>QEPC01002388.1:2453125-2471007 GCA_003113815.1 Sphenodon punctatus
GGAGTTCCAGGCATGGGGGGCAGCAAGTGAGAAGGGACGAAGGCGCTTAGGGGAGCAGGGAAGGCGTGGAAGGGTGAGAGAAGGGACAGAGGAGGAGCGAAGTGCACGGGCTGGAGTATGGAGGGTGATAAGTGCAGAGAGGTAGGGGGGAGCGAGGTTGTGAAGAGCTTTATAGGTTGGCTAAGTTCTTGGCGGACAGGCTCATTAATGACTATTAGACTAGCTGGTCGGGGTCAGGAGCTGGGAGTGAACAGCAGGGGGGGGTGGATCGCCCTGTTGGGGACTTGTCGGAAGCAACCGAGATTGGCCGCTGTTGAAGAAACCATGCTGAGCAGGATGGACCATTGATCGGACCCAGTATGGCACTGACCCCTTTTCTTCATCAGGCTGTGTGTGTGTGTGTGTGACTCTAGCTTGACTTAATGGGGCTCGATTCAGAAAGTTACATTGTCCAAGAAACACCTTCCCGGTATGGGGCCGGGTCAAGATTAGAACAGCTCTTCTCGGCTGCCTCTGGGTGCAGGAAGGCCAGGAGTTAGCATTTAATGCCTCGGCTGATGTGTTTTCCAAAGGCAAAGATATTGAGTTGTTCTGTGGGTAGCTTGGGAGTCTCTCGGTGCTGAGTTTATTTGGGGGTATGATTGATCCAATGTGTGTTTCGTGAGAGTGCCTACCCTTAAGACAGTGAGCAACTCTGAGAAAAGCCTGCAACATCCCCCTTTCCTTGTGCAGCTCTCGAGACTACTCGGCCCCCGTTAACTTCATCAGCGCCGGGCTGCGAAAAGCTGGAGCTGAAGAGGTGGTGGAGGAAGATTCGGATGAGGAGGAGAAACCTGTTAAACAGGAGGAATTTCCCAAAGAATTTGTACCAAAGAAGCTAAAAACAGTGAGTTATCCCTGGGGGTGTCAAATCTATCCAGGGGATTTATGGGGCACTGGGTAACTCATATGGCTACTGTACACGATGATGATGATTCATTATTAGCAAGCATTTATATAGCGCAAGCAGTGTACCTGGTACTTTACAAAGTAATTGGATAGACACGGTCCTTGCCCTAGGGCTTACAATCTGAGAGACGGGTCGGGTGGAGGGATACGAAAGAAGGGGAACAGAGGGAGAGACAAGGAGTGTAACAGTCACAAAGATCCAAGCTCCCAGGTGCACACGCTTGGCTTGGTTACATCGAGAATGATGGCTGGCTGGTCCGTGTGGTGAGGATACGAGTACACAGAGCTCAGGTAACAGATTGTACTGGATGGAGGGGATCAGCAGGAGTTAGGTGAGAGGAGCGAGGAGTTGGGGAGGGCAGAGCGGAAGAGGTGGGTCTTGAGGAGGGATTTGAAGGTACGAAGGGAGGGGGCAAGGCAGATGTGGGCAGGGAGGGCATTCCGGGCGTGGGGGGCAGCTAGGAAGAAGGGACGAAGGCGGTTAGGGGAACAGGGGAGGCGTGGGAGGGTGAGAGGGGACAGAGGAGGAGCGGAGTTCACGGACTGGAGTACGGAGGGAAATTAGAGCAGAGAGGTAGGGGGAAGCAAGGTTGTGAAGAGCTTTATAGGTGAAGACTAGGAGCTTGTGCAGGATTCATTCACGAAGGGGGAGCCAGTGAAGAGAGGAGAGGAGGGATACAGTACACAGCTGCTGCAGTGATACGGGTGCTGAGTTAGATGCAGAGAAGGAAGCATTTCCCTCTGCTTTTCTTCGTGCATTCTTTCTGCATTTTCTTATGTCAGGAAGTTTTCTGGTTAGGTTCACTCCTTCTTGGGTCTCTGATGACTTTGCTACATTAATATTTGTTCCATGTAGATTCATCTTGAATTAAACCATTGTCCAGGCCTTGCTTTCTTTCAGTATTAAATAGTGTAGCCATTCATTTACTTGCACAATAATCTGTGTCGTCATTCACAGCGCTGACTACCCTGAGTAAGTTGCTACTTAAAAACAAACTCCAGTTTTTGTCGTCTAGAGACAGAGGGGTCTGAAACCAGCTGCGGATTCCGCCCGTAACCATAAACAGGCCGTATAGTCATGACTGATGGAGGCACGGGGTTGTACCTGTCACACTCGTATGTGTGTATTACACACACACACACGCACCAATATGCCTAGGTTGCTGCCGGAGTGATGCTGAGGGGGGCTGGAGGCAGAGTACTGTAAATGCCATCTCTCCAGGCAGGTGGTCGGGATCATAGGGATCTGTAATAACAGAAGAGCTGCCGTTCTGCATCTGACCAACAATCTGTGACTCCCAGTGTCCTGTCTCCGAGCGTGGCCACTATTTGGCTGTTTCTACTTTCTTACTGATTTTCTTTTTTTGAACAGGGTGGCAATTTCAAACCCAGCCAGAAAGGATTTGTAGGGGGGATCAAATCTTTCATGGACTTTGGCAGCTGGGAGAGACACACCAAGGGAATCGGTCAGAAGCTTCTTCAGAAGATGGGTTACGTGCCCGGCAGAGGCCTTGGGAAGAATGCTCAAGGTACCCAGGGGCTTGTATTTTGGGCAGAGAGAGATAGGGGCTCTTTGAGGAAATCTTTGCTTGCTTCCCTTGGTCAGGTAGAGTGGTGAGCCTTCCAGCTTGTTTATTTTATTTTATTTATGTATTAAAATGTATATCCTGCCCTTCCCCAAAGGCCCAGGGTGGTTTACAATGGCAAAACCACAAAATAGTAAAAATAACTCCTCAATATCCCTACCCGGCCTCTATCCCCACCTGCCAAAAGCTTTGCCAAACAAAAAAGTGTTACGCCGCCTCTGGAATATGCTCCAGCTTGGGCTCTGGCAGACCTATTGGGGAAGGGAGTTCCAAAGTACAGGGACAGCAACTGAGACTACCTCTCTGTGGGCCCTTGTTATGTGGACAAAATGAGTCAGTGGCACCCACAAGAGAGCGCTCCCAGCCAACCGCAGTTTAATTGGACTCTTCTTTATTTTAAATAATCACGAAACGATTTGGTAGGCAGAGTAGTAAACCATGACAGTAATGTACAGCCGGGCATGCAGTTTAGGACCAAGCCCAAGAAACATCATTTATGCAGCGTGTAGCTCTGCTGGAGAATCTGGTGGCACTGGAGGTCAGCGATCCTGCAGTAGGAAGCTGTAGAACAGGCAGTAATAATACGGCTTGTGGTTGTGGGAGGGCGTAGCTGCCGATTGGAGACCGCTTTGGGTAACCTGGCGTGAGAACGCTGGAAGCTCATTCTATGCAATTAGAGCCCCCCCTCTGGCGGGCACGGCACTGACCGTTGTGACTCTTACCAGGTATCATCAACCCGATTGAGGCCAAGCAGCGGAAAGGCAAAGGGGCCTTGGGAGCTTATGGCTCAGAACGAACCACTCAGTCCTTGCAGGACTTCCCTGCTGTGGACTCGGAGGAAGAAGCAGAAGAGGTAACAGCTCCTGCTTGTTTCACATGCGAAAGGCTTGCTCCTGAATGGTGAATTGCAGGCGCCTCTTGGCGACATTGTGGAAATCCTCCTCTGGCTGATGCAGATACTCCTGCGCCAGAAGGAGAGAAGTGGGATGGGGCTGTTTCTCTTTCCGGGGTGAGGGGTTTTGCTCTTTGTCCTGTCTAGACTTCTTAGTGAATCTAGGGGTTTCTGCCCTTGCTGCTGGAACCCTTTCCCCAGTCACTTTGGAGCTGCAAAATGGGTTTGTTTGGATGAGTTAATGGGTTCCAGAAATTCGCTCTTCGGCCCTACGTGTAACACACTTGACTGTTGCATTTCTGAGCTGCCCATTTTTATTGGGCTTGACCTGAATTGTTCACATACGTAGAATCTGAGACAGCCGCCTTGTAGGTTGAGGCAGCGGCCCAGCTCTGCCCTCTGACCATGGCTTTTTTACCTAGGAGTTTCAGAAGGAGCTCAGTCAGTGGAGGAAAGATCCCAGCGGAGGCAAGAAGAAACCCAAGTATGCCTACAAGACGGTGGAAGAGCTGAAGGCAAAGGGCAGGATCGGCAAGCAGCTCTCGGCTCCCCAGAAGGAGCTGTCGCAAGTGAAGGTAAGGCCCGTTTCCAGAATAGTAGCATCTCTCTCTGGGGGCTGGACTTCTTCCCAATCCATACTGCTTCTAAAGCGGAGATGATTCTAACGGGAGATCTGTAGAACATAAGCTGTCCAAGAATACAATTATGGGACTCCCTCCCCTTGGAGACTCATCTAAGCCCAAGACCCTGCTCATCTTTTGGAAGCGATGCACGACCTTTTTGTTTGGTCAGGTGTTTGGCAGGCTGGGATAGGATTGAGTGGTGTTGGAGGGGTGGGGGTTAAGGGAAATTTTTTGTGAGTTGTTTTTATATGTGATAAGCAGACCTGAACCTTATTGGAAGTCTGACTAAAAAAATAAAATTCTCTACTCTTCTCCTTGACCCTGTGTGGCACCAAAGCACGGCCTTGCCGGTAGTCCAGTTCCTTTAAGAAAGACCCCAAACCCGCTGTGTCTCCTGCCTAAGCTGCCTCCTCCCTCTAGGAATCTTGTTAATAAAACAGTTTGAGTAAATAACTCAATGAGGCTCTCCAATTTAGAACCCATTATTTATTGTTTTACTCCGATCCTTCCCCTAAGGCTCAGCCCGGCTTACAAGATAAGAACTGTAGAACAATTTACATTAAACTATATAAACGTTCCCTAAAGTCCACAGCACAACCGCCTTTAAAAACAAACTCCCTCTGCCTGCCTGCTAAATGCTTTGCCAAAAAACAAGGTCTTACGTTGCCTCCAGAATATGCTCCGGCTTGGGGCTCTGGTGGATCTCCAGGGAAAGAGAGTCGCACAGCACTGGGACAGGAATAGAGAACCCCTCTCTGCGTGGGGCAGAGTTCCTTTCTAGTATTAATGTGAAGCATGATGTGTGTGCGTGTGGCTTTTCCTTTTTTTATTGAAAGGTTATAGACATGACTGGCCGGGAACAGAGGGTTTATTACAGCTACAGTCAAATCGGCCACAAGCATAATATCCCGGACGACAATCCTCAGCAGACCCTGGGCAAAGACTCCAAGCCGCAGGCATTCGCCTTGCCCGAACTGGAGCACAATCTGCAGCTTCTCATTGACCTCACGGAGCAGGAGATCATCCAGAACGAACGGCAGCTGCAGTACGAGAGAGACATGGTTGTCAACCTGACCCACGAGATAGAGAAGATGTCGGAAGTCCTCTTGCACGAGGAGACGGCCATTAGCAACCTCAGCAAGGTCCTGGAGACAGTGGAGGAGTGCGAGAGGCGGATGCAGCCCAATTGCGAGAACCCCCTCGCGCTAGAAGAGTGCGCCAGGATCTTTGAGACCCTCCAAGACCAGTATTACGAGGAGTACCGGATGTCCGACCGCGTGGACCTGGCGGTCGCTATTGTCTTTCCTCTGGTGAAGGATTACTTCAAGAACTGGGATCCCCTTAAGGTGAGTGCTGGTGCATGCGGGATGTCACCGGCTGGGATTTGGCTTCGATTGAACGCCCAGGGGCATTTTTCCCCTTTAAGGAACCTTCTCCCTTTTCCCCTGGTGTCTTTTGAATTAAGAACCACTCCTGGCTTTTAATCATGTGGGATACAGTGTCTGCAACATCCTGGCACTGGCTGGAGGGGGCCTTACTCGGGAAGACCCCCCCCCTCTGTCCCTTGGTGTGTTACTGCCATTCTGACTGGGAATGAGAGAAGCTTTTAAAAGTCCTTCAGGCTTGTTTCCTTTTCAGGACTGTACGTATTGGACAGAGATCATCACCAAGTGGAAGAGCCTGTTGGAAAACGATCACTTATTATCTCACGGAGGACAAGACCTAGCAACAGATGCTTTTCACAGGTAAGCAAGAATAAGCCACGTCACCTATTCCCTAGCATTAAATGGATCTCCTACTGAAGTGGGGGAATGCGTGGAAAGGTCCTTCCCAAAATACAGAATCTGAGCACTGTAGAGCTGGAAGGGTCATGGGTCATCGGTTAATGACTGAACAGATACTTCTTCAAATCAAGGCGAGGCAGAAGCCTAGAAGTAGTGTTTAATTAATAGAATCCTAGAACTGGAAGGCAGAACCCCAAGGGGTTTCTGGTCCAGCCCCCTGCCAAGGAGCAGGATCTGCAGGATCTACCCCAATCCCTGAGAGATGCCTGCCTGATCTATTTGTAAAGGTCTCCAGTGACGGGGCCTATGCAATCTCTCTCGGCAAATCATTCCACTGCTTCGATGTTCAGCCTCAATCTTTTTTCCTTCAGTTTAAACCTGTTATTACCTCTGACCCTATTCACAGTGACAAGGGGAAACAAACTGGATAGCGTTTTGCTTCGAGCAGCCTTTTGTGTATTTGAAACTGAATCCTGTTCTCCCCCCCTCACCCCAAATCTCCTTTTTTGAGGCTTTAACATTCCCAGTTGTTTCAGTCTCTTCTCCTCAGATTTTCCCTCCATCCTCTTCGTGTCCTCCTCGCTGCTCCTCCTAAGAACCCTCACCAGCTGGTCAGTATCCCTGCTTTTTTAAAGTGAGGTGCCCAGCATTGGATGCAGTACATTTTTTAAACTATGCCCCCCTCCACCTGTCATAATTGTGGCCATTCCTCACCCCACCACATACACATCCCATACACGCCCCTTGCTCCCTCTCCCCCTTCACACCCTCGGGTTGCTTCCTCCCCCCCACCCCTTGCAACTTCATTATTCTATTCCCCCCAGCTCAGTGGATGTGGAGCTAGGTGTTTGCCAGCTGTGATCCTTCTCTTGCCTTCCTCCAAGAACACCTGCCATACGCTGCACACACGCTACCTACGTGCACGCACACACACACACACACACACACACAGTTTGAGAATGTAAACCAGGGATGGGGCCAAATGCAGCCTGTGGCTTCTTCGCAGTGCCTGGATCTGGCCTCTGGATCCAGTTCCTACCCCCAAGCACTAAAAGACTGAGCTCAAGGAGGGGAAAGGGAGCAGAGAGGAGGGCCTGCACATATAGGGATAGGGGACAGATCCATGATCTCGACTTTCCCTTTCCCTCCCCCAGCTTCTCTGCAGTTCTTGGAGCTTGTACTAATTTGGCCGGCCCCTGGGAGGGAAAAGGTTCCCCTTTGCTAGACGAGACCTGAGCAGAGCTGGATAGAGGGGAGCAGTCACTCTCCTTGCAACCCAAACTAGCTTGACGTCCTCTGTAAAAGAGAGACCCCCAGGTCACTTGGTTTGGCCTTTGCCTGTAGAGCTCACCTTTTGGCTTGGATTTCTCCAGGCTCATGTGGGAGGTGTGGATGCCATACGTACGGACTATTATCACACAGTGGCAGCCAAGGAACTGCGGTCCCATGGTGGACTTCCTGGATAGCTGGGCGCACATCGTTCCTATTTGGATACTGGATAACGCTCTGGATCAGCTCATCTTCCCCAAGCTCCAGAAAGAGGTAGGAGGGGAGAGCGCCTTGGCCAGTGTAATCTTGCAAGACAGCGCAGAAAAAGGCTTCTACTGTCATTCCGTGTGTTTTGGCAGCAAGAGGCTCAGCTCCAAAATAGTTGCTGGATAGTTTTACTTCTAATTCACTCTTCTGCTTTGTTTTGAGGTGGAGAACTGGAACCCTCTGACAGACACTGTTCCCATCCACTCTTGGATTCACCCTTGGCTCCCACTGATGCATTCTCGTCTAGAGACGTTATACTCTCCAATCCGAAACAAGCTGTCCAGCGCCCTGCAAAAATGGCACCCCAGCGACTCCTCGGCCAAACTCATCCTCCAGCCCTGGAAAGAGGTGTTCACCCCAGGGTCCTGGGAGGCTTTCATGATCAAGAACATTGTGCCCAAGCTAGGTGAGCTCCAGCCAAGAGCCGTGTCCCAAGACTGACCCCCTGTGTCTGTTTTAGAGGAAGCTTGCTAGACACGTATTAGAGAGAAAGGAAGGAGGTGCTGTCTCTGCTAGCACCCCACGTCCCTTTCCTCGGAATCCCTCCTTTGACTGATTCTCACGCAGCTGGGTTTGGCCGGTGACGAGAGAGAGATCAACAAGGATTTGAAAATGCTGCACCGTGCCCTTTTGTCTAGGGAAATAGTTTCACCCAGCACCCTTCCATGCTAACAGGGATGGGACACCTTTTCCCTCGGTGGGCTACCTTGAAAATGAATACAGGCTCCATGGGTTAGATAAGATTTGAGGAGCCTGTTTATTCAGCCAGGCGTTTAACAGGCAGGGTCAGGATCTTCTGTATTTTATTGGTTTGTTTTATCATGATGTTAGCTGCCCTGAGCCTTCGGGGAGAGGGCAGGATGAATATCTAAATAACTACCCAAATAAATGTACCTGTGGGGAGGAGGGGATCTGCAGGCCAGTTCCACGAATTGGAAAGGGGCCCAATAAAAGCAGGTTGCAAGCTTTAGAGAGCGAGACTTGCATGCAGCCGGTGGCAGACACTTGAGAAGTAGCAGGCTGGAATTTTGGGTGGGTCTCTCCCACAGCCAGAGGGGGCTTCCTTGCTGCAGGGCTGCCCCCACCCGATTGGGTGGGGAGCAACTGATGAAGCTCTGAGAGTTGCACAGCTCACCCTGGTACTTTCCCCCCAGAAGCCAGGCACCATCCCACGGGGGTAAGATTCCCAGGGCCTGTGTAGCTATTTGGATTATCCAAACGCTCAGAGAGAGTAACCCCAGGTGGGGCAGAATCTGATTCCCCTGCTCTCTGCCCCCAAAATGCTGCTTTCTGCACACGCTTGGGCACGTCTCTCCTCCCCTCACAACCTCCCTCTCCCGATGCCTCTTTCCTCTCTGCAGGGATGTGTCTGAACGAACTGATCATCAACCCCCACCAGCAGCACATGGACCCGTTTTACTGGGTGATCGACTGGGAGGGGATGATCTCCCTGTCCAGCCTTGTCGGTTTGCTGGAGAAGCACTTTTTCCCCAAGTGGCTGCAGGTGTGTAGTTCTGAGAGACGAAGGGCAGCAGCTGGGGTCGATAGGGCAGCAGCGTGTGCCGGCAGGGACTCTGGGTTTGGGTTAATCTCCAGTAAAGTGTCTTATTAATGTAGCACCAGCCCCGTACCTGACACTGTACAGAAGCCCCTGCCCTGTGGGTCTGATAATCTAGGAAAGAAGGAGAGACAGGGAAACGTTACAGGTGTACGTGCTTAGCTTGGCTCCAGGGGAGAGGAGAGCCTCAGTGAGCCATGTGTGGGGGTGAGGAGCTGGGGGAGAGAGAGCAGTGTGTGTGTTGAGGGAATTCCAGGCCAGGGGGGTAACGTAGGAGAAAGGGGGGGGGGGGACAGAGCAGGTGACGATGTCTCCAAATGCTGGATTAGCCACGCCTCCTCCCCATTGCAGTCTGATTGGCTGATGTGTACCACCTGCCCTTTGTTTGGGGCCATCCTACTGATGCCTGTTCTCCCCGTGCAGGTGCTGTGCTCCTGGCTGAGCAACAGCCCCAATTATGAAGAGATCACCAACTGGTACCTGGGCTGGAAGTCCATGCTCTCCGACCAGGTGCTTGCTCACCCCTCCATCAAGGACAAGTTCAATGAAGCTTTGGATATTATGAACAGAGCCGTCTCTTCGGGTGTTGGTACGGGAGCTCTTGCTAATGCTTCTCCTTCCCCGTAGACCGGGGGGGGGGGGGGGGAGAAGCAACCTGTGGCTGGTTTGTGTGACCCCTGGCTCCAGCCCTGTGCTGCAGGGACGGACTCGGCTACACCCTGCCAGGTTCAGCATCCTTGCTGGCAAGAGATCTAACCTCTGTCTAGCAGCTAGACTGATTGGAAGCACACTGGGCCCTTCTGTACTCAGGGGGCCTCACTTTAAAATCTTTTCCTTTCCCAAACAGGTGGCTACATGCAGCCGGGCGCCCGGGAGAACATTGCCTATCTCACCCACACGGAGCGGAGGAAAGACTTCCAGTACGAAGCCATGCAGGAGCGTCGAGAGGCCGAGAACATGGCGCAGCGCGGCATCGGGATGGCCGCCAGTTCCGTGCCCATGAACTTTAAGGACCTCATCCAAACCAAAGCTGAGGAACACAATATCGTCTTCATGCCGGTGATCGGGAAGCGGTACGAGGGGAAGCAGCTCTACACGTTTGGGCGAATCGTCATCTACATCGACCGAGGCGTTGTGTTTGTGCAGGGAGAAAAGACCTGGGTGCCGACCTCCCTTCAGAGCCTCATTGATATGGCTAAATAAACGGCTTGCCTGGATGGAGCCAGCGTGGCTGTCCGTAGCAGGCGCAGGGAGGATGCTCCCGGCTACCAGATCTGTGTGACTTACAATAAAAGGTGTATTAACTTTGTAAATGGACTCAGCAGAGGAGCAGATAGTGTGTGGAACAGTAACTAGGGAGTTGCTATTTACCCTCCAATAGAGGGACGCGCCGTGAAAGTAACTGGCAGCAGATTTAAAACAAATAAAAACATTTTATTTTTTTCCCCCCACTTAATTAACTTACGGAACTTGGTGCCAGAAGTTGTGGTCAAGGGCAGTAGCATAACTGGGTTTAAAAAAGGATAAGTTCATTAATGGCTATTAACCAATTAGGTGAGGGGGAATGTAACCTCTAACTATTGGCAGCTGGGAGTGGATTGCCCCACTGCGACTGGCCACTGTCAGACAGGATGCTGGGCTTGATGAACCACTGATCTGACCTGCGATGGCAGCTCTAATTAGTTTTTATGTTCTTAGGTTGTTCTTGGCCAACCTTAAGGATTGTCATGGTCTCACAAATATACAAGGCACAGATGGCCTAGGATTTAGTAAGTCAGTTCCACCCACTTGAATGGTACCCAGAAAGCTCTGTCGGACTCAATTGCCCTGTGTTCTCTCATATACTTTCTTCTGAGGTGTGTGATGCTAAGAGTTACTGGAGATCAGGTACCGGGCTACATTGTGAGCCAAAGGGACAAAGTCACGTCCGGAGAAGTTACTTGTCTCTGGCCGCTACAGCCTTGCTGAGGAAGAGGATTAGCCGTGCGCATATGAAGGGAGCGGGTAGACACATTGGAGGACACTGCACCCAAGGTTGAGTATCTCTCCCATGCACTTATTTGTGTCAGGGAATTCCCACTGAAACTGGCATTTTTTTAGGCTGTTTTTAAATGAGGTGCTGAAAAGTGCCTCCTAAGCCCCACCTTTAGAGAAAAGCGGCGTGGGGAGTGCTTACACGCTCCCAGCGCTGCAGGACGTGACGTGCATCTTGTCGGCAGCGGCTGGAGATGCGGTGCTTTCAAGAGGCGCAGTCTGCTTTCAGAACACGCCGCATCTCCAGCTGCCGTCGCTTCCGGCAGCGCGGGAAGCATGTAAACGCTCCCTGTGCAGCTTGTCTCAACGCGGGGCTCAGGAGGCACTTTTCAGCACCTTGTAGTGAACACAGCGCAGTCTAGGGCCGTGTTTGTACAAACTGCCTCCCCCAGAGCACAACGCAAGGGGCCAGGACTGACCAGAGTCTTTGCAGAGATAAGGCCAACAATGTTCTGCTGCCTTTTGTAAGAGACTCAAAGCTCTTTCTTTGTGTCATTTATGGAGTTGTGTGTAACCCATCTCCAAACATGTTACACCTCATGGCTCCTTTTTTCCTGGGCCCCGTCTCTGAGGCAACCTCTCTGATTTTCCATCCTGCGTCATAACGCCCCATATCCCCTATTGAGAAGGGACAGGCCCTCTTTGGATGCTGAATCCCACTGTCCTTCCGGCAGAAGAGATGGCACCTCTTTACTAGTTACCTTCCAGGGCAAGTGCTCGATGGACCAATGGGAAAAAGTATAAGCAGGAGAGCATCTCTTGCTCTGTATTCACTGGGAATGGTGGCAGCTGAATGGGTGCGTGTGTGAGTGGCAGAGTTTATGGGCCAAAGGAGGAGGGGCTTGTCCCTAAGGCCACTCTGACTGTTGCAAGGAATACAGCCCTAGCCTGCAGCCCCCCCCTTGCCCGTTACTTCCAACTTTGGCTTGTGACGATCCCTGTTCACTGCAGGGTCAGCTAGGGCCAGAGAGTTGCTCCACCCTAAGCCTACTTGTAGCCGTGCCCAGTAGGGCTAGAACCACCAATTGGGCACCTGACAGACTACCCAAAATTGTGGGTATTACCCACGGCCAGCAAACATTTCCTTGTTCAGCTTTGGTGCCTTGCCCCAGCAGAAATAGAGAAGCCCTTAGCTTAAGCACTCGGGCCCCTGTTCCCAATGTTCCATCCCTGCAGCCTACACAGAGAAAGTTGCCCGTGGCAGCTACCCACCCTCTACAGCGACGCAGCGCTTCCCTCCGCGCCGGCTTGTTTCAAATGGAACAAGCAAATTCTGACTCTCTTAATAACTGAGTTACTATTTAATCCTCTATTCACTGGAAAATGGGACGGTACTGGAAGGTACGGTTTAATGCGCTCAGCACTTTAGCTCCAGCTAGAAAGTAAGGCTCGAGTTGTTTTGAAGGACGATATGCATCTGCGCGCAGGGGCTGAGAATGCAGGCCCCAAGGAGAAATCAGATGCTCAGCTAAATTGCGGGCAGCACAGACAGCATTTCACCTTCCACGCTATAACAGATGGAGAGAATATCTAGCTTTGGTAGGTTTTCCAAAGGCAGAAGGCTGCAAATCTCCAGCACTTTGACTTATTCTCAGCGTGGCCCCTAACAGCCAGGATTTCTTGCTGCCCAAACCCTTCCAGTGTCTTTATTTTTTTCTTTTCCGTCCCACTGTTTTACTCTGATGCTTTCACAAACCCTCAAGATCCCTTGCAACATTTAAAAAAGAACACTTGCTTATGCCCCCCCCCCCCCCCACCGAGTACCATGTCCACCGTTGGCGTTTCTGCAGCCCAAACAGACCCACCGGAGTTCGCTGGTAAGTCAGCTGAACGTTACCCCTTAGTGCAAGTGGCAGCTGATGAATCTTGCCCTATAAAACCAGGTGCGAGCTCCCGGCTCAGGCCGAGTTCCATCTCCATCCTGGTTCCTTTCCAGTCTCATCTGAATGAAGCTATTCAGCGTCTCTTACTTCCTGATGATCTCTAGATCCTCGCACTCCTGGTATGTCGGCTCCTCCAGACGCAGCCAGACTTGGCTGGGGAGGGCCCTCAGTTTGTGTAAAGGAAACCAGTGGATGGCAGTGTCGCTAAATACATCCATGTACCGGGGGTGGGGAGGAATCAAGGCCTCTTCTGTCCCTTTTAAGACCTACAAGGATTTAAACAAGAGAGATGATGAGCAATGCCAAAGGACTTGGCTTTCACAATCAAGATACAATGGGCAACGATGAGTAAAGCATACCGTTGCTATGTATGTATAATCCCGCTGCAATATTCTTGTCAACGTCCTAGAAACAAAACAAAGCAAACTTCAGTACCAGTTTCAAAGCCTATCATCCCTTGGCTTGACCACAGATTTATTCATCTGGATTTTTAACTCATTCTTCCCCTAGACTCAAGGTGAGTTCAATATAAAGCAGACAGGTAAAATATACACAAGTAAATCCAGTAAAAATATAAACTATTTAAGAGTCCCATTAAAACCACTCTCTGTGTGCAGGATCAGATCAGAATGACCTTCAGCTCTCTCCCTTCCACAGGCCTTGCCTCTCACCACCAGATCCACTCTAAACATGGCTGACCAGTCACTCACCCTGCCCCCTGGGAGGCGAAGTTCCCTCTCTTTCCCCAGCACTGATAGGCTTTAGCAAGCAGTACCTGCTGAGAGGTGAAGACCCCAGTATTCAAGACGGTTTGCTTTTAAACAGTCAGTGCATAACACATAGAATGTTTGCAAGCACTCCACACGCAGGGTGGTCTCTATAGACAAACACTGAATATTCAAGATGTCATAACTTAAAAACTACTAACTGGATTTACAAAACGTAAGCCAGAAGGAACCACCTGGCAGCCTCCTTGAATTTTCTAAAAGTCTTACACCTCTTCCCAACCAACACAAAACCCCTTTACCCTGCTGAGATCAAGACGGTCTAACTTTTTTTTTTTGGGGGTGGGGGGGGTGGGAGACTTTCAAAGTGCAGTTTTCAAACTGCAGTATCTCAAGTGTTATCCAACTAATTCAGCTGAAACCTGGACAGTATGAACTGCTTACTCCAGTGATCCTTCACTACAAATTTCATGATCCTAACTTTAATCATGCCACAACTGCCTTTGAGCTTCTGACTGCAACACACAGAAGAGACGGTTTTCACAGTACAGGGCGGGTATTCTGCAAACCGTACCTTCATGTGCATGTAAGGTAAGCCTTGGACGCTGTACTCCTTTAATACCACATGGAAGTCAGTGGGTTCAGCTTGCATTGAACAGCTGGTAACTTGCACAGCAGGATGGCCAAAAAAGTCAATCATCCCTTCTATTCAGTTCTAAATCACAGACTTGTGTGAGTAACAATCACTCCCTAAATGCAGGAAGGAAAAAAATCTATAGGACGCAAGTCTACCACTGTGAAGCACAAAACTTTTTTGGGGGGGAAATATCCACTGAGAAGCGCTGCTTGACACTGCACCTCTACCTGAAACTGGAAATCCTCAGGGAAAGGCCACAGACTTGGCAACAAATCAAAGCTTTGTTGATAGTTTCATTATCAAAACATTACAATGCAAAACACCTGAACTTGAGCAGCTGGTGTGTGTGTGAATATGCAGCATTTGTCTGCATGTCACAGAACCAGGAGACCATAAAGCATATGCACAGGAGGCAACAGGTGAGATTCTGCCCTATAACGTTGGGGTAGGAGCTAGGTACCTTTCCTCAATCCCTTTGAAGCTGTTCCCAATGATGATCACTTTGGACAGCGTCTCCGTGGACCAGTTCCTCCACAGCAGGTTGTTGTACAACGCTTTCCCGCAGTGGATCATATAGAAGATGGTGGGTTTGAAAACGTGGCGTTTCCCCTCCTGCAGGTAGAGTTGTTTCCCAGGGTTACTCAACATTCGCTGCGTTAGCCCCGTAAGCACAGGGTACACTTAGCAGCACTCCGCCACCAAGGGCCTTCGAGCCCAGCCGATTTCTTGAGGGGCTGAACATTCCACCATGTCTCAAGCTAGTGAAGTGGGTGCCACTTTAACAGAAGTGCTACGGATGACTGCTGCCTAGTTAACTGGCAAGAGAGACGGTCTACCGGCATCAGAAGAGAGATAGGAGAGAAATTCTTTATAGCTGGGGCCAGGTCTCAGGGGAAGGGCAAAAACCTTGGAGAACATTCAAGGAAGACTGGGTTTGATCTCTATAGCATGTTTACTATTTGTGCCGTTACTGGACAGATCATGTAAACATCACACTTTCCTGCTTTAACCCCTCCATATGTCCCTCAGAGCACCCTCCTGCAAGTTCCATCATTGGGCCCCCCATCTCCAACCTGGGTGCGCAGAGAGATGATCTTGGTGGCTGCTCCACAGCTTTGGAATTCTCTTTCCCTGGGAGCTTCCGAGTCTAAGCCCTAAAGTTTAATCATCTTCCCGAAGCAGCGTAAGAGCTACTTATTTGGCCAGGCATTTAACAGGCAGGGGTGTGTGTGTTGGATTATGGGTACTTTGCATGGTTTTGAGGGGTTTATCCATTGTATTTTATTATGATGGAGAAGAAATGGGCACCCGCAAAAACAGGTCTACCCAACAGATTTGCAGTACCCAATTCAAACAGAATTGGGTACTTCAAATTTCAGGTACTTTTTGGTACTAAGAATGGTATCCAATCAGGTACCTGAAATACCGAAAACAAAAAACCAGATTACTGATTTTGTCCCAATTTTTCAACTCCCAGTCCCCGATTTGAGAAAAAATCCCAGGAATTGTTTTGAGTTTTCAGGTATTTGGGATACACAAGAATGTGAAAACCCAAATTTTGGTTTTCCAGGTACTCAAATAGAATTCACGTTCCAATTCAGATACCCAAAACGGTACCTGAAAATTCGGGGATTACGTGCGGGTATCAAACTGCGTATCTGTTTCAGCTCTAGCCTTGAGCCTTCGGGGCTAGGCCGGGATAAAAATCTAAAATCAATACCTCGTTCTCAAAGAGAGGAGTTACCCCTAAGTCATTGAGAACAGCAGTTTCCAGGTCGGAGAATAAGGGATCAAATATGTAGCACTGTCTCCTGGGAATCTGAGAGAGAGGAGAGAGAGAGAGTGAGTGCAGTAGACTTTACTGTGTCAGGAAGCCAGCTGAAACGGGTCTTTACCTGCAGCTTTTCCAGTAACAGAAGCAGGAACGCCAGTTGGTACCGCGACGCGACACAGGAGGAGAAGTTTCCAAGGCCGTAGCATACGCACTGAAAGCAAGCCGTTCTGCAAGGCGGCTCGCCTCCTGGATGGGAAATGGCGTCCGTCGTTGGCTGGTGCGATGATTCGAGATGAAGGTTTTTAAATGCACGAAGAGTTCCTTCCGGGCCAAAAGCTGGAGTCTCCTTTTCTGGCAGCAGGCAGTTGCCAAGGGTTTCTAGGATGGCACCTGGGAGGAGAGAGAAACGTCACACAAGCAGCAGAAATTCAGAAGCACCCCATGTTGCTTTGACATTGTTGCCGTCAGTCTCGTCTCTCTTGCAGAGGCAGCACACAGAAGCTCGGGGGAAACTAAGGGATACACAGTCACCCCAACACCCTGCAAAGTCCAAGCTAGGAGGGGTCTATCAGCCGAAACAACAGGGCAGTGATTTGCAGTGTAAAAGGTCAGGCAAACAGATTAGGAGACTGGTCCTACAGACCCTGTCCCACATGAGTAAAGCTAGACAGACGGGATCTCAGTGGGGGATATATTTGTACAGCGGTGAGCACCCCTGGTAACTGTGGGCAGGAAGCACCAGCTGGCAAAGCTATTGCAAGCTCTGCTCTGAACCTCATCGGGTGTGGCTTTCCCGCTTCTCTCGCCTGTGCTCTTCGTCACGTCTGCAACGCTAGGGCGGCGACTGACAGGGTGAGGACTCTGCCTCCTCAGCTTTGCCCTCCTGTTGTTTCAGCCAGGAGCATCCTGGGTGGCCCGGAGACAAGCGGGCGACATTGGTGCCTTCTCTGTATTTCAACTGCAAACTGGGGCAGCCAGGGCCCGTAGCAGCAATTAGGCAAACCCTGGCTTAACCAGCCTTTCTTTTAGCTCTCAAGGGAAACCTGCCCCTGGCCGGGTCAAAATGAGACCATCCCACCCCCCCATTAGTCAAAGTCTCACTGTGGGAGCCTTCCAATCAACAGCTCAGTCAAGGTAATTTCACGCCGATCCATGGATTTTTGCAGTAACTAATCCTCCTCGCTCTTAAACAAGTTGGATCGGGGGGGGAGGGGCACCCTTCACCTTCTCTTTGCTCGGTCACACACAGTCTGTCACTTTAAGGCAGAGATGCCCAAACACGTTTGGGATCCCAATGGATGAGGAATATTTTGCAGCCTTTGTTACTTACTGGGGTCGGGGGATTGTATTTAACCTCGCAAAGTAGGGCCATGCTGGCCCCAAAAAACACCACAAAAACTAAGAACCTCTGCAGTAAAGATTGTTCTCTATCTGACCTCCCAGAGACGAGGAGCTGGGATTTCGGTTCTTAGTTCAGACACAGGGCGTTACTGCTGGTTCGCGGTGGAGACACAAAGCAAACGGGGCAGTTCTTCCCAGGGCCCCTCTCCCCTGGGTGGTTAGCCAAGCAGGCCAGACCCGGTGGACACCACTTACTGAAACTAGAATCCCAGAATTCAGAGCCCAACAGTTCTGTCCTGGGAGAGAAACGGGAATTGCGGTGAAATCACAGGCCCCTCTGAATCCTGCCCCACCTGCATTCCTAGGGTCAAGGAGCGGGACTGGTCAGTGGCAGTGGGGCGGACTCCTCCCCCCCAGTCCCTTAATCTGTGCACTGAGCCCAGCCCTAGGGCTCCCCTAGGCCCAAAGGGGGTGTTGTCCCCTGCTCCTCCAGGCCCCATCCCCCAATCTCTACCACCCCTCCTGCTCCCCATTCCCCCCTCATTCCATACCCCCCACTCC
>QEPC01002388.1:2474012-2489634 GCA_003113815.1 Sphenodon punctatus
TCTTGCCCGTCCCGCGTCGCCCACATGGATCAGCGTTCTCTCAAGGGGAGGTAACTATAGGGTGTTTCCAAACGAGACGATAGCCGGCTGGAGTCCGTGTTTGTGTTCGGTCCGTGCCGCCCCTACTCCCGTTTCAGCGCAATGAAGCTCATCGACGGGCAGGCTCTGCCCCTCCCCCCATCACCACCGAGACACACGCTCTCCTCAAACTCTCTAGGCTTTCCCTGCCACTCTATGGTGCTGTGCGCGTGACGCTGCACGTAAGCGAATTGATGGGACGCAGACATGTGGGTTCACGTTAACCCGGATTTGCCCTCCGGGTGAGCCGGCGATGTCCCTAGACTAGGCTGTGGGTGGGTGGGGGCCATGGAGTGAGTGGGGGCTAACGTCTGGCGAACCCCTAATAAACAGGCAGGTTCACCCCCACCTGGTGTGGGCTAATGCGGGTTACTGTCTCCCTTACAGTTTCACTGTAGCTGGGGAATTTCTTCTCCCGGCGTGCGATTCATGCACACATTCGTGTCTGTTGTTGAGTTCTCCCATCAGCTGGTCTCTGCCGAGTCACATGTCCACTGAGCAAGGGCCTCCATATGCCAATTCATTCGTTCTTTAATTTTCGGGTGAGGGAAATGACTCTAGCACTGGAAACCATGAGGCAGTTCAGAGAGAGTGTTCCGCTGTGTCTCAAACATGCCAGAACTTAGAGAATTGTGACTCTTCCTGATCGGAGCACTCTCTAGGAGAGAGATGCCTGCATGGTGGTGTCTTACTGAGTGTGCAAGTCATCATCTGGGCAAAGAGCAACCCTGAGCACACAGTAGCCTTGTTGGTTTGTAACAAAAGCTTTGAAGAGCTCTTCAGTGCTGGCTGGCTGGGTTCTGAGAGAGTTGTTGTTTGTTTTGCAAGGCAGCTGCGGGGAGTGAACACGCTTGTTGCAGAGACTGGGCGTGAAAACAAGGGACGCAGAGCTCCGCGGACACCCGCCTTTTAACCGAGAGCCCAGACTACATCTTGGGCTGCTTCGCCGTCCCAAGACAGAACCAACTAAAGCACGCAGCGTCGGGAGATTCGTCACCGTTAAAGATGAGTTGTTTGCATCACCTGCTTTGGGGGAGAAAGCCTTTGCGGAGGCAACGAGACGCGGCCGAGAGAGTCTAAAGTAAATGGCTGCCCCTGCTCAGCCTGAGCTGGCGTCGGCCGCTTGGTAAGTAGCGCTTGTCAGAGTCGCGGAAGGGACCTCAAAGGTCATCCGGTCCAGCCCCCTGCACCAATACAGGGTTCCCCCACACCCAAGCCACCCACACAGAAAAATCGATCCAACAAGAAAGAGACTCTATTAAAAAAAATAATCTGCCACGCTGGCCAGAAAGCCCGGCTGCAGATTCTGGTGGTCAGGCTGGGAGACCGAGTCCAGATGGAAGCAGCACAAAGCAGTGTTTACACGGATGTGCTCTGAGGGTGACGCTCTGTGACCTGGGATTCAGCGCACGTCTGCGTCCCTGCTGGCCCGCTGCTGCCCTGGGGCGGGGGGGCGGCTGGCCTCCAGGAGTCCCCCGGGCAGGCCCGTTCAGCCCTGCCATCCCCACCGCAGGGCGGGGCCCGTCATGGCTGGTCGCCGTGGCTCCCTGCCAAGGTGGGGCGCTGGGAGCGGGGCAGGGGCGTGTGGGGGGCGGGAGAGACAGCTCTCCGCCCAAGGGCACAGTCATTCAGCACCCCTCCCCAACCCAGAGAGTGGCGGCTGTTGTTTCCCGGGCCAGGGAGCCGCTGTGCCAACTTGCACGTCTTTTTCCACCCCGAGTCACACATCTCCTTTTCATCCTGGGAGCTAGAGACGCACGAGAGCCCTCTCTCCCTGGCGAGGAGCTGCAGAGACGCAAGCTAGGAACTGTGGGGTTTAGCTAGGGTGGCCAGACCTCCCTGCTTATGAAAAATACATGGTGCTGGGCTACGGCCCCGCACTATGAATTTTCCATAAGCATCCTCTTTTTAAAGGGGAGGTCTGACCACCCTAGGTTTAGCGATCTGTTTGCTTACGAAAGGTACTGTGTGGATTCTTCACAGCAGCGAATGAGTTTCTTCTGTCAGGGAAGCTTTATTGTCATTATACACCAGGACAAAGAGAGACTGGGCGTATTCCTCCATTCCTGAGCCATTGACTTCAGTGGGTGGAAGATTTGCACCCTGATCTGCCTGTCCAAGTGTCTCGTCCTGCATCCAAGGTGACCCTCGATGTCCCTTCCAACTGGGACGCTATGTGCCAGAGCTAAGGACAGACCCCAGGTATCCCACTGCCTTAATCCTCCTCCTACACTGGTTTTGTGCTGGCAGAAATGCTCCGAGAAATTCTGAGACACCAAATTTCATTTCTGCGTTTAGCTGGAGAATAACTCCTGCTCTTCAGCATCCCCTCTTGAGCTGCGCTGCTGTCCTGCTCCAGCTTAACGTCACTCTCTTAGTATCTGTGCCTCTGGCTTAGGACAGCTGGCTGCAGTGCGTGAAGCTTGAGAGTGCTGAGCTGCTTCCTCCCAAGTAATGCAGGAGCTGTTAGACCAGGGTTTGGTAATCTCAGGCTCGAGGGTCACACTTGAATGAATGCTTCGCAACTCCTTGGCCCTTTCCCAGTTCTTGGATCTGGCCCCTGGGTCAGTTTCCTCTTCCCCAAGCATTGGGGGGAGGGGGGGGGGAATGAGCTCCGGGAAGGGAGCAGAGGTGAGGGCATGTGCACAAGGAGAAGGGATGGATTCATGGCACAGATTCATAATCTTGACTTTCCACTTCCTAGCACACCCCTTAAGCAGCCCTTATCCCCAAGTTCTTTGTGGCCCTCGGAGCTTGTGCTAATTTTCCCTGTGGCCCCCGTTGGAAAGGGTTCCTCATTGCTGTGTTTAGACTTTCAGTTAATCACTGGATCCCAGAGGTGCGAATCCTGATGAAATCACACAGCGGAAGATGCTCCCCTTGAATAGATTCAATGTGAAGCAAGGAGCCCAGCTCTGTTGGGAGCTCAACTAGTTTGAAGTGTCCAATAGCTAAAACTGCTTCTCGGGGGCTGAGGGAGTAGGAAAGGTGCTGACCTGGTTGTCAGTCAGGAAGTCAACAGAGTTTAATCCATCAGATCCTTGGAATCTTTTCTTTTCCCTATCCCAATTCTCTCGCTCCCAGGGGTGTGTTGGCTGCTGCACGTTGGACACAAAGTGCTTCAGTCCTGCACTGCGCACAGTCCCGTGATGCGAGGGAGCCAGGCAACCAGCTGAGCGATTGTGCTGTGATTCTGCTAATGTTTTGCAGGTTGAATTACTTCTTCCTTTATGATGGCTCCAAGGTAAAGGAAGAAGGGGACCCCACAAGAGCTGGGATTTCCTACTTCTACCCCTCTCAGGTAATCCTGGCTTTCTTAGCGTGAGTGTGACGTCTGCACTGGCGGTTTTGGCTCTTGTAAGTGCCTGTGTTTTTGGTTAAACTGTGGTTTTATTAAAGGAAAAGGACAAAATGGCTTGGAGGTCGAGCTGGGTGCCCTGTCCCACACCTCTGTCCCGATAGTCAGCTCCCGCCCGTGGCTGCAGTCAGTAACACGCTTTGGGGAGTCCTGGGGCATCTGCTCTTTCAGGGCTGGCCTCTCCCAAGCCAAAACTGGCCACAGCATGATGATGGGGGTGGGGGGTGGAGGAAATACCCTAGCAGGGGAAACATGCTCCTGGAAGAAAGACTGCGGAGGATTGGCCGGAAGCGAATGAAACCTCAACAATATCGATTCATTGAGATTTCTGTTCCACCCTTCCCCCAGGGCTCAGCTTGGCTCGCGGTGTAAAATGCATATGACTGCTCTGATTCGCTGTTTGCAAACAGGACTCCCATTTGCGCTGGCAAAAATGCTGGAATGATTATTTGGTTTTTTTGAATATTTAGTTTGAGTTTATTTCAGTATTTTGTTTTGGTCATTTCAGTGACTCCGTCTTGGCGCTATTGCCGCTATTGTGGCGTCTGCAAGAGCCAGAACAAAGGAATCGAAATACCAAACGGACCAAAAAACTCCTAAACAAAATACCAACCTAATCAAAATGAAATATTCAAAGTGGGGACAAATTCTCTGTTTTGTCTGAACCAAAACAGACGGTGCCGGTGTGTCCAAAATATTCATTTTTGCCCAAAGTTGGTTTCAGCCGTACTGAGCAGAAGCTGGAAAGGGAGTTGGGGGTGGGCGGGGGAGGAGTGGGAGCACTGGGGAATTGGAGCAGGAGCGGACCTGCTGCCGTTTGACTCCAGGTTCCAGCTCTGTAAACGGGTGGAAAGTTGTGATCCCAAACTCCTCTCCTGCTGCTGCTGGCTCTGCCGGGAAGCAGCGTCACTTCCTGCTTTTCCTCCCCACGCAGACACTCGCGGATCAGCAGGAGTTGCTGTGCGGGCAGATAGCAGGTGTCGTTCGCTGCGTGGCCGAGATCTCAAGCTCTCCACCTAGTCTCATCCGGCTGAGGAAGCTCAAGTTTGCTGTGAAAGTGGATGGCAGCTATCTCTGGGTGAGGCGGACCACGCTGGCATGCACAGAGAACTAAAATAAGAGCTTGTCAAAGAGCGTTTCCGGAGAGTGTGGCTCACAACAGCCTTAAGAGAGGATGGTTCTGGCTGGAGGAGTCAGGCACTGGGATGCAGGGAGGGGGCCAGTGCCAAAGGTGAGAGGTACCTGAGCCCAGAACACAAGCCCCACGGGCTAGGCAGCCTGGGTGCCTTCCGTGGCCATGGGGCAATCCCAGAAATCATTGTGGTGACATCCTGCTGGATTGGCCTCGGCGCAGTTCCTAGGGCATCTTAGCAGGCTGAGTAATTCCCAACAGCACCGAGCTACCTCAGGCAGGAGAAGCCTCTCATGCCTCCCTTGGTTTTCTCTGAGACTCAGGAATTCAATCCAGAGCCCCTTTTGCTGGATGGAACCGAGACAAGCTCCCTCCTGCCCATGAGCTCGGCATCCAAGGATCTTGTCTGGGAAAGGTTTCCACACGCTTTCAGCACCCTGCGGGCATTCTAGGCTGCAGGGCAGGAGGGGCACAAAAGTGTCTCCCCTTGGGTTCCCTGTACATCTCCCCTGTGCTGTGGATTTGCTTCTGCGCACACATGCAAGAGGGCAGAAGGCCTGTCTGTTTGGGTGCTGCTCCCTTGCCTGCCGCTGGGTACCGTAGTGACACCCCGCTGTCCCGTGCCCCGCAGGTGCTGGGCTGCACCGTTGAGCTCCCTGACATCAGCTGCAGGCAGTTCCTGGAGCAGCTGATTGGACTCTTCTGCTTTTACAATGGACCGGTCGGCCAGGCTTACGTGGTAAGTGGGGGTTGACAGTGGTAGGCATCTCCCTGGCCGAGGAGAGGGCAGGAGCTGCCCCAAGAAGGGCAGCGCCTGGCCAATTATCTCCCCCACGCCCTCCTCCCCATGCTGGTGTCCCTCCAGCTTACTCCCTGGGCAGGCGCCTTTCCCGCTCTCTTGTTGCTTGTGTCAGTGTAGTAATGCTCCCGCCGTTTCCCCGAGGCCTTGGCCCAACAGCCGAGAGGATCTCTGTCTTGGGAAGAGCTGCCTGACGTTTGAGCTGAGGCTGCTTTTGCACATCACCTTGTTCCTCTGGTTCTGTGCCTGCCTCCCTCCCCTCTTGTGTAGCTGCTGTTCCCTTCTCTGTCCCCTCCTCACTTCTCTTGGCGAATGAAGCTTCCCGAGCTAACTGCACGATTGCAGGCGTTTCTAGGGGGCCTTTCAGCTCCCTGCAATCTCTGAGTTTGCCCCCAAGCCACCCTGCCTTCCCTTTGCTGCTAGGCTTGGTGCAAATTGGGGTTTGCCAGGCTGGGTCATTGTTACTGGACTTCATGGGTTCAGGGCTTGGTTGTACAACTGGCATGTCTCCCCCTAATAGCACCTGGTGCCCACTGGAAACGTGAGCCGATTGCCGAGCCTGCTTTGTGCGCTCGGCCTCCCGCTTTCTCGTCCCATGGCAGTAAATAGTCTGTAGGGTGGGCGTGTGCTTTGGGGCAGCAGTGGCTGTTGAGTAGAGAAACAGGCTGCGACCCCCTGCAGGTGGCCAGATTGATGGGGTATGGGATTGTCGGCCTCAGGTGATCTACCCGGACCCTTCCTGCTGGCCCAGCGCCTTCCCTGCCGCCCTGGGGTAGCTTTCCTAGCTGTCTCCTCCACGGAGACATTCCCTGGGGCACCGGTCCTGCTCTCCTCCCCAGAGGCTGGTTGTGCCCTGCCCCCCATGATCTAATGGAGACTAGCTCCCAACCTACAAGGAGATTGTAATCTACCCCTAGCATCCTAAGGCCTCTTCAGGGTAGGCATTCTTCCCCATCAGGGTTGGGCCCATGGATGCCTAAGTGTGTTGTTTCTGCCTCTCCAGGCACGTTCTCGGGAAGTGCTAAGCCGGGAGTGGGACAGGTACATTAGACACATCCAGGGAAACACCAGCGAACTGCACAGGATCTTCAACTCCCTCTGGAACCTGGACAAAACCAAAGTAATTCCCTCCCTGCTGTGTGTCTCTCTCCCTTGATGTGGGCCGTGTTCTCTGGGCATGTCTGTTCCCAGCTTTGATCACTAACTGGCTCCCGTCTCCCCCGTACAGGTGGACCCCCTGCTGTTACTGAAAGCGGCTCTCATTTTGCAGACCTGCCAGCGCACTCCCCACGTCCTGGCTGGCTGCATCCTCTACAAAGGCCTGTGAGTAGTCAGGCTCCAAAGTGCTCGCTGCACGTATCCATTCTCAAAGCCCCCTGCTCAGATGGCTGGAACAGCACAGCTGT
This sequence comes from Sphenodon punctatus, assembly GCA_003113815.1. Lineage (NCBI taxonomy): Eukaryota > Metazoa > Chordata > Lepidosauria > Sphenodontia > Sphenodontidae > Sphenodon > Sphenodon punctatus. Next base: position 2,480,786 of record QEPC01002388.1, read on the forward strand.
ATAAAGCCTGTTTGGGGGGAAGGGGCACGCTGGCTGTAACTGGAACCACTGATCTGTTGCCTAGATCAGGACGGGGGAACCTTTCTGAAAATTAGTACAAACTCTGAGGGCGGCATAGTAGTTGGGGAAGGGGATGATTAAGGGGTGCGCTCAGGAAGAGAAGGGTCCAGATCCTGGATCTGCCCCCTATCCCTGTGTCCACACCCTCCTCTCTGCTCCCTTATCCAGAGCTCAGTCATTCAGTGCTTGGGGATAAGAACTGGATCCCAGGATCCGGATTCAGAAACTGGAGAGGGGCCAAATAAAAACTAGCTCTGTGTGTGTGTGTGCGCGTGCGTGCGTGCATTGGATCCCTGGGCTTGAGGTTCCTCCACCCCCTCGTCTAGAGTGACACAAATACTTTTGGGTGTTTAAAAAAAGGAGCATTTTGGTTCAGTTCTAGTTCAGATCCATCAGTATTTCCTAACTTTCCAGTTTGGTTCCAGTTCAGACACCAACTTAAAACAATGGTTCTGTAACTGGCACAGCCTCTTTGATCCGGTTCCAGTACCTTTCCTGCAGATTAAGATCACACTGGCTTAAGCTTGTGTTGTAAATTCTGGTACAAGAATGCCGTGGTAGCTAATATTGCACAGTAGAAAAGGGGAGATTGGGTACTCCTGCCTCAGCCGAACCAGATTTCCTGGCTGAATGTTGACAGTTGAGCCAGCAGCTCCGCCTTGGCTGTGTCTTGAGTGAGAATGATCTAGCAATAAGAATCCCGCTTGCTCAGGCCCACTGGAGTGTGCTTGGTTAAAACGTCTCCAGAGCCGAACCTCCATGTGACAGCCTGCCAAGCCCCTAGAATACAGTCTGTGGGTCAGGTGGGGAAGCTGCCATTGCAAGAGATGTTGGCTTGCGTGCTGGACGTTCGAGACCCTCGCATGGGGGCGTCTGTACTGCAGCAGCAGCCTAAGGGGGAGCTGAGAAATATCCTTGGCTGCCCCGTTTAGTTACCAACAGGCAGGGAATGCGGGGCTCAGCTGGCAGCGACGCATGCCATTCACGGACAGTTTTCTCTACATTCTCCCTAGGATTGTGAGCACGCAGCTGCCTCCCGCCCTCGCTGCCAGGGTTCTCCTGCTGGGCTCTGAGCCGCCGAGTGCAGAGGGATGTTCGAGCCAAGCCGGGCACCTGCTCCAGGTAGTGTTCAGGAGCCCCTCGTTGCTGCTCCGGGTGTACGTGCTCTCAGCTTGGGAAGGCACTCAAGCTCTCCTGGGTCAGAGTGCCAGGAGTCCAGGCTCTGCTGATGCCTCGGGAACGCTTTCCAGCTCAGAACGTTGGCTGCTTAATTCCCTTTGAGATGAATTCGCTCCTTAGGCCCAAACGTTCAGCAGCCTGTGCGGAGTCTGGGAGCATCCGGGCCCCCCTTCCAGCACTCCAAGCGGAAGACGGCTCAGTTCATGCAATCTCAGCTGGCCTTCTCTCCCCAAATTAACGCTGAAACGCACAAGAAGCCAATAGGTTCCTTAATAACGATTGCTGTTGGAACCACGTTAGTAGCTTAGAAAACCTCCTTGGGGCTTGGCGGAGCTTGGCTTGATTGATACGGGTAGCCTCCAACTCCAATCAGGATAAGCCACGTCCCTCTGCTCACCTGCTCTTCCTGCCCTCCCCCCTTTTCAGGTGGAATGGGCTTTAGTGCGCTAGCTACAGGCAGAACCACTTCCAGAGGGGGGTGCGGGGTGTCACGTTGTGTTCTGCTCGCAGACTGGGGAGCCATCTGCTACTTGTGCTTTGACACAGTTCAGCAGCTGAGCAGAGTCACTGTGCTCTGCTGCCTTGTATGAAGAGACAGGAAGGGTTAATCTGTGAGCCCTGTGCTTCTTGAGCAGGTCCGTTGATTTATATGATTGATATATAATTACCACTGTCGGAGACAGGATGCTAGGCTCGATGGACCATTGGTCTGACCCAGTAGAGCACTTCTTATGTTTTTATATAGTGCCAGCAATGTGCCTGCTTTGCACAGTCATGATTAGAGATAGGCTTAGTGGCTTACAATCTGGGATGGACAAAAGGAGAGGAAACTGGGTGGGTGGGAGGGACGCAGGAAGAGACAGGGAGACATCCAAGACATTGAGAGGCAATGTTTGGCTTCGCTTCAAGGAGAGGAAGGGCTCCTGGAAGAGATGACGTGTAAATGGAACAATCTGCCGTAGCCAGGAGCTCGGGGAAGTGAGATGGAAGAGGTCGGATTGTAGGAGGGATTTGAAGGTTGGAGGGGGGAGAGGGTGTGTGTGTGTGTGTGTGTGTTCAAGTGTCAGAGGCAAAGACTGTTTAGGAAGCAGGAGGCTCTGGGGTTGGAGTGGGGCAGGTAAGGCAGAGTTCAACGCAAGCAAAGTCATTCTGGTCGGTCCTGTCGGTGGAAGGGCTCCCAGCGACAGCTCAGTGGGCTTCTTGGATCAGGCCTTGATCTACCGGCAGGCGGAAGCTAACGCTGCTTTCCTTTCAGGGTGTGCCAGGGAGCGGGGAAGTGCTGCAGGAGCAGGGTAAGTAAACTACGACAGGAAACGGGGTATTCTCTCCAAGCTCCTTGCACGGCCAGCGGGCCACTGTCTCCTCCCCGGGGAATCTTGTCTTGTTGCGTGTAGGGTCGATTGAGGTCCGTGACCTGGTCAGTCTGTTCATGCAGTTTCAAGCCAGCGGGTTCTTGCCGGAGAGTCTGAGCGCGGCTTCGCACAGCCCCGTGCACTGCCTGAGCAAGGGAAGCAGAGGAGATACTGGCAGAGCTTGCTGGGCACGTACTCAAACCCTCCTCCAAGTTCTGAGCAAGGCTTGCAGGGGGTGCTTAGTCCCCGCAAAGCTGGGCAGCTCTTTCTGTGCCTCTTCCTCACGGCAGCTTGTCTGTCTGTGGGGCACGACCTGGGCTGAGGGTTGGGCTGTGGGGGGCATGGAGGGCATGTGGGAACTCTGTATTGCTAACCGTAAGCCTGGGGGGGTGGCGGTCCTGAGCTGATGCCTCTGTCAGGAATTTCTTTCCTCTCCTCCACCCTTGGCTAGCTCTGAGTTTCGGTCTTTCTATCAGCCCCTGATTTAATTCCTCTCCCCCCCCCCCCCCCTTGGGGGAAATGCTCTGCCTTGCCCCCGCAGATCCTGCCTTGCCTTGGGATGTCCACCTCATCCCAGTCTTCCTCCTGGAGGATGAAGCTACGGCTCTCCGGGACTTTCCAGTGGAGTGGATGACTAGGTAGGAGATGGATTTTGTGTCCTCAGTAGCTGACCTCGCTCTATTGCAACCAAAGGCCTTGGGCACTCGAGTGTGCAGGGGTCTGTTGCCTGGGAGCAGCGAGGCAGTGGCTTCGATGCAGGAAAAGTGCCTCAGTGCCAGCTTTTGTCCCAACTGGGTCCATCCCATTTAAAGGGGAACTGTCCTCCTAGCTGCCATCTCTTGGTACTCGGGGTCGGATGGCACTTGGCATAGGGATTCCCCCTGCTGTAGCTTCCCCTCTGCTGCTGTCTCGGCCTATTGCACAGCCTCTCCTGGGCAGGGATAGAGGCGCTGTTAGGTAGCACATAATGGTTCACTCTGTCCCTGCTCATCCCTGCACTGCCTGCCTGACCCCGACTTGCCTTGCCTCCCTGCCAGGTCAGGTGCGTCTCCAGCCAGGCCAGCCCAGCGCTTCCGGGCATTCTCAGATGAAACACGAGGTCCAGGCACTACGTCGCCACGGGAGCATGAAGGGCCTTTCTCGTGCCCCGCAGAGGCAGAAGATGCTCTGCACTCCCTGAGCCTCAAAGACTCTGCTTCTCCCAGTGGCTTCTCTGGGGCAGAACCAAGTCAGCCTGCCAGCCAAAACCCTGCTCCAAGCTCTAACCCTCCAAAGGCATCTCCGCCATCGCCGAGACAGCTGGGAGCCCTGGTGAGTGCCTCCAGCCTCCTCGCTGCACGATCTGCTCAGGACACAGGCACGTCCTCTAACAACACTGACTTTCCAAACCCTGAGCATGGAGCTCAGCGTGCTGCAGAATCGGTAACCAGCTCCACCTCGAGCGAGTCGCTGGCCTCTCCCAGCCACGGCAACAGCCTCTCAGCTTCCCATCCTTCCGACAGTCCCAGGAGAAGCAGCTTCAGAGAGATAAACAGTCAGGGCAGCAGTCAACGCACAGTCCCTAGTAGAGGACAAGAAGCCCCCAGCCATGAGACACAACTCCTCCCCGGTGCTGCCCAGTTGGACCAGGAGCCGCCTGCCGGCGGGGACCAATTACCCGTTTCTGAAGCCCACAAGAGCTTTGGGAGCCGCACGGCACCATCAGAGAGCAGCCCCCCAGAAGGCGTAATTAACGGACTGGAGTGTGGGCCGCCAGGCAGCCAAGCCCAGATGGTGAGGATGGTCTTGTACGTCCATAGGATCCGAGGTTTGGTGCTCTCCCTGCTGGCTGAAGAGCAGTTGATGAGCAGCAGAAGCTCCGTGGAGGATGTGGTGAGTAAGAGGGTGTGCAGTCTCTCTGTGTTGGCAGCTGTTTCCCTTTGCTGCACAGTGGAGGGATTTCAGGCTGGCAGCCCCTCTTCCCAGCTCCCTTGATGCCTGTTCGCTGATCTTGGGGGTTGCCTCCTCTTACGTCTGGGCGTGTCAGCCTCAAGGCGCCGGGTAGTGGATGGTATCGCGGCTGCTTAATTCCCGTAATTGTGATCTCCAAGCAGCGTGTAACCCTGAAAAGAAGTGGCATTTTTTAACCACCTTGCCTAGGGTTTATAAAAGAAAACTACAAAAGTCCATGAAACTAACCGATAGTAGATTTAAACCAAATAAAAGAAAGTATTTATTCCCCCCCCCCCCTTAGCACACAATTAACTTGTGGAATTTTGTTGCCAGAGGAGGTGGTCAAGGGCCAGTGGCTTAGCTGGGTTTAAACAAGGATTGAATAAGTCGATGAACGGCTATTAGCCAAGTAGATTGGGGGATGCAGTCTCTTGACGGTCGGGGGCTGGGAGTACCCAGGCAATGGATCACCCTCGTCATGCCCTGTTGGGGACTTCGTCAAAGCGACCGAGTGTAGCCACGCTTGGTTTTTAGTTTAATTTTGTTTGTAAACTAAAATTTTACAAATTTTCCTTGGCACTTTAAAACATAATGCATTTGCATGACGTGACTTTCTAAACAACGTTGCGGCTTGCCATAAATTTTGAATTTTAAAACTCAGCCTGGAGACCCGGCCTTGGACTCTGTTGTTAAAGAGACAGCTCTGATTCCCCTGCTTCTGGGCAGGGAGGGGGTCTCCTGGATTCTCCGCTCCGATGGGACAGTTTCCTGCTGGTTTTACGTTGCCACTCACAGCCCTATCCTGCGGAGAGCAGATCTCCCCCAGGCACTGTCCCCTCGGTGCCTGTGGCATCTGACTTCCGCCCTGGGCTCCGAGGACCAGCGAGCTGCATTCTTTGTGCTGACTTCATGTTCTCTAAACTGCCTGGAAACCTCGGCAGCTGGAGAGTCTAGGGCTGCTGTTCCCTGCCGGCGCTCAGCCGTGCCCCATTCCAAAGCGTCTGGTGTCGGCTAATGGGCTCTGCTGCCAAGTAAAAGCCCTGGGGATCCTACAGCAGCTTAGAGCATTTCCCTGCTGCAGATCTGACGCCCATCCTGCCCGTCTTCCCACGCAGGTGGGGGGGAGCTGACGCAGAGCTGCTTTGATATCTCAGTTGCTATGGCAACTTGGTTTCATAACTGTCCTATGGACGGGTGGTGATTAACCCCAGCTGTGCTGATTGCCCGGCCCCGCCCAGAGCCCTGGACTGGTGCTTGCTGGCCGTTCTGAGCGCTCACTCGCTCACTCTCTCTCGCTGCTCCCGGGCAAACAGGGAAGCCTCTCTGATGCAGCATCTGAGCAGTGACTTATTGCCAATTAAACTCCCGCTTGTGCTGCTGCAACGAGACTGAGAAGTGCAGTGTTTTCTGTGCCTGCCTTCCTCCCAGCATCTTCCTCCGAGCAGAGACCCTCTCCCTGCCTCCTGCCCTTACCGCAGCTCCATGGGCGGCTCAGCTCCGCCAGCACTGAGGAGATCGGTGCTGGCTGGTGAGCACGTTGCTGTCAGAGAGGCCCAGCTCAGCTTGGCTCCCCCCCATCCCCCCGCCCTCTAGGCCAGCATTTCCACTTGCTTAAATTCTGACTTGGCTAGCAGAAGCAGCTTCTGCCCCACGCGGAGCCCTGGGGTTCCCCCAGACTCTTGGGAAGACAGTGACCTGCCTCCCCTCACCCCATCCAACCTGGAGGAGAGCCGGACTCTCCTCCCCACAACATGTTGCTGTCAGCAGGCTTAGCCAGGGTCACTCTGGACAGTGGCCCCCACGGCTTTCCAGGTCTCCGGAGGTAGCAGGCGGCGGCTGGGCAGGAGTTGTAGGGAGCCATTGAGCAAAGCTGTCTCAGCCAGCATCGGCTCTGGGCTTGGCCTTTGCAGAAGCCTGTTTAAATTTTGGAGCATTCCTGTGAATGCAGGGTGAGTGTTGGCCTCCATCGCCAGAAACTCTCTACTGTTGGCTTTTCATTTCTGGCCTCTAGCAGGGGACAGAGAGGCAGGACTCGTAGTCTCTGACATTGGCCAAACGGCACAGCCTTCGCGCTCAGCAGTCTGTCCGTCTGCAAAGAAGAAATAATCTCCATCTCCAAGGGGGATTGAGGCTTAATGAATCCATGTTTGCAAATGCGGCTGTTGCGTGGCTTTGAGAATGCAGCCCGATCCATTTCATTAGTGAGAGAGATTCCCGCGAGGTCCCAGCCTGCACAGACCACTGGAGAGCAAAGTCTCTTGTGAGGAGGCGGCGGCGGGGTCAGGACTAGGTTACTGGCAGGAGTGACGGCTCGCTAAATGTCAGCGTCATCCGCTTGCATGGCTGAGGAAAGGACAGGGGCAGCCTTGGGGACTAGGAAACTAATCTTGCCACCAGCACTTGCCTGGGAGCTGCAGGGGTCCTGACTGACTGACCGTCCCTCTTGAGCAAGCTTCTGGGCTGCCTGTGGCATTCTCTGTGCCAGTGGGTCCTCGCCAGCCTCGGGGAAAGCAGGAGGAATTGCCTCCGCGTCTGATCTCTTCTTCTGCAGGGGACTGCTCTTTGCAGGGAAGTAAAGGGCCAGGTGGCTTGGCACAGTCCCTGCTGTGTCCTCCCAGCCCAGTCGAGAAGCCAGTGGATTTCCTTCCTTCTCAAAGGCAACAGGAACCTGGCCAGCTCTCCCTGTAACACTTGCTTTCTCACGTCTCCCTGCCTTTGAAAGTCCAATGCACGGCGTCAGCTGAGCAATTCGAGCAAATGTAACCTTCCTTGGGTTTTCTGGGAGGTAGAGCAGGGAGTTCCCAGCCCACCCTGGTCTAGGCCTCATGGATGGCAGCAAATGACCCACCGGCCAGTAACCCAGGGGATCGCCTCGTCCTCCGCAGACAGGTCGCAGCCCTAGAATAAAGGGACCTCAAGGCTTTTGTCCAAGCTCTAGGCTTGGATGTAGGACAACGACAGCTACGGCGTCCCTGACAGACACAACAAGCAGCCTCTTTTTGGAAACCTCCAGTGCCGGAGAGTCTGCACAGCTCTTCCTGTTGGGAATTTCTTCCTGATATTTAACCAAAAAGTATCTTCCTGTAACTTGAGTCCCTTGTGTTTAGTCCTCTGTAGCAACATAAGAACCTAGTCGGTGCCATACTGGGTCAGCCCAGTATCCTGTCTCCGACAGTGGCTGTTCTCAGTTGCTTTGGAGAAGAACTCCACAGGTGACAATGGGGCGATCCTTTCCCTGCTGCTCTCTCCCAGCTCTCAACGGTGAGAGGCTACATCCCCGAAACCCACTTGGCTAATAACCATTAACGGGCCTCTCCTCCAAGAAATATCCACTCCTTGTTTAAACCCGCCTATGCTACTGGCCAGGACTACATCCTTGGGCAACAAGTTTTACAAAGTAATTCTGCATTAAATGAAAAAAATACTTTATTTGTTTTAAATCTGCTGCGAGTTAGTTTCATGGAGTGTCCCCTAGTTCAAGTACTCTCAACTTCTGCCTCTGATCTCTCAACTCTGCTGTCTCCCTCACTAGACAGCCGTACTATGCCTCACGCACTGAGTCCTGCTCCCGGGACCCTCGCCGCCTCTTTTCCACCTTTGACTCCCTTCTCAACCCCCCCTGTCCTCCTCTTCTCTCTCCGCTCAGGATCTTGCTCTCTTCTTCACCTCTAAGATTGACACGATCTGCCTGGATATCGCCTCCAAGTCCTCTCCCCCTACTACTCCCCCCACCTCTCTCCTGTCCTCCTTCCCTCCCACCTCCCTTGAGGAAATCTGCTCTCCTCCTCCAACCCTTCCACTTGCCCCCTGGACCCCGTTCCGTCCCGCCTCCTGACCTCCATTGCCTCCACCATCGCCCCCCACCCCCTCCTGCACATCATCAATCTCTCCCTCTCTACCGGCTCCTTCCCCTCTGCCTTTAAACACGCCACTGTCTCCCCCATCCTTAAAAAGACACTCTGGATCCCTCTGAACCCTCTAATTACCGTCCTGTCTCTAATTACCGTCCTCCCTTTTCCTTCCAAGCTCCTTGAATGGGTTGTCTAATCCCGTTGCCTCGACCGCCTCTCTACCAACTCCTCCCTTGACCCCCTCCAATCTGGCTTCCACCCCTTCATTCCACTGAAACCGCTCTTGTTAAGATCACAAACTAGCTTCTTATAGCTAAATCCAACCGCCTTTACTCTATTCTTGTCCTCCTTGATCTCTCTGTTGCCTTTGACACTGTTCACCACTCACTCTTGCTTGAATCGCTTCACTCCCTTGGATTCCGGGACTCTGACCTCGACTGGTTCTCCTCCTACCTTTCTGACCGCTCCTTCAATG
>QEPC01002388.1:2493014-2508975 GCA_003113815.1 Sphenodon punctatus
AAGCCTGTGCCGTGGTTTCTGCACAGGGGATGCTAGCCACTCCCAGCCTCCACTGGGGCTGCTGAGGCACTCTTGGCCACCTGTAATTGGAACCTGACGTGGCATAAAAACTAGGTCCCTTGCGATGCACTGCTACGTAGCAAGGGACCCTCTGTCGCTTGCAGAGATCCCCCTCCCTGGGGGTAGTTAGCAAGAGCAATCTCCTCCTCATTTTTGCACGTGTACAAAGGACACCCTGGGGGGATTGGGGGTGCCCTGGTGCTGAGCGCCAGGATTCTCATCCATCTCACCCCTGCCCCCCTCTCATTCCAGTTCTCCTGACATCTCCCTTCACAGGCGAAGCCTGCAAAAGCTGGCCTCTCCCAGGAAGATGCTTCCTTCTCCCAGCTTAGGGCAAAGGGGTCAGAAGAGAGAGGAGCCCCCTCTCCCAGCCACTCTGAGGTGCCTCTGCCTCGCAGGAAGCCAGGCCAACTCCTCAGAGTGTCTGGGGAACTTTCTGTCCAGCGCTGAGCATGGGGCGGGCTAATCCCCCCCCCTCATCATCCTGCAAAGGGGCCCTCTCCTGCTAACCCGCCCGATCCCCTGCAGAACAGCCTCCCTCACGGACTTTGCTTCCTTCTCTCCAGCCAATCTGCCGCAGGTTCCCTGCCCACAGGACCGGCACTTCCTGCGAGCTGCCAGCCTGATCCACTCCGACTTCCACCAGCTGCCGGATGCTTCCGAAATAACAGTCCGGTAAGATTGGCCTGGGGTCCTTCCCACCCCAGACAGTCCTGGGAGATGGCCTCGCTGTTCAATAACTGGACACAGCCTGTTCGCATGGGGCTGGGCCCGGCCTCCTTCGATCCACCCTCCCTAGCTGAAGGAGCGGGAGCGGTGCCTGACGGAGTGTCGGAAAGCTCGGCACCATAGGGTTCAAAGACGTGGTGGCAGCTTTAAATAGCACTGTTCTTAATACATGTTTGTGCATCTCGGCTGGGAGCCAGAGACACCTGGCATGGGCGAGCTGAGATTTGTCTTTCAGCCCTGCTTGTTGAGTCCGAAACATAGCGTAATGCGTGCACGGCAGATTGGCATTTCCAGCGCGCCACATGAGACTGCCTTATCCCAGTCAGGGCTGAGACGTGCTGCCGCCGTCTGGGAGGCTGTCACGGGTGGGAGGCGCTGTCACCGGAGCAAGTGATGGGAGTTTTGTCCTTGGAGTCGGGATCCAAGCAGGTGCCCGGGTCCTGGTGGGGGGTGGGGTGTCAAATGAAGCCTGTGGCCAGTTTTTATTTGGCCCCTTTCCAGTGCCTGGACCCCCAAGCACTGACAGATTGAGCTCAGGGGAAGGGAGCAGAGAGGAGGGCAGGCGCACAGGGAGAGGGGACAGATCACACTGACAGACTGAGCTCAGGGGAAGGGGGCAGAGAGGAGGGCAGGCGCACAGGGAGAGGGGACAGATCGCACTGACAGACTGAGCTCAGGGGAAGGGGGCAGAGAGGAGGGCAGGCGCACAGGGAGAGGGGACAGATCGCACTGACAGACTGAGCTCAGGGGAAGGGGGCAGAGAGGAGGGCAGGCGCACAGGGAGAGGGGACAGATCGCACTGACAGACTGAGCTCAGGGGAAGGGGGCAGAGAGGAGGGCAGGCGCACAGGGAGAGGGGACAGATCGCACTGACAGACTGAGCTCAGGGGAAGGGGGCAGAGAGGAGGGCAGGCGCACAGGGAGAGGGGGCAGATCGCACTGACAGACTGAGCTCAGGGGAAGGGGGCAGAGAGGAGGGCAGGCACTCGAGGATGGGGGACAGGTCCGTGATCTGGACCCTCCTGGACACATCCAGCCCTTCATCGCCCTTTCCCTTAACGTCTGTGCAGCACTTAGAGCTTTTACTAATCTTCAGAGTCCTCCCCACCCCTGATCTGATTCAGCGGGCAGGAGCGAGCAAGCTCTGGTCGCCAGCCTTGACTGTCAGGCTCCTGCGAGCGCTTGGAGCGACGCTTGGCTGGCAGCCTGCTGCCGTGCCTCCTGCTGGAGCGCTGCACGCCTGCCGGAACGCCGTCCAGGAAACGTACTTCCAGCAAGTGGGCTCCCCGCTCCGCAACTCGGGCGTGCCCGACTCTCACGACAGCGCCTTCAGCTTGCCAGGCAAAGCCAAACAGAAGCTGCTGAAGCACGGCGTGAACCTGCTCTGAACGGCCGGAGGCCCGGCTGTGAGAAGCCGCCTCTCTCCCCTATGCTAAGACCCCAGGACGTCTTATCGCGCCACCCCTGCCTTTCAAGGAGTCCGGTTGTGCAGGGTTGGATTCAAATCACGGCCTCGGTAGGTTGGGGCCAGGAGCCTCCCCGGGGGCCCTGCGTTGGTTGATGGTCAGCCCCTTGTGCCTTACCGAGGGGCAGGCTTGTTGGCAAATCTTCTGCCAAAGAGTTAAACAGGCCGCCCGGTGCTTTCCGGTCGCCTGGTACCGCTAGCCTGACCCACCCAGAGTGCCTTAATTGAAACCAAATCCTGGTCCCAGCCTGCCGTTGTGCAATAGCCGATCCCTGGGCCCTCGGGAACTAGTAATACTCAGAACCGTCATCCCGCTACTACGTTAGGCCTTCCCTGTGCTGCCCCGTGCCCTCTGACTCCCTACGTTAGGAACAGCCCGCTGGAAACTCAACTGTCCTCTGAAGGGTTGAGCACTAGGGGGAGCCAGCGGAGCAACTGAAACTCAGCCAAGCTCCGTCCGTCCACAGCCCTCGTTACTCCTATGTTAGTTAGCTCTTCTCTAAGCCTCACTCCCTTCTCTCCCCGGGGCTTCGGAACTCATGGCGCTACACTCCCAGCCACCAGGGCCTTTCCCCTGGCAGCAGCCCCCGCCCCCAATATTTCTGCATTACCTAATTGTGCCAAGGAAGGTGCTGCCTCCTTGCTTTCCTCTGGCCAGACCCTATTGTATTTGCAGAAGAGGCAAAGGAAAGCCCATGGGCATGTGTGACCAAAGAGTACTTCACATTCCTCAGAGAAATCCAGCTCCAGCGTTTAGTGACTTGCTGCACCAGGTTTGCAGAAGAAAAGTAATAACAGGCACCGCTCCCTCCCCGCAAAGAGCCGAATGCAGAATTGTGGCGGGAGGTGGGGAGCCGCACCTGCCACGTCTGGCGGGAAGGCTGGCTGCTGTATGGGGTGGGATTTAAACAATAAAACGAGAGAGCTCGGTCATCGGGCTCCTCCGCTCGCTGCCCGTCCAAGCTGTCTCGGGGCTCCTTATTGCACGGTCGCCTCAGCTAGGGTTGTGCTGCAGGGTCCATGCGGGTGGGCCTGGTGCTGGCTCCAAGCACTTGTTCTCCAGCTTGGCTGCCTCCCCGAGCCTGTTTGTGAAAGGCAGCATCAGGGTCAGGTTGGCTCTGATGTCTAAACTATCCCTGCTAAAAGGCTCTGCAGCGGTTCCAGGGGTCAGAGGCACACAGGTGCAACCGCAGAGCTGTGCTCTTGCAAAGGTGTTGCTGTGACTGCCTGTCACTCTGTCCCTCCCCCCCTTCTCCTCTCGCTCTGCAGTCACTAAGGGTCCCCCCACCAGCCCCTTTGCATTGGAGGCGGGGGGCAGCAGCTGATCCTCAGGAATGGTTCAGCCCTGCTTCTCTTTCCTGGGTGCCAGCAGAGTCCAGCTAGCTAAACGTTTTGGAGGCCAGTGTCCCCGAGGCTCCCGCCCAGGCCGGAATGTGCTGGCTCTTTCTGGAAAGCTGAATGCCCCGTTTGATGTGGCAGGAGCTGGAGACTCATGCGCTGCAGCTGGCAGAGTAACCCTGGAGTAGAAAGATTGGAGAGGTTCCCCTCTAAAAGCTGCCCCCCATGAGCGGAGGGGGTGGGAAGTAGGGTCGCCACTTATGCACGGTTTTAAGGAAGACTGATGGAATACAGGTTGCAGGCCCTGTCTTGGTGCCCAGGTGCTCATGTAGGGCCCTGTAACATGTATTTCCCATCAGTGTTCCTTAAAAGTGAGCCCAGTTCTTTCCCTACCCACTAGGGCCGCCCCCTAGGCAAAGAGCGTCCTTTCTCTGGGCAGGCCCTGGTGCAGTGTTCCCTGCCATTTATGCCAAGGGCTTGGCTCTGATGTCTAAACTAGCCCTGCTAAAAGGCTCTGCAACGCCAGAACCCAGCACGTCCCGCGTCAGCCGGTGACCACCTGTTAGTCCCTCTGCCCTGACTCACCCTCTCTGCAGAGCAGCCTGGCAAAAGCAGCAGCAAGCTGCTGCCCAAATCCTCCCCCGGCCCCAGGCTGCTCAGAGCAAACCGTGGCCAGTGGGAGAGGGTGCACTGGGGCGAGTGTAAGTGGATTCTCAAGCAGGCCTGGGGGGGGGGGAAGAGATGGGCTTATTTGGAGCAGGCGAGGGTTTTGCTTGGTGGCAAAGCACGGAGCACAGACGTGTTTGTGCCTGTTGTCCCCAGAACCCGCCGGTTCCAATCTGCTGTGCCATCTGTCCACGCAGCGATACAAGGAGAGGCCTGGCCGCGTTCGACTCCTTGGATTCCATCTGGGTAGCGAGGCCCATCCCAGCCATGGAATTATCACTGGGACGGGTGCAGGCTGCACGGGCTGCCTTGCCTTGAATTTTTATGCATTGGAGCAAGCTTGACATTTGAGCGCTTCAATAAGTCCTGTGGCGAGCAGGGCATTGTCCTGCCAGTTAGCCGAGCTGAGAACCCGGGCTCTGTCAGGGCAGGCCAGCTTGATGGTTCTATGACAGCTGTGTGTTTCAGAAGAACTCCCTCCCTTGCCTGAGCCAGGAGCCCCGCTGGTTTAGGACAGGTTCGCTGGCGCTGCTGCCGCCTTCCTCCTGCCAGGACTGCCGGCTGACACAGCTATGCCCCCCAACACTCCTGGCACACAGTCAAGCGCTGTCAGGTTACTTTATAGGCTATGGCAGGCCCGCCGGCTTTGCAATGGAGAAAGCCACACACCAGGCAGCGCATGCAAGATAAACAGAACAGCCTGGCCAATAAATCACCGTTCTCTCTCAGCAGCGCACGGTTCCCAGCTGCCCCCCCAGCAAGGAGCCGGCTCGCCTCCCAAGGGGCTGGGCAGGGGGTTAGAGAAGGAGGTGGGAACAAGAGGAAGGGTATGCTGCTGGGCATGTGTTCAGGGGAGGGGTAGCTTCACTGCTGCTGACTTTTAGCAAAGATCCGGCTTGGCCAGAAGTTGCTCTAGACAATGGCTCCGTGGCAGCCGGGAGTGAAGGGCGTGGGACTGTTCTGGCTCCCAGCCAGTGTCCCCCTCGCAGGGGTGTGAACACTGGCCAGGCCATGTTTCCTGGGCTGCCTCCAGGGCTCTTTCAACTCACTGCAGCGCTCCCGTAGCACGATCCCCCCCTCTGCAAGGACTCACACACAGACTGGGTTGAGTTTCAGCTCCTCTTTTATTGATAGCTTTGCCTCTCTCCAGAGCGCCAGTTCCTGGCCTTGGACCAGGCTTCCCTCAACCAACCTGCCCACCCCCCCACACACACAAGTTGCCGGTCCGTGTAGAAATCATGCATGGCAGCTGTCCTTGTGCAGGAGAATCATGAGTAAAAATAGTTGCGATGTACTTGAAACTTCTGCTTTCACTCGCCCCCTGGTCGCTAAACAAATCCCTCTAGAAACCCAGGTTGAATCGCGACACGTGGGGATTCCCCCTATAGTAAACAAGCCAGATTCCCACGCTCCTCTGGCAGCTCCCACACACACTCGCCTCTCGGCTCGCCAGCCAAAATATTAATTACATTGGACTGTGTACGTGACATGCTGTGTTACACATTAGAAACCCGACATTAGCTCTGCACCGAGAAACATGAACGGCTGGAAGCGATGATTTAGCTGGTGGGTGAGACGCGCGCAGGTAGACAGATGGCGGTTTCTCTTCAAGGGCCCTGCTGTTAAAGGGCATCTGGGCCTGGCCCTCCCTGACCTCCGGGCGCCTGACAGACAAGGCTCAACCGACTGCCAGTTGCTAATCACGCAGCAACCAAATCAGCTGTGCTGCTACCAATTTGACTTTGGCAACTTTTCCCCACCTCCCGGAGACATGGCAGCGGCTGCTGCACACATCCCGGCCCAGAGATCAGACAAAGGAATGAGGGGGCTTGGGCAAATCAATGGATTAACGACTCCCATATCCTGCCCAACTCTCTTCTCAACCCGGGGTGGGGTAAATGACCTCATTCTCCCAGCACAGCTGCCTTGCTCAGAAGCCCCTCTCCACTTCCCTTCCAGCCTGATTGAATGCCCTCCTTCTTGCAGTCGTCAATTCAACAAAAGGGTGGTTTTAAGCAGCAGGCGAAAAGACCTTCCATTCGGAGGCACCTGAGCCTTCAAGAGCAGTCTCTGTTGGGAAGCATCTGGCCGAGAATGTAAATCTGCAGAGCCACCTCCCCCTCCTCAGCTCTGGTTCTCCGTGCCCCCCGCCCTACCTGCGCTCTTGAACTGATTCTGCTGAGCAGCTCTTGGCCCCGCTGGGATTCTTATCTAGGATGGCCACAAGGAATTTCACATGGTTACACTCAAACAGACACCCTGGGGTTTGTTACTCTAATTCTGAACACTGCAAAACACAGTAGCAACATAACACACACGACAGTGGCACTGCGCCTAACCACGGAGGGAAAGGGACGCGCTGTCCTGGCAGGACGCGGCCCCTAAGCAAAGGATGGAACGGAAGAGACGGCAAGTTAATACGAGAGGTGGAAGTTTCCATTTACAAGACCCTGCCAGAGGGACGAGCCCCACCTGCTGTGTGCTGGGAGAGGCAGGCTCTGGGGTGGGGATGGGCTGTACCAGGCTCCCCCCCCCCCCTTCCAGGGCTTTCTCTGCCTGCCCTCCAACCTCCTACGCCTCGGAAGCAGCGTCATCGTCCTGGTGTGAAGATAAAATCGAGGGCCTGGCGTTCGGCGGCGGCTACATTGGGGTGCCACAGATCCACCATGAAAACCACACGGGGGCCCTCCTCGGGGGAACCTGCAGGGACACAGGAGCGGGGGAGAGGTGAGTCCTAGTCACTGGGGGGAAGTGCGTGGCACAGTCTGCAAACACACCGGCAGGGGCGGCTGGTTCGGCACAGGCTGCTGTGAACATGGTCTGCTCCTGGTGGGATGGTCCCACGGAGGGCTCTGAAGCCACCTCCAAGGGGGGGGTCAGCAAGTCCCTAACATGGAGCCCAGAGCTCAGCAAGCACCCTTTGGCCTAGGAGGCACCTCCAAGCCCTTCCTGCAGCTCACGAGATTCCTTCAGCCTTGCAAAACAAATAGCATCTTTGTCAGAAGGAATAACATTTTGACGCGCTCTAGCTGAATCCACCTCTCTCTGACCTAGAGCACCGTGCGTGTATTAGTTACTGCGCGGGGGACTTGTGGGTAAGGGGTGGGGGCGGCGAGGCCACCAGAGACCTCGGCACCCGCTTATCTAATGGGCGAGAAGGGCCAAGGCGAAGGCTCAATGCTGCCAGGCTAAAACGCACTTAGAAACAACTCATGCTGGAAATGAAGCATGAGACAGGCAGAGGAAAGCTCTCCGAAGGGCAATGGAGTGGAGGAGGCTGCGTTTGCCTCGGGGGAAGCATGCACAAGGCTAGAGTTGGGTACGCCCCAGAGCAGGCCTGCTGCAGGCTCGCTGAATGCTGGTTGGGACCAGGGTTGCCGGAGATGCAGTTTTCCCCAGGACACTCACGAAACACACGTTGCAGGGCCTGCGCTGGCGCCTAGGCACCGCCCTGCAACGTGTGTATTTCACGAGTGTCCTGGGGAAAATTGCATCTCCGGCAACCCCGTTTGGGACAGACCCATTGCCCTCTCTCCATCTTGTGACGGAGACTGGCGACCACAGGGGAAGTCCCGAGACAGACTAGGGGGTTGGGCTGGGAGTGGGGTGCTGCCCGTCCCAGCTCTAATCTCACCGGCAGTTTCCCGGCCCTGGGATTCCGGGGAAGCCAAGAAAGGGGGACACACTACAAGCAGGGGCTGCCGGCTGCTACTTGCCTTCGTGAAATGCCGTGTGCAGGAAGGAATCGTCGAAGAGGAGGCAGCGTCCTTCAGACCAGCACTGCGGCTCCCCACCTACCACCAGCTCACAGTTACTAGGAGTCTTCAGACCTGCAGGGGGGAAAGGCAACGGCAGGCAGGGTGAGAATCCGAGAAAGCAGGGTAAGGAGCCCCCCCAGACCCAGCAGGGCCTCCCCGGGGGCCAGAGCCCGTTGAAGTTTTCAAAAATTGGAAGGCGGAAAGAAAACAACAAAAAACCTTTGTGCAAAGTTCTGATTTCTGATGGAATGTTTTGATGTTTCTGAAAATGCCCCTTGGAGCTTCTCTGCTTTATTTTCCAGGATGTTTGTTTGTTTGTTAGATAATCAGAATAAGCCAAAAAAAAAAAAAAAACCACCCCAAAACCCATCCTTTTGGCTTCTGAAACAATTAGGTCTAGGTAACCAAAATCTATACACGGCCCAAAAGTTTTGGTTTCTGGAAACTGGAGTTAGCTGAAAATCCACATTTCCTGTTTTCAGAAACAAACGTTTTCAGCCGCTGAAGTTTGGGAAGTCGCTCCGGAGCCATAAAAATGCTGAGAATGCAAACGCTTTTCATAAGCCCCCAGGCTGTCTGTCCTGGTACCCCAGTCCCAGCTCCCGACACAGATCAGCCAATTCCCTTCCTCCTCCCACCGGGGCTGGGCAGCGGCTCTCAGCCATTTGTTGGGGGAGATGGTTTGGAATCCAATTCTATTCTGGACTGGCTTGGCACCAACCCTGGTGTTCTGTCCCAGTTTGACCCAGGTTCGGCGCCAAAGCAAACCCAACTGGATCAAGCGGAGCCGCCCGGGTGATAGCTGTACCCCCACTTTTCAGAAGCCAGCAGGAAAACTTGAATGCCGACTAAACTGACAACCCTGTGTCAGCCAAGGATAAAGGCCTCACGAAGAAGTGGGTTGGATGCTTCAGCCCCTGGCCAGGGGATCTGAAGATGCCGGGGGGTCCACCCTGCAGACCAACACTACATCTCAGCCACTCCCCGAAAGTCTGAACACACAGACACCACCCCTGTCCCCGGTCCACCCAAACTGTCTCACACGTCCCTCAATCAAAAGCCCCCAGAGCATGCAGCGAAGTCGGGGAGGGGATGGCTGAATGCGCAGCTGGGTTAATGATGCTGGGGGGTTGGGGGGGATCCTCTCTGGGCTGCAGACCCTTCCACAAAGCTCTCCAGGCAGGTGCAGAACCTGGAGCCTATAGACAGACTGGCACTGTGTGCCTGGGAGAGAGCGCAGGCTGAGCCGTGGCTCCTGGCAACGGAGAGCTACTCCAGGGACTATCATGCCAAGCATCTCCTCTCTGGCACCATAGCAGGGAAGCAGTTAAAGCAGTGGAGAGTGCCCACTCCTCTGCTGCCGCTCTGGGCTCTGTACTGCTCCTGAAGGATGGGGAGGCACTGGTCGAGCCTGCAGGAAGTGTGCGAGAGAGCCCCAGGGCGGCACAGCCAGGGCCCACCCTGTACTGCTTAGCTCCATGGCTCCAAACAAAGCCCTTGGTTCCCGGCTGCCGGAGAACTCGATGTTGCAGAATGGCTCTTGGGAGACCACAGGCAGGGAGAGCACCCTAGGCAGAAGACTAGAAACTGGGGCCTTACACCCGGCAGCCCTCCCCAGAGCCCCACATGACACCCCCTGCCCCAGGACCCCGGTGTCCAGACTCTTAGCCTAGGACGCCAACAGCAATGCTCCCCCCCCCACCCCCCGACCAAGCTTCTCCAACTCCAAAGCTGGTTCTCACCTCCTAACGTTTCTCTCGAAGCCCAACGAGGAGGGGCAATGGGGGCACATTTGGACCAGACCCCAAAATGTGGAGGAGGGAGGGGGGCAAAAACGACAAGAATTTCTTCCCCCTCCGCGTAAAAGATGATGAGTGTCATAATAATTGGAGCAACCTAGGGGGGGTCACTAAAACCCCCACGTGGTCTCCAGGAATTGATTTCATTTATGTCAGGGAGAAGAGATGGGGTAAAAATGTTGCAATAAATAAATAAATACAATCAACGAGAGAGGCAGGGCCCCAAATCTCTCTCCGCTGGCCTGTTTTCCTCCCTGTCCCACCTGCTGCTACAGCATGAGCTGCCCCTGCCTTTCCCCTCAGGCTGCAATAGGGACTTCCAGAGAAGCAGACTGGCCCAGCGATTCAGGTGGCTCTGGAGATCAGCGTCCTTGCCCCACTAGCAGCTCAGCTCCTCCCCTAAAAATCACCTCAGCTTTAAAACCAGCGATGTGGGGCGGAAGATTTTCCATAATGGAAAATTTTCTGCTACACTTTAATTTTCCGTTTCTAAAAATGCATTGTTTCATAAAATGAATAAGTAACGTAATGGATACCAATATTTAATTCCAATAAAAATAATTTCCAAGTAAAGCTTTGAATTTGTTTGAACGTTTAAACCACATTCATTGAGCTTTATTGAATTTACCCCCCTAATTTACTTCAATCCAACTACTTTTGGCTGCTGTAAAAACTTTTGAGATATTTATCCAGCACATAAAATTAACACAGTGCACTTTTTGAGTTTTGTTTACTAAGCACAAGTCAAATAAACATGCTAAATCAAATCCCAATTTTGGGGCATTGGAAAAGTTTTCAGAAAATCTGCATCAGAAAAGTTTCCAGAAAATCTTCCAATTCAAAATTTTCCAGAAAACCCACATCACTGCATGAAACCCTCCAAAAACGGTGACGGCCACAACGGCTTCTAACCCAGCCACCAGCCGAGCGCTGTCCCTGTGCAACAGGGAGGCTGCTTTGCTAAATCTCAGAGCCACGGAGGAGGTAGTGACAGCTGCGGCAGAGGGGAAAGTATCGCACCCAGACCCAGGCCGATGGCGGCTACGTACCCAAGTGGCAGCGGATGCGGATGTTGGTTGGTCCGTAGTGCTCCGTGATGACCGTGCCCGGGGTCAGCACGGAGATGCAAGCGTTCCCAAAGACGTTGTTGGAAATGCACGTGCGGAGGCTGCCCAGCAAGCGATACGTCCGTGGGCATTTCCTGCAGTTCCTGGGAACGCACGTGCCCTGGTTAACCAGGTAGAAGGTCAGCCACTCCCCACTGGGCGTGCTGTTCACCTTCCAGCCCTGAGGCAGGCTGCAGTTTGAGAACGCTTTGTAGAGGGTCTCGAACTCGCACAGGATGGTCGGGAAGTTGCGCTCCAGCAGCTCCACATCGTGTTTCTGAGCGTCCCGGGAGAAGTAGGGCATGGTGGGTAAGTCAGGCAGGAAGAAGACTTCCGGCTTCTGGATGGAGGGTCGGCTGTTCAGGTAGCGGCCTTGTTCCCGGATGCCCTTGTGGATGCGGCCCATGCCGGACCAGGAGTAGCGTTTGGCGTATTCCTGCAGGTTGTGGTAGAGCTTCTGGTTGAGCCCGTCATGGTGGGTGCAGCGGACGCACTCCGGGGATTGGCAGTAGGCGTAGCCGTTCTGCAGGCCGTTGGCATCGGCACTCTGCATGAGGGAGTTCACCGTGACGTAGGGACGGGGCTGCTCCCGCCCCACGTGGTAGCAGTACCAGACGAAGAGCACCAGGAGGCAGGCCACGGTGCTGAGCGCTGTGGTGTCGCAGTCCCGGAAGGACTGGATCCCGGTGCCGATGAAATCCCGCAGCCTGTCCAGAGACCCGCTCCAGCCCATCAGCCACTCCAGGGGCATCTTGGTGAAGTTGCTGTTAGATACGTATAGAAGGGTCAGGGGTTCAGTCCTCGTGCTCCGCACCGAGCAGGTTAGTACAAGCAAGGGGGGGAAGGCCGGCCATCGAGGAGCATCGTAGGGGCTGTTCTCTGGGCGCTCGGGAGAGCGGCATTAGCAAGGGCTTAGCGTCCCCACCAACGTGCCTGGCCAGGTCCTAGCGCATCGTTAGCAGTTGTGATGCCACCGCTAACGAGCAGAGGTGGTTCATTCTGAATCGGGGCTCAGACAGGGTCGGCAGCTGCAAAGACAAGAATCCAGACAGGCATTAGGATGTGGCTCCGGTCACGAGTTACTCACCTTGGCATCATTGGAGGCCTCTGCAAGGAAGAGGGAGGAGTGGCAATTAGTTGGGGAAGCACGATTTGGCTCAGTGAAGCTGGAAGAATTGTGATGGAGGGAGGGATACAATCTTCCCCTCCACACTTCATGACCAAGAGCTGGGCTCCCACCACCAACATTGAGGAGAACTTGAGGCAGATCTTGCAGATGGGGAGGGGATGCACGTAATTTGCCCTTTGCATTTAGTGCACATTCTCTCCTAAGGCATGGGGCTGTGCCCATGCAGGGCCTTCCCCCTCTGCCCCACTGCTATCTGGGTAAGAAATGGGGAGTTGGTCTTGCAGCACGCCAGACTGTCCTGGACTGAGCTTCTCAACGCTCCTTTTAGGGAACAAAGAGCTTCTTGCTGAGAGCAGAAGATGCCACCCAGGTGGTTTCTAAAAACAGATGGAACGTCAGCTTCGTGCCCGCACGTGGAAAGGATGGTGCCCCCTGCGAGGCAGAACAGGGTGGTACAAGTTGCCTGGTTACGGTTCCCTAACGGGTAAGCTTGGAACGAACCGAGAGGCTGCGCTCCGAGAAGCATCCACATCTCTCTGCTTTCCTGACCACGGCCCAACCTCCGTGTCTTGGGCCACTCCCTCTCTCCAACCACAGTCAGTACCGCTGCCCTGCGGAATGCAAATGGGATTGTCTAAAGACATCCCAAACCCCAGAGTCACTTCCCCAGGCCCCCAACTCCCACCCCCCACTAGCCCCACATGCCACAGTCCTGATTTGGGTTTTACAGTTCTCAATTGTAACATTACATACATGTGGAACCTTTTGCTTTACATATTTACCAGACTTGTTGTCTACATGTAGGCCCGTGTTACACGTGTGTGACCCTATGTTACTCCGTGACAGGGGATCCCTCAGTGCTGTTGATTCAGCTCATGGGGAAACGTTCCTGTCCCAGCGGCTCCCGTGGGAAGCTCTGTTCCCTCCCCTCCACGCTGTCAGCCTGGTGGGCGAGGGCCACGTGGCACGAACCCACACGGTAGCTTGAGTCTCCTACCTACAGCGACTGCATCCAGGTGCCTGCCCCGCTCTCTGTTCCTGGCCGGAGGCTCCTGAAAGACAAAGCCGGAAGGAGAGTTTATAGGGGGGTCGCTGCTCCCCTGAGCCAACAAGATTTGCTCTGAGCGCCTCCTTCCATGCCCAGCCTCCTCACGCTTAATTCTTCCCCTTGGAGCAGGGCAGCGCTTAATTTGTTAAAATGAATGGTCAGGGCCCGAGCCTGCCCCAGAAGCCACGCCTCCCACCCACCTCACCCCAGAGCTTGTTCAAAGCAGGGAACCGAACCCTAGTTTCCACAGCCAGCTAGGAACCCGACCGCTCCTTGCCTCTCTCGGGCTGAACATAAAGCAGGAGTTCTTGTGACTGAATCTATGGGACGACCAGCACAGGGGGCTAGGGTAGGAAAGTCAAATAAAGGAGCCAGGTTGGAGTTCTTATTGGCTTTTTCCTGGCCTGTCACATTTTGGGGTGCACGCGCCTCACTGGGAACATTGCCCAGGGCTCAGGTTCCACCCCCCTCCCTTTTAAATTTAACTACCAGAGCTGAGCTGCCCACCCTCCAAATTAACCTCTGAAGCAAGGAGAAGAACAAAACTGGGGGGTCGAATGGGTGAAACTCTCGCTGGCATTAAGGAAGAGGGAACTGGATGCACTAGCCAAGCTGAATATACATGCTGTTCTCCATGGAGACGCCCCATTAGGACGGAAGGAAAGCAACCAACGCATCTCTCCCTATGCGAGGAGAGGGCTTTAGCCCTGACTGTGAGCAGAGGAGCAAGCTGGGCTGGGTGAAGGGAGCTCTGGCAGGAGTTACAGAGGGGCAGGCAGGGAGAGAAGGCCGACAGCAGCTCGGCGAGGGTGCCTGGAGCTGGTTCCTAAAGGAAAAACCAGGTGACGTGCAAAGCCTTTCCTGCCCCCTCCTGCAATCTCTGCTTTCTGTGAACAAAGCCCAGCCCCCCTCCACCCACCCTCTCTCTTCCTCAGAAGGCTGCACCCAACGTCAGAGCGGGACCAGGCTAGAGGAAGGGATGGGTTGTGGCCTACGAGCTTGAGGCCTGGATCAGTCAACTCTGGAGTCTCTGCTGCGGTCAGCCAGGAGCGGGACCCTGACGCAAGCTCATTCCAGAGAGAAGGCCCTTGAAGAGCAAGTCCTACACTTGCTCCCCTCCTCTCCTTTCCTAGTCCCCCTGCTGCAGTTCTAGAGCTGCTGGGTGACTAGTTTGAGTAACCTGCTTCCAAGGTTTTCGTCCTAGGCCTTTTGCTCTGCCACTTCCCCTTTGCAACCGGGATCCAGGGGCCCGGTGCACAGACGTGGCCTACGCTGACCGCAGATAGGTCGGTACTCTGCTCTAGCACCAGCTTAGCACCGGGGGGGGGGGGGGGAGCATTTTGTCTCTGCTCTGGGCTCTGTTTATTTAAAGGGGGGCATCCGTGGAAACATCTCTGCCAAGTCGAGCTCCTGTCCCCCACGGAGTTGGAGGGAGACGGCGTCTAGTCGATCGCCACGCAGAGCTCATCTGAACAACCACACAAAGCCAGTCCCCCGGCGGCGACTGCCCGCCCAGCCAAACAGGGAGCACAGATAGACTCTGCAACCCCTGCTCGTACCGGCTGACGGATGCGGATTCTTCTTGGCGCACACTAGAGAACCCACCAGCCAGGAACCATTCCCAGAGCGTTTGTGCCGTGAACCCCCTCGCCTTGCCAGACACTGGGGTGGAGTGACCGCACCGGTCCGTTTCCTGGTGGCACTGGTCTCTCCGGAAGGGATGAAGCCTGCACTCCCTGCTCCACCAGGCTGGCTAGCCACCCTCCCCGGAACGGCCCGTTCTGCCAAGGCTCAGTGCCTTCCAGGTGGTCTGGGCTCCCGGCAAAGGCATCACCCGCTAATATATAAACAGCAGAGTCAGTTCAAAAGAGAGAGAGAGAGAAAAAATCAATTTCAAATTGCACTGAAGTTGCAGCCCGCATTACAATGCAGCCCGGCCCAGCCTTCCCAGGCACAAAGATGTTACATAACCAATCAAGCCAGGATTAGATGCAGCAGAAAGTGTTGCCTGAGAAGCTACAGGCGCTTTCCGAACCATCGCCACTTGGCCGGGGTGTCAGCCCCGTCCAGATGTGCGTCGGGCGGGGGTTTCTCTGCCCTGCCAGCCGTCCCCACGCGCGGCACTCGAGGAATCTCCCAGCGGGTGCGGAGGGAACCTCCTTGCGATAAGCAAGTGTTGGGGTGAGGCAGATGGTTACTACAGCGCTGGAACGGAGCCAAACATCTCTGCCGCCACCGCCGCGATGGAGTCATGAAGAACCAAGCCAAGAGCGTGTCAGCTCCTGAGCCACGGCAAGACGCACACCAGGCACACGCGGCCCCGGCTGGGTGGCAGGCGCTGGGCTACCCCTGCCGGGCCCAGTTCAAGGCCTCAACCCCATTCCGCCCTCCAAAGCCAGCTGTCCCGAGCTGAGAGTGGGGTGTACGGGCCCGGTTCTGCCAAGCCCTTCCCCGTGCCTTGGTGCGACTCTGGTCCCTTCCTGAGCGCTCCTACTGCACTGGCTTCCCTACAGCAGGCAGGGCATTGCATTCCCCCCTCTTGGTGCCCACAACGGGGGGGTGTGTGTGTGTGTGTGTGTGTGTGTGTGTGCGTGCGTGCGTGCGTGCGTGCGTGCGCCAGACACCACGTCTGCCCACACAGCAAGGTTGGGCATTGTTCTGCATGGCCCCAACACAGCACAGAGAGCATCCCACAGGTCTTGTGCCCAGAGCCTACGCCGCCACGTGGAGGGGGGGGCTCCAGGAGGGTTTCCCTGGTCATGCAGTCACTTGGCACGGCTGGGCAAACCCTGGCCAGCATGGCCCCAGACTAGCCAATCCTCTTCTCCTGGCCCCAGGCTCCCCTTGCTGGGAGTGGTGGTCC
>QEPC01002388.1:2510133-2522622 GCA_003113815.1 Sphenodon punctatus
AGCCCCTTGCTGGGAGCGGTGCGGGAGCAGGGTCCTCTGGGCACCATGCCACGGGCCAGCCCAGCGCTCCCCATGGCACCAGGGCGGGATTCCGTGACCCGGGGGGCTGAGCCCGGCTCCAGGCTGCGCAGAGGGGCGGGGGCGGGCGGCATCTCCCGGGGCCCAGCCCAGCTCCCCTCGATCTGCCGGGGCGAGGGGTGCCCGGAGCCGCCGCCGCTACTAACCTGCTGCTGCCCGGGCCCCCGCGGCCGCTCGGGCTCCGGTTCCGCTCGGCGAAGGCAGCAGCGCGGACCACAACTCCCAGCAGCCCGGCCGTGCGCTCGCTTCCTCGCTCGGGAGGGGCCGCCCCGGGCTGAGCCCGCCCGCCTGCCCGCCTGCGTCCCCGCCAGCCAGCCCCTGCCAGGGGGTCGGTGCCCAGGCTCTCCGCCGAGCCGGGCTACTCGCGCCCTGGGCGCACCGCACCGCCTCTCTCGGTCTCGGCCCCGGGGGGGCAGCAGGAGGAAGGGGGCTCGTCCCAGCCAGATCGAGGGGACGGGGGGAAGCCCCTGTCCGGCCCCTTCTGCCCTGGGGCAGCGGGGAGAGGCGTTGCCACGGATCCCGTCGGGGAATGGGGCGCTCAGGTCTGTCTGGCTGAGTCCCAGAGGAGCCGGGGGGGGGGCACCGAGGCACGTTTTAAAGGAACACATGAAAAATACATGTTGCAGGGCCGGCCTTGGCACTCAAGGCGCATGTCTTTTTCAGGCGCTGGCTGCAACATGTACCTTTTTAAATGTGCCTAGGTGGCCGGCCCTCCCTCGGCTCTATGCCCCCTGCTCCGCTCCATCCCCGCCCGCACCGGTACCGGGGTGATCCCGGTTCCTGGGGGAGGTTGGAGACAGACTAGAGCACAGAACCTATTCTCTGAAGGGAATGGGTGGCCCTTGACACAGAGGGTTAGGAATGATCCTAAAATGACAATACAAGTGTGAGAAACACGGATAAAATAGGGTCCCTCAAGGCGTCACCTTCCCATTTTTCATGGCCCCCAACTTCCCTGGATCTGGCGAGAGTTAGAGGGGTCCCCCCTCCTCCTTCGAGACTCAGCTACAACTGCCTGGGCTGGATGGAGGAATCCAGAGACTGTAGGGGCCCCAAACGCAGCAGAGGCAAGTCTGCACCAAGAAAAGGCCCCCTTGACATTTACCTGCGGAACTGCCTGCCACCGGACCGGCTGGAGGCCAAACTTGCAAAGAGATTCCAAGGAAGGATGGGAGATTGCTATGGGTAACCAGGGCACCTGGAATTAGTGCCACCAAATCCTGATGGATGTAAATATTACAGCTTCCAGGACTGTCTTAATGTGCAGAAACCAGGATAAGGCAAAAAATAACAATTACAAATAACATCAGATTGATTGCAAAGCTTATAACAGGAGGCTGGGAGCTATCCGGAGGTACCAGCACCTCGTATTTCAGTGGGTCTATCGGGCAGGCTGGGGGGGATGGGGCACATACGGGTGCTTGTTACAAGATTATGCTGTTAGCCTCTGCCCTGTGCTTGAGGCAGCAGGGATGTGTGGAGGGGGGGGGGGAGTATTTAACCATCATTATTCACTATATTGATGACATTTGTGCCTAGAAGCTGCATTCACAGAGTCCCCCTCCCCTTCAGACAGGGTTAGCAATGGAACTGTACAGCGGGTACTGGGCTGAGCTGCCCAGCCAATCCTAAAGGCCGAGGGCAGAATGCCGTGTCGGACCCCCTCATTCCACAATCCACTGTATGGGGCCTCTGTTGGGTGAGGCCTGGGGTATCGTGTCCCTTTCCCCCCCCCCCCCCCCCGGCCCCCAGGGAGAGTGTACAAGGCCGTCAGCTTGGCGGGTGAGCCGTCGGACCTGTTCTTGGGGGATTCCTAGCCCAAGCAGCTCCCGTTTCCCAGACACAGGGTGAATGTGCTGGTGCCACTCAACGTCTGGAGTAGGGTGTCGATTCTGGGGCACCGCACTTCAAGAAGGATGGAGCCAGATGGTGGCGGAGGAGCCCGAGGGGGAAAGAACTGGGGGTGTTCAGCCTAGACAAGAGAAGTCGAAGGGTGTTTTAAAAGGAGAGCCCGGCTGAAGGTGGACCAGGGGGTGGGGGGGATGCCGTGAGCCACGCCGCACCCACTCATGACACACTGCTGAGAAATCTGGCGTGTGCTGTACGGGGCAAGCCAGAACCGTGCACGGCAGCAGGCGCCCACCCATCCCCGGCCCGATGTGAGCTGGGGGTGGCCACCCACCTCATCAGACAGGGGTCTCCCACTCATTGGCACTGGGGGTGGGGGATGAGGCGGCTTTTACCAATCACAGGAACTGCGGAGCCCGGGTTCCCCAAGGCTCACGGGCAGGACTTGCCACTTTCAAAGGCCAGCCCGGCACGCTTCCCCTCCCCCATGGGCCGTGGCAGGGGCAAGATGGCTGCCGCGATAGCCACGCTGGGCGCCATCCGTTAGGATTCCACCCCACGTATGCCACGGCTGTGCCGCCACTCAGCCTAACTCTTTTAAAAGTGCCGGGGGAGGTTGACATGCCAGCGGTTTCCCGCTATCTAGGTGACCATTCGTGCTCACTGGGAGGTGACAGGAGGCAGAACAAGAGGGACTTGGCTTGAACTGCCGCAAGGTAGAGTTTGATTCGACATTAGGAAGAAACTTCCTAACTAGAGAGGACTGGTCTGGCAATGGAATAGTTGCCAATGGACACTGGTGGACGCTCCCTCCTTGCACACGGGTTAAAACCCCAGCTGGACACGTCTCTCAGGGCTCTTAAACGAGACAAAATTCGCAGCAGAGCCTTTAAACAGCCGCCTTTCTCCCGGTTTGTTTAAATGCTTCACGCGGTTTGCAGCCGCCTCTTTTGCGGGTCACCCCGGCCCTGGAATCCTTCTCCCACACATCCGCATCGGCGATCCGCCGTCTTTCAAGGTAGTGAGACGGCTTTTACGAATGCCCGTTTAAAAGCTCCCTGCTCAGCGATGCTATAGGAGGGATATCCTGCTTGGAGCAGGGGGTTGAACTCAATGGGGGTGGAATCCAGTTCGCGCCCCCAAGCTCAGAGGAAGGGGAGAGAGATTAGGGCCTCCACCCACAGATCTAGGATCTGAGTGGACTCTCCTCGTCCTACCCCCAGCTTCTATGTGCTCCTGGGAGCTTGTACTTTTCAAAGGGGCCCCTAGGAGGGAAAAGGTTCCCCACCCCGGAGTAGGTGACCCTTCCAGCCAGCCAGTTTGAGGATTTGGGAATTCTACACTCCCAGGAGTGACTGAGATGGATGATGGACCAGCTGCTGTTGGTAGAAAGGAGAAGGAAGTGCACTTCATTCATTTCAAGTTTATTGTGCGGACAAATGCCATCTCAAAATGAACACAAAATTACAACTAAACAAAGGAAACCACAAATCCACAGTCCGCTACCGCCATTTGAGATGTACACGCAAGACTTTACAAACAGCCTTCTTTTCTTGAAGGCCACACGAGAGGTACGACTACGCAACTGGCAAGCCCTTGGGACCTGCCCTGCACAAGCTGTGCCCCTCCTCTGGGTCTGCAACACTCGGAACAAGCGTTCCCCACGTCCCTTCCCCGCGCGGCGCTGCCAAGGCGCAGCCCCTGCCAACGACACTTGGCTTTTGCCAGCAGCTGGAGCTTTCTGGCTGGCTCAGCCCGACGCTGGGAGAGCGTGATGATGGGCTTGTTCTTAGCCGTGTTCACCGAGCTAAGAGGTCGAGGGGCCAGCCAGGCTTCTAGGCCTTTGATTCAGCTCCAGATCTCATGCTGCAAGCATGGAGACATTGTGTCAGGGAGGTGAAGCGCCCCCCCCCCTCTCTCGAGCTCACTGAGCACACAGCTGGGGGCTCACTCCAGTTCTGGGGCCCTCGTTGCATGGTTGGGGGCTGGGCTATGGGGGGTTTCGGGTGGGCCGATATGGAAAGAGTTAAAACGGTTTTGGACAGCAGCCACAGTAGGTGTACAAATTTGGAGTATGTGGAAGGGCCATGTCCCCACAAGTCTGGGATGCAGGGGACCACGCTGGACTTCATTTCAGCCCCCAACTCCCATGACTCCCACCAATCTCAGGGGGGCAGGAACAAGTCTCCTCCACCCTGCCCCATCCACACTAGATGGGCTGGGTTCATCCGTGTGCCTCTGATTTCCTGGCGAGGCCATCGGTCATTTGTCAGCTGCTGTAGGTGCGCGGGGCCTGGTGGGACAAGACGGTCTCTGCCCCAGGCAGCTTCCAAGAGACAATAGGGAGTAATGAAGACTAACCAGCCAGCCCCTCCATACCCTGTGTCCACGCAACCTGCGGACCAGGCAGTGGACACCTTGGAGACTCCCCTCCGGTCCAAATGGCAAACACAGTAGCTAATCGCATACTCCTTAGCTTCACCTTCAAGGCTCTTCCTGGTCTTGCTCCTCCTTATCTTTGTCCTTATTTCCCACTGTGCTTTCACCTGGGAGCTTCGCTTTCCCTCCGGCACCCTCATGGCCGGCCCCAGAATCTTATGATCCCTGAACTGTTTCCAGTCCTTCTCCTATGCTGCTCCCAAGGCCTAGAACTCTCTCCCTGAACACATATGTTCTGCTCCTTCTAAGGCCCCTTTTAAACGAGGTGCTTAGAAGCGCCGCCGGAGCCCTGCGTTCGAGGAGAAAGCTGCGTGGGGAATGTTTACATGCTCCCTGCGCTACCGGAAGTGACGTGCCGCCTGTTTTCGGCAGCGGCTGCAGATGTGGGGCTTTGAAGAGGCTCGTTCAGAAAGCCTGCAAAGCGAGGCTTTCCAAATGTGCCTCTTCAAAGCCCCTCATTTCCAGCTGCCACAAACAGGCAGCATGTCACTTCCGGTAGCGTGAGGAGCATGTAAACTCTCCCCGCACGGCTTTCCTCTGAATGCGGGGCTTTGGAGGCGTTTCTAATCACCTCATTTAAAAGTGGCCTTAGTTGTTCACAAAGGCTCCCGCTCCTGTCCTGTGCGTCAGGCGCCCGTCGCCCCTGGAGCTAAGCTAAACACATGCCCCTGCCACTTCTCAGCTGTGGGAGTGTCTCTCTCTGCGTTCCCTTCTCCCCTGTCTCTCCAAGATTGTAAGCGACTTGGGGCAGGGATCTGACTCTAATGATGGTTGCACAGCGCCACCTGTGTTGCTGGTGTTAAATAATAATAGCAATAGTAATCATATTAATACTTTTATTTTGATAGCACCGCTTGCCAAATGGCACTTGAGTGCTTAAAATAATATTAATGATTGATTATTATTACTGATAGTACCCATAATAAATAAAGCAAAGACTCATCGGTGGCCCAACTCAGAGACAGGTGACAGAGAAACGGCAACGCCTCCTCAGCCCCCGATCCGTGTATAAAATTAACCGCGGCCTTGGTGTCTCCTTCCCCCACCCCCAAAGCCGAGCGCGGCTCCATCACTGCTCCCGCACACTAGCCGGCCAGCTGTTATCTTCTTGTGTGTGAGCGCTCCCTGTCTGCATGGTCAAACTTTCCAAAGTAAGGGATGCTCTGTGGCTGTGGGGATGTCTGTTCCAAAGTAAGGGATGCTCTGGGGCTGGGGGGGAAGGGGGGAGGTCTGTTCTATAGAGCTGTGGGGTTTCTGTGCAAGGGGGCTCTAGAGTTTCAAGGATGTCTGTTTTCTAGAATGGGGGGCGGGGGGCGGGTCTATCCCGTGGGGCTCTATGGAACCATAAGGGTATGTGTTCTGTGGGGCTCTGGGGAGCGCTCGAGTTTCTGTACTTTGGAAGTGTGGTGGGTGTCTCTTTTAGCAGGGGGTAGCTAGAGGGGAATGGGCCCTGCTGGGGCGCTCCACTCCAGTGTGTGTCTGCACTATGTACAGGGGGGAGCTAGGGGGGAATGGGCCCTACTGGGGCGCTCCACTCCAGTGTGTGTCTGCACTATGTACAGGGGGGGAGCTAGGGGGGAATGGGCCCTGCTGGGGCACTCCACTCCAGTGTGTGTCTGCACTATGTACAAGGGGGGAGCTAGGGAGGAATGGGCCCTGCTGGGGCACTCCGCTCCAGTGTGCCCATCCACCTAAGATGCATGTGGGCCCCAGGCTTGGCTGCATGCACCTAATCTAGCAATGCCCTGTGTTGTACGAGGTCTAGCTAAAGCAGCTATCCACGCAGTAGCTATCAGGGTTGTGGTAACCGATTCATTCCAACAGAGATCGGTTACTGTGCGGTATCCATTTATTGTTTAATTGGCCAACAAATCAACCAGTTTACTGATCTGCGCCGTTTCTCCTATTACCGCATTGCGTCTGTTCCAGTGGTACAGGCTAATTCCGTTTACCCCTAATGCCTTTCCAGTTTGACGCCCCCCTCCAGACCCTGCTTTCAAGGTTGCCTGGGTCAGATCTGCTGGAGGCAGCTTTGCTATTGGTTTGGAAGTAAACTGGAAAAGATGAAACGCAGTAAACAAGTAACTCGGCAAATTGATTACATGCTAAAGGCAAAGCCGTATCAATCAGCCTTTTGATTGATCGGTTCACTGCTGCGGTATGTAGTTACTGGCCTGTTAATTGATTAGCTGGGCAGACTTTCCATTATGAACCGTAGTCACAGAATTGACTGTCTCCGCCCTAATATGGGGGTGGGGGTGGCAAGGCCTTTTGACTGTGGAAGTATCAGCCGAGGGCGTTGGATCAGTGCCGCACCGAGACTCGGCTGGAAATGGGGACAGTACCGTGACCAGGCCTCTGGTATTCTCCACTGCCTGCGCTAGTGGCCCCTCTGTAGCCACTTAGAACGGTGTGCTCTGTAATGTGGAAGCTCCCAGGACCAGCTCCCCGCAACCCCCCGGCTCTTGCTCCAACGGCGCCGGCCCCTGCCTTCCCAGCAGTTGGAGGAGGAGGGGCGAGACTTGCCGGCTTGTCTCATCCCCACGGAAAACGGGCGACCGCAGGGCTGTCCCCACCGGGCCAGGATTGGCATCAAGGGCCTGTGGAAGCCGACTGACCCAGATTCCGCTCCGGCTTGGGAGCCAGGATGTAGAACCAAGAATTCCTGCGTCCCATTTTCAGGAACTCTCTGGGATTCCTCTCTGATCCCCTGCCTTCACACAGCCGGGTTTTCAGGCCAGAGCAGCCCATCCAGCTGCAGCTCCTCTCCTTCCTGTGGCTGCCATTTTGATGGCATTGTGGTGCCAAGGAGAGCTTGGAGGATCTTCCACCTCACAGGTTGGAGGGAACCAGTTTATGATTGCCTGGGCCAGGATCACTCTATCCCCCCCTGGGCCTGCTCTGTGCCCTTCCCAGGATGCTGGTGCCTGTCTCCTGATGTTGCCGACCCTGTCTCTGTCTCCCTTACTGAGAGCCTCTCTCTCGGCCCTCATTCAGAGCTGGCTGCTGACAGAACAAGGTTGCCTCCCCCGTGCGTCTCTGCCTCCTACCTGGGATTTGGGGAAATCTTGCAGACTGCTCCTCTGACTCTTCAAAGCTCCTTCTCTCTGCCTGACTCATCCTCTGAGTCACTGCCAAGATAAGCCAGCTCCCTAATGCAGTGTGTGTGTGTGTGTGAGAGAGAGAGAGACAGACAGAGACTTGCCAGACATACACAGCTCGGAGGCACCCGCCACGTAGACTTTCAGTCTTGTTGGAGCAGCTCACAAGCGCTCTTAAGCGCCCAAGTCTCATTGTTGGGACGTATCTGCTTCCATGAAATACTGCCTTGGAGAGTAACTTGATGAGCAGCCCAGGGCTCTAGGGAGAATGGCAGGAGATGAGATTCTGCTCAGTTCCCCCAGCACCTCTGTGCTCCCAAGCCAGCTGGGTTCAGGCATGACAGAGTGGTACAAGTTTCCTGCCTGGCTCTGATCAGCCTCCTAATATTCTTTGTTAGATGCACCCCATGTATTCTGCAATTCCCCACCCCCACCCCAAAATTCTTCCACTAGGAAACCCAAATTCTACAAGCACAAAAACCAGTCCCTGCAAGAAGAATAAATTAGGGAAACGAGCCAAACCCTAAAAATGATGCAAGTTTAGAATGCAAAGGAATTTCCCGGCATGCCAGTGCCTCGGTCTTGACTATCTCGTGTGTTAGACGACGTCACAAAATAGTTGGGCTGAAACGAAAATGAAATGGATTCTCGTGAGAATCTCTCAGCTCTGGCAAGATCTCACAAGAGTCTTGCGAGCAACTCAAGAATATCAAAAATGCCTCCAAAATGATCTGCGCTGGGTCAAAACGGCTGCGTATGCGCAAGGCAGCCCTGGTAGCCATTTCTGTGCCTGCTCAGACCATGGTTTTGTTATTGCTGTTTTGAGGTTCTTGAGAATTTCGTGAGAATCTCAACTTTCTCGCAAGAATCTCGCGAGAACCGAGAAGCCTATTCTCAATGAGATTTTCTAGAAGGGCAAAATCTCATTTCAACCCTATCAGCAGGAGGAGCTTTTCTCTCCCCGAATGGTCACGGACTGCTTGCTTCTCTTCAGAAGCTGTAGCACAAAGCCCCATGGCCCCAGAAGATATACCAACTCCATGGGTTAGCCTGCAGTGCTGGCATCTCATTGGTTCGCTCACAGGGCTCTGCACTCAGGCTGTCATTCTACTCTGCCAGAAGCAATTTTTCTGACAATTTGGCCAAATGCAAAATCCTGCAAAAATGACTGCAGTTGTGGCTGGGCAGAATTCCTGCGGTTCTGATTGCCAGGAACAAAGACATGAGTGTACAGGCAGGAAGGACAGGTTGGTTTGGTTTTTTTTAAAAAGGGTTTACTCTTTTATTGAATTTTGAACTATACAAGATATGCAGAAAATGGAACGTTCACAACATCTTCCAACTGTATAAATAACCTTAGATGACAGTTAATGTTCTTGGTCATCATTTTAAATGACATGAATTACGTATCCCAAATAAACTTGAAAGAAGAAAGTAACCAAGTCATGAAGGAGAGAAGAGGAAAAGGGAACAGAGGAAAAAATAAAAAGCAAGGGGATTGGTGGAGGAAAACAAGAGTGAGATTAGAGGTGGGAAAGGTACCTGATTTGGTAACTACAGGCAATAAAATACCCACATTTTTGGGTACTGTGTCGGGTATCTGAACTGGGACCAGAATGCCACTCCAGTATTCGAACAATCAAAATTTATGTTACCAGTTTTCTGAGTACTCGAAATTACCCCCAAAACTAAAGTAATACCTCAGAATTCCCCAAATCTGGAATGAAATCAGGATGTAATCAGTATTTCGATATACCAGTTGTCAGTATTTCGGTATTTCAGATACTTGATCAAAAAAACAGTTTGGGTACCAAAAAGTACCCAAATGACCAAGAAAGCAGATTTTGGCTAAACATTAGGAAGAACTTCCTAATGGTGAGAGCTGTTTGACAGTGGAACAGACACCGCCTAGGGGTGGGTGGGAGGGGCTCTCCTGCGCTTGAGGGTTTCAAACAGAGGCCGGACGGCCGCCTGTCAGGGACACTGTCGCTGCGGATTTCCTGCATTGAGCAGGGGACTGGACTAGATGCCCTCTGATGTCCCTTCCAACTGTATGATTCTACCCGAAATATTCAGTTTGATTCGGATACTGGAGATTTAATGGACGTACCCATTTTTGTGGGGACTTGGTTAAGCTCTAGGTGAGATCCAGTCACAAAAAAGTGATTCAGTCTTTCCCAAGACGTCGCCCCCATAAGCTTGAAAATGTATCCTGGGTGGTTCTGTTGCAGAATCCGAATCTCTCCCTGGTGGCCAACTCCACCGTGTTGACGCACCAGTTTTCTATCATTGGGCGTTTTCATTTTCCATTTCTGGAGGACCAGCCTATAAAGGAACGCTCTCTTTAACCACAGTTTTTCAAACTTTTTCCATTTCCCTTTTATAATCTAGCATACTGACAATGACATATTGTACTTCCAGGTTGATTTGCCAGAGATTCTGTTGTTAACTCCGCTAAGGATGTGCACCTGCAACTTCTCCGCTTAGTGAATGTTATGTTGTAAAGCGCTCTAAGTGCCATCTGGAGGTGGGACACTATAAAAATAAAATAATTATTATCCTTGTCTCCCCCTGTGTTCTTCTATACTTTCCTCCATTGCCAATTGTGTATTGCAAGCCTCTTGGGGCAGGGGCCTGTCTCTAATCACATCTGACCCTATTGAATGCCGGGCACACTGCTGTCACTATATGAGGAGTAATAATAACGTCAACCCAGAGAACATCGCTGCAATCTTGAAGCATAAGAGCTAAATTCCGTGATTCCTCCAGACTGATGTCTCTAACACCCATCTGACTTGGTGACACCTATTCTCAGCTTCCAAAGTGAGGTCCAATATGTCCTCCATAAGATATTCTGCTGAATGAATCAAAGGTAGAATGCTAGAGAACATCTGTGAGGACGGAGCAGGATTTGTTTGTTTCCATTGGCTAACAGCAAAGGTTCAACCAAAGCCTGAGGTTGAATGTTTTCTGGAGACCTATTTATTCACCCAGGCTTTTAGCATGTGGGTGGGGATAGGAGTCTGGGGGTGGAGTTTATAATTGTTGTATGTTTTATGCTGTAAGCCACCCAGACCCTTTGGGGAAGGGTAGAAAACCAAATAAACTGGTGGCCTAATTCTGCTTCCCCAAATTGGGGAGAAGAGAGAGAAGAGGTTGCAGGATAATACCTCTAAACCTGTCCCACCTTGCAACGTTTGGATCCAAAGCCTAGCAGGGCTCAGATTTTTGCGCTGCTTTAAGCCCCTTGGGAATGTCAACCCCTGACACCAAGGAACTCCCTGGTTATTGGGGCACACACCATGTGGGCATAAGAAGCAGGAGTGGGTTGCTGAGGGGGCTGGATGGATAGGGGTTCTGACCTAGGGATTCTGAGCCAGATGACACGGCTTTGACCATGGGGTGGATGGCTGAGTACCGGCACAACCGGTCTCACCAGGATTTCAAAGTCATTTTGACAAGTGTTCACTCTTGAAGAAGAGCTGTTGAGCTGGGGTTTGTCTGGGGGAACAGCAGGCTCTGCAGAGTGCTAATTGGGTCAGGACTGATGAACATCGTCTGCTGCAGGGGGGGAGCCAAGGGCTGGGAGAGCAGGGGCTGGTCTTGGGGGTTTCAGGGCATCCACAATGCGGGGGGGGGGGGGGGGGGGGATGGACTAGCAACACGGCTGTGCTGTAGGGAGGAGGGCTGGCATGGTTCATTGGGGAGGAGGGGCAAAAGTTTGTTTATCCTTTCCCCACCCTGCACCCCCCATCGAGCCTGGCTCTGCTCACAGCAATATGCTGTCTCTTTGCAGATTAACACCAGTGAGCGGGGGTGGGGGGTTAAGTGCTGGGAGAGGATTAAGGGTAATTATAAAGGGGATCATTGGCTGGGCCCTGCTTTTATGCTGTATTTAATCCCGATAACTAAATAAATCTCCTGCCAAGCGACTCTGAGTCAGTGACAACAACCCTGGATGCTGAATGCAGGGAAGAGGAGAGCTGATCGGTAGGTGTTTCCAACCAGCTCATCTGCATTCCCTGGAGGGCCCGGCCCCCAGCTGAAAGCCTTGCTGGATCCTTGGTAGAGCGATCCTCGTGCGCCCTCACCGGGCTCCTTGGGCACAGAGTCCCCTGCCCCCGCTGTGGGGACCGGGTCCCCATCATGGATTAGACAGAAACCAAATATGTGCTACATTTGTTTGCAAATTGTCTGAACTCAGATTGTGATCCCTTATCTGATGTTCCCACTTCAGACAGGCCATGCCTTGCAAAGAGGGATTCGATGCGCACATTACACACTTGGCAGAAACATTCCCCAGTTCGGTAATCTCTGGATAGAGTGAAAAATAACTCCGGATGAATACATATATTTTTTTCTCTGGTACGTCGTACAAACCACTCAAAGCCTACGTTTGTAGCATGGGACTAAAGCCTCCTGTCCCGAACTGTGGTGGGCTCTGCCAGCTGTTATATTCCAGAGGTGATGTAAGACCCTCCTTATTGGCCAAGCGTTTGGCAGCTGTGGATAGGGAGGGGGCTGGCTGTTTTGGTTTGGTTTTTTTAAAGGGGTTTAGGATTTAAAACGCATATATATTTATGTATTTCTATCTCTCTCTCGCTTTGCCTCCACGGAGAGGCTGGGTTGTGCCCTTTCATGTCTCCAGCATCCACTGCTCGCTGTGAATTCCTCCTTCCACACGGTGCTCGCTCTGTGGGTTTTATGAAGAAAGCTGAGGCTGAAGTATGAGGGACATGCGCCTTTCTTCGAGGTTTTGCCCAGACCTTGTGTCTAGACTCTGGGCATTTTTACACACACCTTAAAGTGCTGGTCTTTCAATCTTCTGGGTTTACAAGTCCACAAGTAAGTTCCTGGATGCATTCTTATCTTCACACAAACACACTTCCCTGAGGCAGCCTAAAGTAGCCGCAGCTGTAGACGTGAGGGGTTGCCGTGGAAACCAAGTGACCACAGCTGCCTGGAGCAAAGCAGTTTACCAGGAGAACTTTTTACACACAAAAGTTCTGGGAGAAGTTCTATG
>QEPC01002388.1:2527158-2542690 GCA_003113815.1 Sphenodon punctatus
GGGGAATGGGCCCTGCTGGGGCAGAAGATGGAATTGGTCCCCAACTCCAGTCTGTGTGTGGCCCCCACACTCAAGGGCCCCGGGGCAGCTATTCCAGCTTTGCCTCATGCCCTCCTGGTGGAGCAGACAGACAGCTGCCCAGCCTGCCATTGCCAGCTTCTCAGACACCCCCTGCTGGGTCAGTGCCAGGGCATGCGAAGGGAGGGCTGGCAGGCTGGTGCCCCCACTGGCATCTTGAACCGGGTGTCCCCGTCTGTGGCTTCCCCACCACTCCTGCCCCGTGCCATGCGAATTCTGCCATTTTTGTTACGGTTCTCGATCAGCAGCCAAACCCCTTTGCTGTGCGGGCCTCGATTCCCTCGGTGTTCCTGGCACGGCGGCACCAAGATCCCTCTTGGCATCTCATTCTGGTGTCACCAGTTCCTGGCCAATGAGCTGAGAGGAGAACGAATGGCTGCGTGGGGGCGCCAGTGCCAAGAGCGACGTCGTTAGGGAGGCAGGTCAGTGGTGACTGGCAGTCGGGAACCCACGCAGCGCAAATGCCCACACAGCAGCCTCTCCTCCCCAGTTAACCGTGCCCCACACCACCTGGCCCAGCTCCTCCGAGCTGCTCCACTCTCTGCTTGCCCCACGGCAGGGGAGTTCGCTGCACTGAGCCTGCTGCTCCCCACAAATGGGCAGGGTTTCCAAGGCAGCTGTTGAGCCTCCCAGACAGAACGAGATCCCGGCAGCCCAGCACCGGCGCCCGACACAGAGCTGCCTCTCTCCACTGCTGCAGTGAAGCCAGCGCATGCCAACGGAGGGAGCCGATCGGCGGGCAGCTCATGTCCCGCCTGGCTGGTTTGGTGATCTCCGTGCTGGAGCGGCTGCTGCCAGCGACCGAGATGGAAACCTATTGACCCGATCATCGGCACAAGCAAGAAAAGGTGGGGACGTGCCCGGGCTCTGCTTGCCCCACCCCATAGCCTGTTCTTGGTCCCTTCAGCCTGGCCCAGCAGCACGGGCCGAGCGGCTTCTGTGAACACGCACGCAGGCGAGGGGCGTCGCTATAAGAAGCCAAGGCAGTGCAGCTGTGCCACCCCCCTGTCGTATGCGCCGTACCCAATTCAACTCAAATTTCCCAAAATGGCATTCGATTGGGTACCCAAAATACTGCTTTCGTCCTGACCCCCAATCCCACCCCCCAAAATACCTGAAATAAAATTCCAGAATCTGAGACGAGAAGTCAATCTGGGACTGGAAGTCTTTCGACTTCCGGTCCCGGATTTTGGATTTCTTTTGCAGGTGGGGTTTTTTTTTTTTTTTTGGGGGGGGGGGCGCAATATTAGGTACTTCAAAACTGTAAAACCAAAATGTTGGGTTTGGTGCTCCGACGGTGTTTGGGAACCGATTTGGATACCAGAAACGGTACTGAAAATCTGGGCATAGCCCATGGGCCATGAGTACTAAATCACGTCCCTGTTTCAATTCTAATCAACAGAACCACGAGCCTCTGGAGCCAGCGCTCCCTAGTGCATCTGTGTCCCCTGAAGTGAGAGGAAAGGTCAGGGGCAGACACACACTGGAGTGGAGCGCCCCAGCAGGGCCCATTCCCCCCTAGCTCCCCCCCTGTACATAGTGCAGACACACACTGGAGTGGAGCGCCCCAGCAGGGCCCATTCCCCCCTAGCTCCCCCCCTGTACATAGTGCAGACACACACTGGAGTGGAGTGCCCCAGCAGGGCCCATTCCCCCCTAGCTCCCCCCCGTACATAGTGCAGACACACACTGGAGTGGAGTGCCCCAGCAGGGCCCATTCCCCCCTAGCTCCCCCCCGTACATAGTGCAGACACACACTGGAGTGGAGTGCCCCAGCAGGGCCCATTCCCCCCTAGCTCCCCCCTGTACATAGTGCAGACACACACTGGAGTGGAGTGCCCCAGCAGGGCCCATTCCCCCCTAGCTCCCCCCTGTACATAGTGCAGACACACACTGGAGTGGAGTGCCCCAGCAGGGCCCATTCCCCCCTAGCTCCCCCCTGTACATAGTGCAGACACACACTGGAGTGGAGTGCCCCAGCAGGGCCCATTCCCCCCTAGCTCCCCCCTGTACATAGTGCAGACACACACTGGAGTGGAGTGCCCCAGCAGGGCCCATTCCCCCCTAGCTCCCCCCTGTACATAGTGCAGACACACACTGGAGTGGAGTGCCCCAGCAGGGCCCATTCCCCCCTAGCTCCCCCCTGTACATAGTGCAGACACACACTGGAGTGGAGTGCCCCAGCAGGGCCCATTCCCCCCTAGCTCCCCCCTGTACATAGTGCAGACACACACTGGAGTGGAGTGCCCCAGCAGGGCCCATTCCCCCCTAGCTCCCCCCTGTACATAGTGCAGACACACACTGGAGTGGAGTGCCCCAGCAGGGCCCATTCCCCCCTAGCTCCCCCCTGTACATAGTGCAGACACACACTGGAGTGGAGTGCCCCAGCAGGGCCCATTCCCCCCTAGCTCCCCCCTGTACATAGTGCAGACACACACTGGAGTGGAGTGCCCCAGCAGGGCCCATTCCCCCCTAGCTCCCCCCTGTACATAGTGCAGACACACACTGGAGTGGAGTGCCCCAGCAGGGCCCATTCCCCCCTAGCTCCCCCCTGTACATAGTGCAGACACACACTGGAGTGGAGTGCCCCAGCAGGGCCCATTCCCCCCTAGCTCCCCCCTGTACATAGTGCAGACACACACTGGAGTGGAGTGCCCCAGCAGGGCCCATTCCCCCCTAGCTCCCCCCTGTACATAGTGCAGACACACACTGGAGTGGAGTGCCCCAGCAGGGCCCATTCCCCCCTAGCTCCCCCCTGTACATAGTGCAGACACACACTGGAGTGGAGTGCCCCAGCAGGGCCCATTCCCCCCTAGCTCCCCCCTGTACATAGTGCAGACACACACTGGAGTGGAGTGCCCCAGCAGGGCCCATTCCCCCCTAGCTCCCCCCTGTACATAGTGCAGACACACACTGGAGTGGGGAGTGCTACCCAGAGGGAGGCGTGGTGACAGGATCGAGGCCCAGGCACCCAGCCGGAAGCTAGTCATGGTGCTGAAGTCCATCACTGAAGTTCATTAAAAGGAAGCCAAGGACGAGCTTGGCTTCTTTCATGTCATAGGGATTTCCTGGAAACTAGAAATATGGGCAGAACTATTGGGGGGCCAGAGAGTACTGGGTGGGTGGGTGGGTGGGTGGTAGTGCATTTGTAAGGCGATGCGATCATTAATGGGGGAATTGCTGGACCCAACACTCAGCCATTAAAGTGTCACCTAGGCATTCCCATTTTCCTGTGTCCAGTCCTAGATGCTCCAAAGAACACAATTACGTCATGGCTTGAATTAATACATCGCTTTATCATAAAAAGATGCTTATTCCAAAATTAATTTACCATTGAAAAGTTAGAGCTCAAATAATAAGTACGAGAACAGTCAAGCTTCAGATGGATTTCATCAAGGCGGCAGTACCAGGAGTACATCAGCGCTGTACACTCAGTCTGTGGCTTGGAGGGATCCATGTATCTCTCACGATTCCTTGCTGGTTTTACTAACGAACTGACTGGTTTTCCAAGACGCATCCCACTCTTTTTAGAATGGAGTTGGTATATCTTGAGAGATTCCCAGATGTTCTGCGGTCCAGGCTAGGCATTGTCTTGGACGCCAGAAAGAGAGCATCGTTCCTGGACTGGGCTCGACCATCTGAGACGTCTAGCGACCGTTCCTACTTATGGGATAGGTCAATCCTCCCCCCGCCTCATTTTGCATTCACGTGTCCGTTGCATGCCAAAAAAAATTGGGGACTTATTGGGATAAAAGATACACATTGCCAAGTGTGTATTGGTGCCAAGTGTTCCTTAACAATGTGTGTAGGTGGCCACCCTAATTCCAGTTTAACCTAATAAGTCCCTGGTGCTGGAGCAGACAGGCTGTAAAGCTGAGCGGCTGAGGGCATCTGGTGGCCATGAGGAGAATGGCACTGGTGCGGCGTCAGCTGGAGGGTAACAACGGCATCCTTTCGCTAGCCTGGGCGCTAGGGATGGGCGGTCTGTTTGCCTCCAGCTCCTTTCCCAGAACGATCTGGCCCGATAGCCTTACTGGCTTGTGGTTATAACCGGAAGGGAGTCTTGCACTCACAGGCTGGTAGTCACCGATGCATGTTCGCGAGGTCCAGCGGATGGACATCGCATGGGCGATGGGGCCTCTGGCCATCCCAGTAGCTACGGCGACTGGACATTTAGCCCCTGCCACCGGGGCTCCCCTGGGGTGGAGGAGAGAGCTCAGCCTAGCTGTTTTGACAGGACAAATCGGGAAAAGAGAGGCTTTTTGGAAGGAAGGATTTCCAAGGTGGGGTATTCCTGATCAAGACCCAGGATGCGGAGACCCTGCCACAGGTAGGGATGGGCGAACAGAACAGAGTTCGGAAATTCGGTTCGGTTCGGTTTGAAATTCGAGTTCGGTTCGGAAGTTCGGTCGACTGAACAGACCAAGTTCGGTCGAGTTCCGAACTTCCGAACCAAGTTCGGCCGTTCAGAACCAGGTTTTTTGGTGTGTGTTGCCACTAGGGATGGGCGAACAGAACAGAGTTTGGAAATTCGGTTCGGTTCAGTTTGAAATTCGAGTTCGGTTCGGACGTTCGGTTCGGTCGACCGAACAAACCGAGTTTGGTCCGAGTTCCGAACTTCCGAACCGCGTTCGCCCATCCCTAGCCACAGGCAGCACTTGACCCTACCTGTCACCTTCGAGTACGAATCGGTAACCGAAAAGTGCCTGGCGGGTTGACTGATGTCCCAATTTTTTCACTTCCGGTATCGGAAATAGAGACAGAAACTAAAAAAAACAGTACCGGAAGATGTTCCAGTGCTGATTTTATTCAAAATTTCATCCCTATTTCTTGAGTTTCTGTTCCATTTTTCACTGTTTTTCCTTAACCGGTTTACCAATCGGTAACCGGTAATTTGGTACTGATATTTCCTGATTGGGGGGGGGGGAGATCAGGTACCCAATTGGCAATTGGGTAACCCGTCGGGTCCCTGACGCAGCCCCTGAAATTGTGGGCATTACCTGTGGGAAATCAATCACGTCCCAGTCTCAGCTGTTCCCCAGATGTGCTCGGCCTCCGAACTAGCCCGCTCTTCCATTCCCCCATTACTCCCCCATCTTGAGCTCCCTACGGGGACTCCTCTCCCCTGGGAATAGCCGGTCACTCACTCAAATCCCACTCCTGCTGCTTCCAAACTAGGGCGCTAGGATTGGCCCGGGCACCAGGCAGTAGGGTTGCCACCTATGCAAATGTTTAAGGAACACGTGCCTTAGGTGCTAATGCATGGCCTGCACATGTATTTTACATACCTGTTCCTTAAAACCTTGTATAGGTGACAACCCTACCCCCTCGTGCCTTTCCACATCGAGCAGAGCTGTGCCCAGGGGCTGAGCTCCGGCTCCCCCAAGCCTTGTCCTGTGCCTGCACATTGTCTACCTGTAACTCCAGCATCCAAGGCTTAATTTGTGCTGGCAAGGAAGGAACAGGGTCTTGCCAGGGCTCTTCCCCAGTCTTTAAATTCAAGGGAGCGCTGAGCCCCAGGAAAATACCCCCATTCCCAATAGGCGTGTGCACCCCAAAATGTGACAGAGCAGGAAAATCCCAATATTGGCCATTTCCGTGTGGGAGACAAGCCACCCCGTGTCTTCCTGGTGTTTTATCTGCCTTCCATGAATGACTTTCCTGCCTCGCTCTCTGTGCCTGCCATCGCCAAGAGATTCAATCACAAGAATCCTGTCTTGTATTCAGCTGGAGAAAGGCGGGGGTCCAGTCATTGGGGTTCAAGCTGGAAACTAGGGTTCAGTTCCCTGCTTGACAAACTATGACAGGGGAGCTGGCATCTGGGGGCCAGCAATAAAATAAAATAAAATAATAATAATAATAATTAATAATAAATATTTATTTTACCGATTA
The DNA here is from genome assembly GCA_003113815.1 of Sphenodon punctatus. Classification (NCBI taxonomy): domain Eukaryota; kingdom Metazoa; phylum Chordata; class Lepidosauria; order Sphenodontia; family Sphenodontidae; genus Sphenodon; species Sphenodon punctatus. The sequence continues at coordinate 2,533,129 of QEPC01002388.1, forward strand.
AGCACTGCTCGCATTCCTTGGTTGAACATTTGTCTAAAATGAGGAGAGGCCAGAGCGGACGCAAAATGAGGAATTTATTTCACCGGAGGGTTCCACAGTTCCACAGGCAGAGCTGAGGGATGTTTGTACATTTAATATGGAGGGAGCGTTACTACCACGGCCAAATACGCTTCTCTTAACATAGTAGGTTCGTCTGTATCCCGGTTTAAGAAACATTTGTAAGAAAAATCAAAGCACAGGTAAGAAATTGTGGTTTACCTCCAAGAAAACGGCATGGGAAAATGTACATTTAGGTTGCACTACAAATCCCTCAAGAAGGACAACATAGTTGTCGAGTCTGACTGGTGGGATGGAGGCGCATTGTCTAGGGCTGGGCAGCGGGGGGCGCTGCTGCACACCACACAGACGGCTTGTATAAACGACCGTGTATGGGAATAAGACTAGCGTAGGAAACCCTCCAGTTTAGTAGAATCTGCTCCTGCCCAAAGGATGGGAGCGGTGCGTCAGAGCGCCCCCCTGTGTCACTCTAGGAAAGAATTAGCATCTCTTCTGCCATTCCTCACTTTCTTTCTAAAAAAACAAACAAACTGATAAATAATTGGAAAATAGGCCAAGTTCCCCCTCCTCTTTATCCCCAGATGGTTGCTTTGGAAACTCTGAGCTTAGGAAAAGTGAGGAACTATGACCACAACGCACGGTGTCGACGACTAGGGTTTGCTTGGTTTCGCACCTCAGTATTACTCTCCTTAAGCTGGGTGGTTTCAGAGCCTTCTGAGATTGGCGGGACTCACTTCTTTGACTTCAAGGTCATGCCCCCAAACCCTGAAGAACTAAAGGGCTTGAACCGGCAAAGCACGGAGCACTTCAGTCTGATCCAGCAAAGCATGAATGTACGTGTTTAGTTTTAGCCACAAGCGCAGCGCTGTTGATGTCAGCACGGACTCAGCGTAGGCCAGTTAAAATGCTTTCTTCTCTCCATCAGGCTGGGTGCTCAGCATCTTGCAGGATCAAGTCAGGAGAGGGTTGTCTAGCACGCTGAGTCCACTTCCTTTCCTGTGCCCTCTTCCCATCAGACAATTTCCCACCCTGGCCCTTTTGGAAACTCTCTCTTTTGTGTCTCGGAAACTAGCACTGTCTCTGCTGGAGCCATTGCCCGGAGAGTTGCATGAAGAAGGAAGAGCAAGGCCCAGAGCTCTGCCTGGCTGTGGCAAAATCTCCAATCCCACAACGTTCAGGGGATTTCTCCATCGTGCACTTGCCAGGCTGCATGCTCCGGAGATGGCTCTGCTTCCCACCGGGGCAAGTCATGGTTTTGGTTCTTCTTACAAGTGGGAAGGCCCCAGGAAAGAAGCTCAGGGCAGGGCCTTTCTCATTCCTCATTCGCTTGGTTCAACATCCCAAACCAAACCCAGCCCTGGGCAAACAGGTGTTTCTGGGAGGGGTGTTTAAATTTGCTGCCTATGGCTGACCCAGCAGAACCTCTCCTCCTCACCCCTGGGAGCCTCTCTCCTGTCATCACTGAGATGTTCGTGCCTCACACGGAAACTCATGCACCAAACAAAGCCTGCAAGGGAGGAAGCCAGGGTCTCAGGACTTCCTAGCTCCTATTTTTCAGGATATTTATTCCTAGAGAGAGGAGACAGGAACAATGCAAAGCAGTGATTGTCTCCATTCTTGTGTTCTGAATTTTTGTACGGCCGTAGTCGCCGTGATGCTGGGAACGTTTGAGGTGCAATTTAGAGAAGTGCGTGGAAAACTATTAACACCTTAACCTGAAAATGAAATCTAAAACATACAACTCCCCCCACTCTGCTCCCCTTGGGCCAGCTCCTTACCCCACCACTTTCTGAGAAACTGGGATTTAATCCCTGGGACCATGAGGCTAAAGTTCTCTGGCCCAGGTGTGGGTAATTTGGTCTTGGATCTCTTCCTGGAGAAGATGATGGTTTCAATCCTGCAGCGATGGACTCAGCTGAGTCCCCTTGGTGAGTTAGATCCACAGTAAAATCTTCTCCCCGACTCGCTCCTCATTCCAGAATCCAGAATGATTACGGTTCTGACAATGTCGAAGCCTGGGTCTTGCGCAAAGAGAGGAGGAGTGTGTGTGTGGCCACCGTGTGTCAGATGGTGTTGAAGAGTAGGCAGCATGTACATACAGGCCAAATCACAGGCATATTTTGTGACTCAAATCTCTGTAAAACGTATTTTCCACCATTTAAAAAATATAGTACAATTTGTATTAAGCTTACACTAAATTCTAGCACTTCTCGAGGAAGTACTGTATCATTTTCAAAAATATTTAATCCCAACAATTTTCGCATTATTCTTATAAAAACAGACACTTGGCAACGGGAACAAAACTCTTGGTACATTTTTGGGGCACTTTTTTTTTGTTTTGTTTAGTTTTTCTTTTCTTTTTAACCTTTACAAATTACAAATACACATTCAGGATTTTTTTTTTTTTTTAAAGGAAAAAAACAACCACCACCTAACATCTCATTCATACAACTGCAGAGATGCACTAACTTTCTCTAAACTAAACCGGACGGTAAAAACACCAGCATGGTTACAAGTCGCCATTCTACAAAGACAAAAGGAAAGGACACCGATGACCGAAAGAAACAGCAACCATAGATCTGTCTCCTGAAGGTCCAACGGGACTGGTCTGTTTGGGGTAGAGGAGGGAATGTTTGAACAAAGGAGATGGTACCCTTAGCGACTCGCCATCTTTCCACGGAAAGCAAGTGAATTGGTTTTTCATTTCCCCCCTCTCAAAGCTCAACACAATATCCTCCAGAAGCAACAATGTGAATTTGTTGATCAAACTGCGGGGGATGTTGCAGCTGCCATCACCCTGCATCCAAGCAGGGGGCCGCATTAGGTGACCCTTCGAGGTCCCTCCCAACTCTAATCCTGGAGCTGATTGGTCTCCTGCGCACCAGTCCAGCTGCATTGGCTACATGATCTAGACCCTCCCATCGAGGTCAGGCTAATTGGAACACGGAGTGCAAATCCAAGGGACGTCCTACACAGAACTCCCAACTGCATGAGAGGGCGTTGTTCTCTCTCCTAAGGAGCATCCTGGGACGGGTTTAGCCAGGACGCCACAAAGTATTTCAGTGCTGCTGAGATCAGAGCATGTGCCCTCTGCTGCTGCTGGTGTCCACCCTTGCCTGCTCTTGGGAAATGGAAGGATCAGAGACGCTGCTCATTAGCCACCCCAGAGCAGAAGATCAATTGGCTCCTCCACCTGCTTAGAGCCTTGAATGAGAATACTCCAAAATGAATCTGAGCATATCGTAAGATCCTCTACTTTGCTGCTATTACCCTGAGATACAGTAATGGGCGGCAAAGGATGAACTTGGATGTTGAAAGAGACTTGGGATTTCTTGGCAATGGTCAAAGTACGTGCTAAGGAAATAGACTGGGTGCAAGCAGAAGACATGCATGCCTGGTTGTTCCCTGCAGATCAGAGACCTTCTTCGCAAAGGTTTTTACCTCTGCGTTCTCTCACAAAGCTGCCACTGTCACAGAGACCTGGGTCGATGGGCTGGTTGCAGGAGTGAAATGCTGCCTCCGAGCAGCTCCTCGCCACGTCTTTCTGTAGTTCAAGAAAAAGTTGGGGAAAAGAAAGCCTCTCCTAAAAATCGCTTGCTTTGGGCACGTCTCTGGGCCTGTCTATCATAGGCACCATCTTCTAGAGAGCGATGACACTAACTTCCTCTCCTGCTGCTTGGATGCGTGAGAGTGTAGCCCCAGGATCCTGACCGGAGAACTGCAGATGAGGTGCTGAGATGTAGCTACAGTCAGAACAGTGCTTGAAAGCAACCTCTGCCGGCTAATGCCAAGGAGCGAAACACTCAACTGAGAGCAGGTCTTGGCGATTCAACGCAGGTTCTCGCCCCAAAGACAGTTCAATCATTTTTAACAACATGGAAACAAATAAAATCCCCTTGCCTGTGGCCAGTGCCGAGTCTGAGACCGTATTGCTGTGACGAGGGGGTAGCCAACCGGTCAGCGTGCCCCCGAAGCCTTGCGCCCGCCTGCCCGCCTGCAATGCCCGGGACACACCTAGCTCAACTTAAATAGATTAAATACAGTGAAGAGAACAGTAACATCTTCAATAAAGAGGGCAAAAGGAAAAACTAGAGCAGGTCCAGGGGTCCAAAGAAACTCCACGGAATCTCTGAATTCATTACTGAGGAAGTTCTACTCGCAAAGGTTGAGTTCATGTCTGGAGAGTCTCGTGCAGCTATCTCTAGATCGACACTTCATATTCTCTGGTTTCCTGCAACAAGAGGGAAAATACTTAGAAAGGGATTGATGGATTCTCCCATTGTTGACTAGAGGCGAAAGGAATAGAGCCAATGAATCGGCCAACTTCAGGATCGATCGAGACTCGGAAGCAGAGGCAAATAGCTACTTTTTTCTACTGTGGCGGTTGATTTTTGGTTGGTTGTTTCAGGAATTTCGGTCCTGTTATTTTGGTGATTTCAATCGAAATGCCTTGGTAAGTGCCCTGCCTTGGCTGCCTGGAGAATGGCAGATTGAAATTAAGATTGTGGGTGTTTTCAGACAAGCACATTACCCACCTACCGTGCTTTTGTGAAAACCCTACTGCTAACTGCAATGTCAGTGTCTGAAGACACCCCCAGTGACTAGCTTTCAGGGCCCTGAGCAGAATAGGCCCTGGCTATAGTCAAGAACTGTTCTCAGAGCCGAGCCTTGGCTAGCTACGCTCAGAAACTACCCACTGCTTGGGGATCCCACCGTTGCGCTGCAAGTCGGTGGGCGATTGGGCCTTTGCTGCGGCGGACCCCTCGTCGTGGAACTCGCTCCCTCCAGATATATTGTCTTTGTTCTTCCCTCCTCACCTTTAAAACACACTGGAGTACTCAGTTTTTTTATTCTCCAGGTGCTTTTGGGCTCCGCGGCTGGTTCCCCTTAATGTATCTTGTCCATCCACTTTACTGTCCCCCTTTCAAATTGTTTGTAAATGGGTTTTACATTGCTTTGGTGTGTTTGATTATATTCCCAGTGCCATTTGGTAGTGGTGGGGGCACTATCAAAATTAAAATAATTATTAAAGGAACAGGACCTAGATCTTGAACCTTCAACCATTGGATTCTGAGAGCAGCCCCTGCCTCTGCAGCACCACCATGGCTGCTTGGGTTGGCTCTGTTCACCCTCCTCAGCTGTAGCTCTTGCCACGCCCCCCTCCAGACTGTCCTGGTTCCTGCCACGCCTCTTAGCTTCCTGATTGGCTCCCAGCCAGGATATAAGGCCAGTTGGTAGTACCAGGAAGCTGGGTTAATCTTCCCCTCTCCTCATTCCTCGCCCTGCTCTGAACCTTGGACCCCCGCTGTGTTAGGAACACCACCATTCCCCTCCCCCAAACCCCATAGACAGACACACCCCAGCAGCACCCCACGAGATACAGGTCAAAGGGTGCAGGGGAACAAGGAGAAAGAAAGAAAAACGCCCCATGCAAAACTGGTCTGGTCGGAAGGAATAAGAGAATGAAACAAGGGAGGCTCCTGGGTAAATAATGGAGCAGTCAAAAACAGGTGGCCTCCCTCTTTTGAGATGAACCCTCCACGGCCCTGAGCAAGCAACAGATCAATCGTTAGGCTGATTGCTCCACGCCTGTTTAAGAATAGCCGCCTTCTCCTGTCTATAGAAACTCCCTTTTGCCCTCTCGTTCAGCCTGCCCTGCCTCCCATTGAAATCCTCCAAGGCCCTATCTCCCCCGACACATCATGCAAAGGTTTTCAGCCCTAGCATTCCTGAGCACCCCCGGGAGCCCTTTTGTGCAAGAAGTGCCTTTGGGACCCCTTGCCCCACCTCTCAGAAACCTAGAACTGCCCTTGCCCCCATGAGCAAATGGGGTCATTCTTGAATGCAGACACAAGCAGGTTACTCGGTGCGTGTTTGCCTCAAGGATTTCTCCCAGACCACTACCTCCCTTTGGTCTGTCCAAACTTCTCCCCCCACCCTCCGAACGCCGATGGAGCTAGTCTACAGGGTTACCTGTCCCTTTTCAACAGGACGAGATCGGTAATATTGATTGTTTGCCCCCCTCTCTCCCTCTCATAACGTCCACTTACACCTGGGTAACCAGACCGGAGGGTTTTGCTTTGTAAATTATTGTGTGTGCGTATGTCAACTGTGCTTGGTGGGAGGGTATAGAAAATTACTTGCATCATCCTAATTGGACTGTTTAATGTATTATACTTAGTTCTTTGTCAATAAATCTCCCTCATTTGTATCGGAGTATTCCCTTTCTGTGTTGGGGTGTGGGAGGGAAATTCCAGCCAGCTGGCAGTGCATAACGTCCTCTGACTGATCTCAGAGGACACGAGCGGACCCTTTCAATAAATTTGGCTAATGCCCCCTAAATTTAAGAGGCCTTTTGGATATTGGGGTACCAGCCCCCAATAGTCACTCGTGGAGTGGGTCCATGTCCTAACAGCTGTGACCCCTCATCCCTGACCAGATCCCCGAGTCTGTCCACGCCCCGGACTCTGATCCCCAACAAGAGACTGAAATTCCCAAAGAACTGGAGGCTTGCGAGTTTTGCTTTGCATGCAAACATTTATTCAGAAGGCGCTCTGAATGTGTGAAGAATATTTGCGTATGTGAAATTTGTTCTTCAATCTGAGATCCTAGCGCTCACTTGTAATGTCATGCTTTTCTACCTAGGCTGAACGGGTTTGGAAACAGAGTTCTCTGCAGCCAAGATTCTTATTTTGGTTTAAGGATACGGTTCCTTTTCTGTCCCTCCAACTTTCCCAAGGAGTCAGAGTCGCACTGACGCTAACACACCCTCCCCAATTCTCGTGTTGGCTGGCCGAGCAGAGCCAGAAGGAGGCAACTGGTCCAGCTGATGGGGCATTGGGTTGGGTGGAGAGTCCTCTGGAGGGCAGGAGCTCTATGATGTGTACCTCTATCCCTCATCCACACCCCTACCAACCTACTCCCATCAGCTCCCTTCCCTGTGGGCACAGCAGGTGCCAGGATCCGGAGGCAGGGGAAGTGTGTTTCCACTGAGTTCCTCTCGAGACCATGAGCTCTTGAGAGATTAGGGATGGGCGAACGCGGTTCAGAAGTTCGGACCGAACTTGACCAGTTCAGTCGACCGAACCGATCTTCCGACCGAACCGAATTTCCGAACTCGGTTCTGTTCACCCATTCCTATGAGATATCTCTTTAAAAAGCAACCTGTGATTCATGACTCCAGGAGTTCGGGCATCATTAAGAACTCATTCCCAATACTGTGAGAGTTGGCAGCCTTTCAAATAGCTCCCTCTTCCCCTTTCATCTTCCATCTCCCGGCCTTTCCAGGGACAAAATGGCACCTGGCTCCACCCTGCCCTTATTCTCTGGGTTTCTTTAGACACATGACTGCGGGTTAAGCACTGTCACTATTTTTGGCCACTGGCCCTGTTAACCCCTTGTTGGTTGCACGGGTGTCTCAGGGGCGGCAGTTGCAGGGTTTCCCTCTCCCTTGTGTCTAAAGGCATCGGGCGGCGTGTTCGCAGTCATTTCTGGTCAGTCTGCCCCCAATTCCTCCTTGTCTGCCCCGAATCCTCCACTCTGGGCTGCTGCCAAACAGCTCCTTCCTTGCTGCTCACTGACAGCTCCTTCCCTGCAGCATGCTGTTTTTGTGCTGTCCCAAAGGGCGGGGAGCAGTGAACAATGAGCTGTTTACTGCTCAGAGGATTTGGGGCAGACCTGGCCACTCTCCTGCATGGACTACAACTCCCATAATTCCATGGGAGTGCTTCTGCAAGGAGAGCTTCCAGTGTGGGGGACAGGCAGGTTTCTGATTCGCCCCTGGATGCGGAAAGGCAGCCGTTGCAAATGCCACATTCAGCCACCCTTTTCCATGGCATCCAAAGGCGTCCTCTAGCTCAGCCTCTTTGCTGGGTGTCATGAAATTCCCCAGAAGCTTGTTGGCTGCTTGCCCCTCCTGTCGCCCATGCACCCTGGCGCAGAGCAGAGAGGTTATCCTATTGCTTAGTGCAGAGAGGCAGGGTCCTGCCTTGCCAAGAATCTGTGACAGCTACATTCAGGGCCGAGCGAAACGAAGCCTCATTCCAGGAAGGAGAAAACTGAGGCCAACTCACCCCTGTCTCGTAAATCGGGTTGTCAAACTCCGTCTCCACGGTGATCTGGGTGTAGGGATGAGAGTACATGAGGGGCAGGCGGAGATTGGTGTAGTACCGGCACCTGGGAAGAGAGAGGTCCGAGGAAAGAGTTACTTCTTGGCAGAGCTTGCCAGCTTCAGCAAATGGTGAGGTCTAGTGCAGGGCAACCCGTCCCCGAGTCTCCTGTTTGCTAAGCCGTCTTCACCCCTTCTCTCGTCCTCCCCTATGTCTGGAACTCCCTCCCTGAACACCTACGCTCTGCTCCCTCCCAGCCTTCCAATCCCGCCTAACAACCTACCTCTTTTGTCCAGCGTTCCCTGGCTCCTCACTCCACAAGCTACTCACTGAGGCTCCCTCTCCTCTCCCATCAGTTGGAATCTCCTGCTCTTCTGTATCTAATTACATGTGCCTGCAACTTCATGTCTCTCCCTAGGCTTCTCTCTCCCGTGTAGGATTCCTGGGGCAGGGACCCTGTTTCTAATTAATGACTGTTCTGTGCCAGGTACATTGCTGTATAAATATTAATAATTAATCATAATAAAGTTTTGCACTAATTCTCCCGAATCTTTCCTCCCTCCGAGTTCTGCCTGGTGCGTGCGCTCCTAGTAGCAGATACTGAAGGAATGGAAGCCCCAGGCACCCCCAGCCCACTTGAGACGCTGCTCTCCTGTACTGGAGGCCTTAGAGGACTAACGAACGGGTAGCAAACAGCACAGCCACAGCCTATCAGAAGGTGGGTTAATGAACGTTCGCAAGGCATTTTGGCAGCCCTGGCTGATTGTACCTGGCGACAGGCCTCACGTCCCTGTGGGGTTAACAGGCTCCTTCCTACCTTGTGACATAGATGTAGGCTCCCCCCAGGAGTAAGGAGATGATGAGCACTGGGATGAAGATGGCCAAGGCCATGTTCCCGCCTTCCAGAGAGGTCTCTGCCGCAGCTTCCGCTACTAAAGAGAGGAGGATCGTCACGCTCCCATTTGTTAAAGGTTTGATGTTTTTCTCCCATGGGTTGCCCCCCTCCCCCCCCCGACGTTGCTGCTAGATTTAGCCAGAACGAGTCCCCGTAAAAACGAGTTATACCTGTCGCATTTGTGGTACTCCTTTCGACTTGAAAATGTCAGGTACCTTTCGGTATGTGGAACGGTAAACTAAACTGCTGGACTGAGTCAGACCAACGGTCCCTCTTAGCCCAGTATTGTCACAACCTGACACGGCAGCAGGGGTTTCAAATTCGGATCCAAATCCGGCTCTTCCAGGCCCCCGGCGGAGGCCAACCCAGCCGTGCTACCTGAGACCCCCCCAGGCCCCCAGCAGAGGCCTCCCCCAGCCGTGCTACCTGAGACCCCTCCAAGCCCCCAGCAGAGCCCTCCCCCAGCCGTGCTACCTGAGACCCCTCCAGACCCCCGGCAGAG
>QEPC01002388.1:2544434-2572607 GCA_003113815.1 Sphenodon punctatus
CCCCCCCCCCCCCAAAAGCCCAAACTGAAATGAGATCCAAATATATCAGAGAACCAAATCTGAAAAAAAACGGAAACTCGTTCCGGAATCCCATCTCTAGCAGACGTTACGAAACCAGGGCAAGCAGCAGAGAGGTGACACACCCAGTCCCTGGGCCCCGTTCCGCCTCCTTCCACGCAGGGAACGACAGGCTCAGCTGTAGCCCTCACTCGCTACGTTTCTGAATGGGACAGAAATGTCGTCCTCGTTGCCATTTGTGTTCCTAGAAACACCGCTCATGTTATCAGAACGACAGCAGAAGCCAACCCAAAATACCGAGCTCGGATTTCCCGGTAGACAGATTTCACTCACCTTCTAAAGCGTGTTCAAAACTGTCTTGATTTACTGAAAGAGAAATACGGAATGGTTGGTTCATACCGGACGCTGGTCTCAATCCATCCGCGCGGCACAATGCAATCACTATGGAGATGAGCGTGGTTTGAAGGCAGCACGGAATTGGCCCCATTGTCATAGTGGCCGGCAGCCTTGACTGAATCATGTTTGCGGGTGGGGGCATTGGGTGCATGCGAGTGTGAGAAGCGGATCTCCATGTGTGGAGTTACCATTTTCACTTTTTGTACAATCAGTTGCCTCCAAGACCCGGAATCGGTCGGAGCTGCCCAGAGAATGAGGCCCAGGGCAAAGATAAAATGTGGGGCCCCTGGAAACCTGGCCCCATTTCCCATGATTCCACCTTGGTGAAGGCACCCTCTACGGGGCCTTGGAGGTGGTCGTGTTAGGGGTCCCGCTGGGAGACAGTGGGGCCCCTGCCCTGGTGAAATTGGGGCCCACTGAGAGGCCCTCAGAAGTGTGTGGGATGTGCGATTTGCTGCTTTTTCACAGCCTTGAAGATTGGGGAGGGGGGAGAGATTCTGTGGGAATTTTCCATTCATGTTGCTAATCAAAGCCCCTCCAGTCCTTTCAGGCTGGATTAAATCTGAGGGGGGAGAGTTGAGGGGAGCGGGAGGGCCCTTCTGAAGGTCCCATCTGAAACGGTCCAAACCCTGGTCTCTGGCCAGCTGGGGTCGGAGCTGGTGCTACTATGGACACGGAGCAGGCTGCTGCTGCTGCCACCCATGCCCAGAATTTGGTGCCTTTAAACCCCTGCCCCGCACAAATCCATTTCTCCCCATCTGTTTCCATCCTAATCCAGCCGAGGCTCCTGGTTACCTTTGCAGATAGGGAGTGCCCCACTCCAGCGGGATGGCTGGCCCAAAATACATTTGATGGTCACCTCCCCCATCAGCTCAAAGCCTTCGTAGCACATAAACGTCAGAGATTCGCCCGGCAGATAAAGCCGTTTGTATAGGATCTGGTAGCCGTTTTCGGGTAGCCCTGGGTTGTCACAGGCAAGAGACTCCTCAGCTGGAAAAACAAGAAGAACAACATATCCACAATGAGAGCGAGGTGGGTGGGAGATTGCACAGAGCTTGGGGAGATTTGTGATTGTTTTCAAGGAAACGGAGCGGCCTATTTTAGAGTGGAGGAAGCAAATAGGGGATTGTTGTAACATTTCAGCTACAACTGAAATGGGACCCTGATGTGGGTAGGATCCACATTTTCAGGTACTTTTTCAGGTATCCAAATCAATACTTGAATACTTATTTAGTACTTTAACAACCTGGAATTTCAGCTACTGGTTTTTCAGGTGCCCCAAATTACCCCCAAAATGAAATAATACCCCTCCCCCGTGTTTGTCAACATGCCCTGTAATTCTGTCCTTAATGATGGTTTCCTCCATTTTGCCTGGCACAGATGTCAAGCTTATTGGTCTGTAATTTCCAGGATCGTCTCTGGATCCCTTTTTAAATATCGGGGTTACATTTGCCACCCTCCAGTCCTCGGGTACAGTGGCAGATTTTAGTGACAGGTTACAAATTACTAACAGTAGGTCTGCGATTTCATATTTGAGTTCCATCAGAACTCTGGGGTGAACGCCATCTGGCCCTGGTGACCTGTTAGTATTCAGTTTGTCAATTTGCCCTAGAACATCCTCCAACGTCACATTGATTTGTAACAGCTCTTCCAATTCCTCACCCACAAAGCAAGGATCCGGCGTGGGTACCTCCCCAAAATCCTCCGCAGTGAAGACCGACGCAAAGAACTCATTCAGCTTCTCTGCAATGTCCTTATCCTCCCTGAGCGCCCCTTTTACTCCCTTGTCATCTAATGGCCCAACTGACTCCCTAGCAGGCTTCTTGCTTCTGATGTATTTGAAAAAGTTTTTGTTGCTTGTTTTTGCCTCTTTAGCAAGCCTCCCTTCAAAATCTCTCTTGGCCTGCCTTATTAACACTTTACATTTACGTTGCCAGTGTTTATGCTCTTTCGTATTATTTTCATTGGGACTAGCCTTCCATTTCTTAAAGGATGCCTTTTTGGCTCTAATAGCCTCCTTCACCTCCCCATTTAACCACAGTGGAAGACGTTTGGTCTTCCTGCTTCCTTTTTTAACTTGCGGGATGCATTTAATCTGGGCTTCCAGAAGGGTGCTTTTAAACAGCCTCCACGCCTCTTGCAAACTTGTAGCCCTTGCAACTGGGCTTTTTAGTTTCTTTTTAACTAGTTTCCTCATTTTGTCATAGTCTCCCTTTTTAAAGTTAAATGCTACTGCTGTACTTTTGTTTATCTTTCTCCCTACAGAAATTTTGTCAAATGTGATCATATTATGATCACTTTTGCCTAGTGACTCCACCAGTTACTCCTTGCACCAGGTCCTGTGTGCCACTCAGGATTGTGCCTCTTTACTGTCTGCACATGTGATCCTCCAGTTACAATCACAATTGTGTTTGGGGAACACCTGCCCAGAGCCCACTGCTCCGAGACTGGTGCCGTGGACAACTGCGTAGATGCAGAATGATCTCCGACGAACAGCTGGTTCCATTTTTCTGGTTACAAACTAACCCAGCAAATATCTTCCCGTGCTAAGTGCACCGAATCCTAAGAGACGCAGTAGCCGTTGCTGCCAGCTCCGTTTCTCAGCTTTGGCGGTGCTAACGAGTGTTTTCTCACACCCTGGGCCCTAGATGAACCCATTAGGACTGTCGTGTCAGGAGCACTCTGCACCTGCTAGCAGTGGGATAACACCAGCCTCCCGCCGAGTGAGAACAGGCAGCGTAGAGATGAGGCAGGATGGTGCAGAAGGAAATCAGAGCGCTGCGCAGAGTGACCCCGGATCTCTGGCTATTTCTCTTACACTACAACAAATCAATAGCTCTGATGAGCTTTTCGTCATCTCTGGAGTCTCAAATGGTCTTAAAACAGCTTGAAATGGTGTTGAGCACAAAGGAGTATTGCCAACCTCCTACAGAACAGAAGCTGAACTCCAGGAGGATTGCAACATTCTGGAGTGTGTGTGTGAGTTTTAAAGCTCTGACAACAATGTATGCTCTCCCGTACAAAGTCTGCAGGAAGGGACTGACCTTTCTAAAGGTTGGGCTGTGCCATCTTCTCACCAGGGTATTTAATTGGGAACGGACCCTGAGCCATGTTCCCTTTCTCACCAGCGTCTGTGCCGGTGTAGCCATTGTACGTCTTCTCTTGGGAGCAGACACAGAGGGGAGTGTTCAGTGTCTGTCTGCTCAGCGCTCAATACGGGGCAATTACTCAAAGAGGCCAGGTGCGTTCTCCATTCAGTCAAGCCACTGGCTCTTGCATTTCAGTGAGAAACTTGGAAATGGGACGACTGTCTCACCCAGAGAGAGCTTGCTCCACACAACCGCCAGCAGCGACTAGGTGATCATGGAACCTGCCCTAGACCAACCCCGTGACCTACCCTGAAGCATTCAGGTGATGTGCCGTTTCCTCAAGAAGTGTCCTCCTTTCCCATGGCCAGAGCGTCCCTGACTGAACCAGGGTAAGGCAGGTGCTATTTGTTTATCCTGGGGTAAGTGTGTACACATGCGGCAGCTACCCCAGAACTGTGGAATCGGGTGAATGCAGCGTGCCAATCTCTGAGTTCGCCTGGGACACTTTACGAGATGCGGCAGCCTTAGGAAAGCTCTGCTGGTGTAATCGAACCCCGTGTGGGGTGAGCACGGCGTAGCTGATGAGCGGAACTGGAGGGCATGGCTTGGGTTGCAAGAAGGGCCTTGTTTTATGTTGCACCGGGGACTCAGGAAGGCAAGGGGGGGGGGCAAGGTGGCTCCCATGGAAACCCTAGAGCCTCAGCATCGGAGCTGAAGCGAATATTCGTGCAAACGAACGAACCCATTAACCTGAAGATAAAACGGGCCAGACTTACACACGCAGTGCGGCAGCCTCGATGTCCAGATCGGCGTCCCCGTTTCACGGCTGTAGCAGGTCAGGAGGGAGCTGCCTTCCAGCACGAAGCCCGGGTTGCAAGTGTATTGGATGGTGGTTCCCACAAGCAGCACGGGATCGGAGATCAAGCGAGTGGAGTGGTCCACTTCCCCTGGGTCCGTGCAGTACATAACTGGGGGAGACAAATGGGTTAGTCATTCTGCCCCAGGGGCACGGAGCCTTGAACGGGGGGACAGCAAGGCAAGCATTCAGTTCCATGTTTGTTTTCAATTCCAAAACCCCCTTCATTTTTATGAGTTTTCATAAATAAAACCATTTAAAAAATAATCTTTCAAAGCGCGAAATGGCCACCGCGCAGCCACCATTTCCCCCAAAGGATGCGGGAAGGGCGCGTATGCTCAGAACAGCTCCGGCGGCCATTTTGTGCAGGCGTAGATTTTTATTTTATTATTTTTATAATGAAAATGGACACTTCCCCCCCCCCCCTTTGTTTTCGCCCATTTTTGTTACCCTGGCCTATCGTTTTCGTATTTTAATTACTAAAATGAATGGGGCTTCGTTCGTTTTAGTCATTTATAAACTGGANCCCCCGGCCTTGTGCTCTCAGCAACAGGCTGTGGATCCCGTTGGAATGGGGCTCCGTGTTCACAATGTCTGGAGCACGGATATATGTCGCCATTTCAGGCATCCGGCGCTATCGCGGAGTCTGCCGTGGGAAGACTCTTCTCTTCCCCCATTCGTTCTTGCGGGCTTTGCACCCGAGCCCTGTTGAGCGACGGGAGGAAACTTACTCTTTTCGCAGAATGGCGGGTTGCTGCTCCAGCTGAGGTCCCACTGGCAGGTGAGGGTGTCGCTCCCGACGATGTCGTAGCCTGGGTCGCACTGATAGGTGATTCTGGCCCCGCGGACAAGCTCCGTGTGAGATGTGGTCTTCCATCCGTTCTGAATTTCCGGCAGGTCTGAGCAGGAGTCGTTCCTCGACACCTCTGCAGCCGGGGACAGATGGTTCACAGCATTTATGTGCGACCCTCCTTTTCTCTTCCTTACTAGAGGGGGGTGCCCTGTCCACGGGGGTCTGAGCCCGACAGGATTCCATGGGGAGGAGGGGGGCAATGGGCGTTATCATTGAGTAAGGGAAGTTAATTGCCTCAAAGCCTTCCATTTATAAGTGTGAACAAAATACGACTAGAGAGAATCGAGCTACCAATGGATTGGCAGCCTTCATAAGTCATAGACTTGGAGAGTTGGAAAATTTATTTATTTATTTATTTATTTAATATATTGATATCCCGCCCCTCCTGCAGGGTCATCTAGGGTCATCTAGATTCAACCCCCCTGCCCTGAGGAATACTGGGATTCCACGGACCCTTTCACATTGTGTCGTCACCCTGAGATGTGGCCTAGAAGGTCATTCTCTCTCATTGGTATCTTTGAGGCCAGTTGATCGGCTTTCAAATTATTGATGGTACTGCCTCCGCAGGGGCCAAAATTAAGGAGACTCTCTCCTCGGCCCCAAATTCAGTGAAGTTGCACCTACTCCGGTCTCCCCCTGACCCATGCAGACGATTCCTTGCCGCCTGCATTTGGGCTGGGATTCCTAAAGGAATCAAAGAGAGAAGGAGCCCAAGTCCTAGGTGGGATCCTTTGGGGTGAAAGGCTCTATAGGGATGTAAATCATTATTAACATCAGCTGCCTTTGCAAATCAAGTGTCTGGATACAGATACAACTGCCCCCCACTAGAACCGCAGTGGGTAGCACATTTTCTGCCCAGGTAGAATGTGGGTAATACTCACGTGTACCCCCTTGATAGGTCCCCCATTGCCAGGGGGACCCATATCAGGGGTGCATATGGGTCCTCTGTGCACTTCCATTTTGGGTCCCCCTGGGAATGGGAGGACCCATTGGAGGGGTGCACGCAGGTGAAAAAAGGCCTCCTCACTCCTTTCCCTCTCCCGCTCAGAAACAGCTGAGCAAGGAAATCCCCAGCTCAGCTGAGCAGCACATAGGCCAGGGGGAAGCAGGGAGCAGCAACTGGACTGGAGGAGCAGCAGCCCGGTGATTAGGTGAGTCAGCCCGGGAAGTCAAGTAGCCTTTCGGGTTGCATTTGGGTACCGGCTAGTGCCTGAACACAACCGGGATGAGTTGGGCACCCTAGATTCAACAGGCTTCCTGACTTGCCGGGTACCCAGTTGTAGCTCTAAGCCCCTCACCCCCCAGCCCAGCAAGGAGCCAATGGAACCAGAATTGGGGCTCTGCTTCAGTGCCGCAGCCCGACCTCACCTACCGATGTAGTTCATAACGAAGCCCTGTCCCTTGCCGAAAATGAGGCCGGCTGGGTCGGAGTGGAACTGGATGGTCAGGTCGGGTGTCGAGGAGTAGAGCTTTTGCATCCCACTGCTGCCAATGTACTGGCCCAGGATGTGGGAGGAAACTTCATCCCCATCATAAATGGTCAAGATGTCGCTGTTACTGAGGTTTAAACTGCGAAGGCGAAACGAGGAGAAAGAAAAGGGTCAGAGAGGAGAAACTCCAAGAATATTGACTTGACAGCCGTCACGACAGCAGTCAGAGGTTCTACTTGTGAATTTCATTGTTGTCAAACTTAACATTTATCTCGCTTGAAACTGTTGGAATATCATTCTCCTGCATCAGGTCTCTCCACAGATCATTCTGTAGCAATGAAACCAGCGCCATTCTGGCCCGTCCAAATTTTTCAGGTTAAAATTGGTGTCAGACTTCCTGCCAGCAACATCCGCTGGAGGTGAGACTAACATAAACCATTTGAATCCCGCTCCTGAACCCGCATCTCTGGACAACTCCTCTTCAGGCAAGAACAGAACGGGACCTTTCTCCTCCTCTGCTGCTACCATTTAGGGGGGTACAATTCATTTTTGGTTTTTTTTTAAATTACTAAAACGAATGAAGCCCCATTTGTTTTAGAAATTAAAATACGAAAATTATAGACAAGGGTAATGAAAACGGATGAAAACCAAGAAAAAAAATGTCTGTTTTCATTATAAAAATAAAAATAATTAAAGAGGTGCACGTGCAGAATGACCCTGGTGGCCATTTTGTGCATGTGCAGTGATTGTAAAAACATATTCTAGTTTTAATTAAAATAATAAAAAAACTCATTACACATGCAAAAATGCTGCACGCAAAGGACTGTGCATGTGCAGAACGATCCGGCAGCCATTTTGCCCATGCGAAGTGATTTATTTATTTAAATGATTTTTAATAAAAATAAATTTAAAAAAAAAAAAAAAAACATGAAAACAAACATGTTTGTTTATTGGGGGGGGGGAGGGAACCCAAACAAAAGAATTTTTGTAAATGAAAGCAAAAACCAATGATGCACCCGCTCCACATCCCTAATGATGCACCCGCTCCACATCCCTAATGATGCGCCCGCTCCACATCCCTACTAACATCATCTACTCCTGAAACCATCTCCACTCCTTCTCTCGTGCTGCCCCCATCCCCCACCCCCATGCCTGAACCTCCCGACCTCCCCGACCATGTACGCTCCACTCCCCTCTCCTTCCATCACTAGAGCTGAAGCGGGGACCTGATTTATTACCTGCAGGCAATTCCTGCAATCTTGAGTACTGTGTCAGGCACTTGGTCCAGTACCTGAGTAACGAGCAGGTACTCGATTACCCAGAAAATCAGTTTTTACTGTTACTGATGTACCGACTTACCATTTCCCAATTGCTATAGGGAAATAGCAAAAACCGGGAACTCGAAAAACTGGTTACCAGAAGTCAGTATTCCAGGACTGGAAATCAGTAAATTGGGATTTTGGATAATCCGTCAGGCACGAATTGGACACTGATTAGTACCTGCCCATGGCAGGTTGACTTGAGTACCATAAATGTGATGGGTATATACCCATTTTTAGAGGTACTTTTTTCTCTACTCCCAACTTTCAAATCCCTCCTAAAAACCTACCTCTGCCACCTCTCAGGATTTCCCTCTCTTCCTCCTCAATTCTTTGTTGATGACTATCTTCAGGATCCCCCCCCTCTCCTCCCCTGTGACTGTGTTACGCGCCTGCATCTGCAGCTTTCCTGCTTGCTGGATATGTCCTCGTCTCTCCCTATACGCCCCTCCCCTTGTCCATTCCACACTGCAAGCTCCTTAGGGGCAGAGACCTGTCTATTACCACAACGGTTTTCCACCCTCTCTTCCTCACGGCTGGTCTTAGGGAGGGGTGAACAAGGAAGCTGATTGACCACGACCCCTCCACTGCTCCTCCTGGCATCATCAGAGCCGCCGCCGGCGGCAGTATCAGAAGTGGCGGGGGGGTGGGGGACACAGGAATAGCTATAGAGGGCTCAGGAGGCTCACTTGAACCCAGACCCACACTCTGAGGGGAGCCTGCCACTGTAGGAAGGATGCAGTTGGTGATGGGGGGCAGGGGGAGTTTCTCAGCAGCAGGGGGGACAGGGACACCTTCAGTAATGGCAGCAGCAGTGGGGAGACCCCCCCTCTTAAGAGCAGCTCAGCAGAGCTAGTGACCACGGAACAGTGACCCCCTCCTCCACTGCCCCGGTAATGACTCTGCCCCTGGGCCCTGCCCTCACCCCTGGGTGCTGCCCCTGTGACCGAACCCAGGTTCTTGTTACACCACCGTGGCAGGAGCAGCAGGGCCCCTAGTTTACTTTTGCCCCAGTCCTTGCAAATTCTAAGACTGGCTCTGATCCTCTTTCAGGGCAAGAAGGAATCGTGTTGGGGGGTGGGGTGGGGTCCTCCTTGATCCGTGGACAGACAGACAATGCTAGTTAGTTACTGTCCAGGATGGTGATGCTTCCCCCCGGTGGTAACCCTAGTGCTGAGCAAGCAGCACCCAGGCAAGCGTAGCTACCCTGTACTGAAGGAGACCCGGGCTGCCGTTCCTCAGAGAGAGAATGACCCCCTTGCGCCGGTCCCTGGCCCCTTTACATCTGCCTCCTGTGCCGAGCTCTGGTGCCTTATTAAGATTCTCCTCGGAAGGCGCCCAGCTAATCCCCGTGGAAAGCTGACATTTGTAGTAAATCTCTGCTTTCTGTCAAACACGATTCTGGGAGCGACATTTATCCCTGACGGCTCTGGGCGGTGTGGCCTCCGTTCCCGCTCGGCAGCCGCCCCCGCAGTGCTGGGGAAGGTGTGCGGGGAGCTCCGGCTGGGGGGATTTTCACGCAGAGAATTAAAACCTTCTGACTCTAAGCTAGTACTTGAAACGTGCTCTTCTCCCGGAATCCCAAAATAGCATCCCCCCACCCCACGCTCCTCTGCATTCGCAATCTCCTCCTGCCAGCGGCTTAGCCATCCGCCCAGGCTGCCTGGGGGCTGCAGGCTTGTGCGTTTGTGCAGACACAAGCCAGCTGGGGGCTCCGGGGGCAAAGCAGTCCCCGTCCTCTGTTTGATCTGGCAATGGAAGCCACTTACAGAGCCTCAGACACTTCCTGTGGAAATAACATCCTATGGAAAGGGGAGAACCCCTCCCCCCGCTAGGGATGACATCCAATGCGGGCATCTGTTAACACCCCATGAAGCCAGAAGCAGGGAGAAATTTAGTACCCATGGGTAATATCTGTATTGTTGAGCACCATGTCGGGTACCGACAGGCTACCGGATCACCGGAAAAATCAGTCATTTCTGACTGTTACCCTCGCTTTCTCAATTTTTCCTTCTGTTGTCTCTTCTAGATTGTAAGCCCTTTGGGGCAGGAATCCATCTCTAATCATGATTGTTTAGCACCAGATAAATAGATAAATAAAAAAAAAAAAAAAAAAAAAAAGAAAGAAAGAGTGGTGGTGGCGGAGGAAGAGGAGGAGGAGAGCAGCACAAACAACAAGCTAAGGATTTTCAAAATGCAAAAAATTCCTGGCCATTGATGCTCTGAAATTTTCCATAGAAACAAAATGTCCACATTAAAAAAAAACCAAAAAAAACCCCAAATCATTTTCAAATTTGAAATTTAAAAAGTAATCTCATTTTTTTCCCAGCAAGAAAGACAGTTGTTCCCCCTTGGCTCCAATCCTCTATACCATACAATATAAGGAAGTTTAACTGAAGAGGGAAATATGTAAGGCCAGGAATAATTCCTCCCTTCACCAATTTCCCATGAAATGCCGTTGGTGGAAGCTCTCTCCTTTACGTACAACCCAAATCCACTGGGCGACAGGGAACGAGTTCACCATGATCGCTTCCTGTCGAAGAAATTCACATGCCAGAAGCGATCGCTGAAAAAATAGGGCAGACGGCGATGAATCGGAGCTGCAGAGGCTCATGCAGAGGTTTGTGGGCTGAGGTCAAATGATGCTCCCTAATTAGCAGACTTTGCTGGATCTCTCTGCTGAGTGAAAGCCTGGCATTTAGCTTAACTCTTGCTGGGAGCCCATTATTCCAGCCCGGAGCTCGGACTCTCTTGCTCGCAAATGGATTGATTTATCGGCATGCATGCTTACCTGCTTGCTGATAAGTGCAGGTCTCTGCACAGGGGCACATTAATAAGAAACGGTCTTAGTTTCTCTTTCAGTTGAACGATCAAAAACAGCATCACATCATGATTTAGCGGCCAACTTTCAGTGCTTTTAGGGACCGAGCCCATCTTCTGCTGTGCTAAACGCTCTCGAAATGTGTGTAAGGCTGCTTTCCGACGAGCTGCTTTAGCACCGCAAGAGCACGCGCTGCTATTAAAATCTAGCACCGCTCCCATCTCGTGGGAAAAGAGGCAGTGTGGTTCTCCCGGCAGCAAGCTCATCACACATCGGACAGGACAGGGTCATAAAATCCGACCCTGTCGGATATGCAAGCTTGCCGGTGGGAGAGCCGCGCTTCCTCCTTCCCCACAAGATGGGAGTGGCGCTAGATTTGCACGGCGCATGCTCCCATGGCACTAAAGCAGCTTGTGGGAAAGCAGCCTAGGAACCCTGCTGCACTGCGTCAGGATTGGAGGGGAAGGAATTGTGCGCACTGTCTTGACTTTGCAGGCCGTGCTCTGTCACAGAATTCTGCAAACATCCTAAACAAGAGGGACCCTGGTGAGAAAATATTTTAGGCAAGAAGGAGGTATGACTCCTTTAACGTGTCTCTCTCCAACTCCGCCTCCTCCTCCTCCCCCCTCTCAGTTGGTGTTCCTCAAGGCTCTGTTCTTGGCCCTCTCCTCTTCTCGATCTATACCTCATCCTTAGGCAAACTCATTGCCTCCCATGGCTTCCAATACCACCTCTATGCTGATGACACTCAACTCTATC
The DNA here is from genome assembly GCA_003113815.1 of Sphenodon punctatus. NCBI lineage: Eukaryota > Metazoa > Chordata > Lepidosauria > Sphenodontia > Sphenodontidae > Sphenodon > Sphenodon punctatus. The sequence continues at coordinate 2,555,976 of QEPC01002388.1, forward strand.
TCTCTACTCCTTCTCTCTCTCCCTCTGTTGAAGCTCGTCTCATCAACTGTCTCTCTGACATCTCTACCTGGATGTCTCAACGTCAACTCAAACTCAACATGGCTAAACCTGAACTCCTTATCTTCCCCCCTCATCCTTCCTCTCCTTCCTCACTGTCAATAACTATTGATGCCATCACCATCCTGCCTGTCCCCCAAGCCCGTAGCCTAGGCTTCATCTTTGACTCACCCCTTTCTTTTAAACCCTACATTGACTCTGTTGCTAAATCCTGTCGCTTCTCCCTCCATAACATTGCTAAGATTCGCCCTTTTCTCTCTGTCTCGTCTGCCAAAACTCTTGTTCATGCTCTGGTCATCTCTCGCCTCGATTACTGTAACCTCCTTCTCACTGGCCTTCCCCGGTCTCACCTTTCTCCCCTCATCTCTGTCCAAAACTCTGCTGCCAGGGTCATCTACCTCGCCCGTCGCTTCGACCATGTGCAGCCCCTCCTCTCTTCGCTTCACTGGCTTCCCCTTCCTGAACGAATCCTGCACAAGCTCCTAGTCTTCACCTATAAAGCTCTTCACAACCTTGCTCCCCCCTACCTCTCTGCACTTATCGCCCTCCATACTCCAGCCCGTGCACTTCGCTCCTCCTCTGTCCCCTCTCTTGCCTTTCCACGCCTTCCCTGCTCCCCTAAGCGCCTTCGTCCCTTCTCACTTGCTGCCCCCCATGCCTGGAACTCCCTCCCTGTCCACATCCGCCTTGCCCCCTCCCTTCATACCTTCAAATCTCTCCTTAAAACTCATCTCTTTCGCTCTGCTCTGTCTGACTCTTTATCCTGCTGAGCCACTATTTCCTATACCTACGATCGGTTTACCCTTATCCTTGCCACATGGACCTGCCTGCTGTCATTCTCATCGTAACCAAGCCAAATACGTGCACTTGAGACCTCGCATCTTCATGAATGTTAGACCCCTTGTCTCTCCCTCTGTTCCCCTTCCTATGTCTCTCCCCCAGCTCCTGTCACTCAGATTGTAAGCCCTAGGGGCAGGGACCCTGTCTGTTTTATTACTTTGTAAAGTGCCAGGTACACTGCTGGCGCTATATAAATGTTTGTTAATAATAATAATAATAATTTGTATGGAGTTTGAAGAAAGGTTTTGGGGGATTAGTTAGAGCCATATATTAAGGCGGCAATCGCTACCCCAAAGCTCCATGCTTGTGGCTCAGAGCTAGCGATGAAGGAGGGACAGGCCGGCCGGCCGGCCTCACAGCGGGTCCTGCCAGAAGATTACAGGAAGTAACGGTGATGTCTTTCTAGTTTAGCTTCGCACACGGTGAAAGGGAAAGGATTCAAGAGAGTCCAGTGGCAGCGTGGCGTCTGCGTGGAGCAACCCAGCATCAGGGGAAGGAAGGAAGGGGTCCGGATCCCGAATCCAAGCCACAGAGCGATCCGCTATGCCCTCATTTCTATTCTCTTCTGGGCCAGATCCAGGGAGTAGAAAGGGGCCCAAATGAAACCTGGGTGCCGACTGCATTTGGCCTAAGGATGCCCCACTCCTGCTCCAGAGGAGGAGCTGGGGGTGCACACACACCCTCCAGCCAGTAGGGGCTCCCTGGGTCCAGTCGGCACGCTGGCACAGCTGGAGCCTCGGCCTCCTCACGACGGCACGTGGTTCTGCTCCCCAAAGAAGCCCACTACATACCCGCCGTTTCACAAAAACGTGAGACCCCAACGTTAGTAGCCCCATGCTTAGGGGGAAATGGAGGCAGAAGAGCTGAGTGATGCACCCAAGGACACGGCCAGCATCACTGGGTGTTTTTACACACACATTTCTCCTGGGTGTTTGCTGTTACATCCTGATCTTTCCGTGTGTCTAAATCACTCACCCAGATCTTAAACATCCGGCTCTTTGAACTTCTGCGTGAAACTTCTCCCAGAACGTTTGTGTGTAAAAGGTTCTCCTGGTAAAACTGCTTTGCTCCAGGCAGCTGTGGTCACTTGGTTTCCATGGCAGACCCTTACGTCTACAACTGCGGCTACTTTAGGGCAGTGTGTGTGTGAAAAATGAATCCGGAACTTACTTGTGGACTTGTAAACCCAGAAGATTGAAAGACCAGCACTTTAAGGTGTGTGTAATGTCCATTGTCATCATAAACAGGATTTGAGCTCCTGGCTCCCAATCCTCTGCTCTCCCCACTAGGCTTTGCACCACACAACTAATAATAACCGGCTGTGTGGGCACAACAATGGCACAAGGGTCATTTGGGATTGTAAGGGATTACCAAAGAGCGAAATGTCCGCAACGTGCCAAATTTCCATGGCAGGTCATGGGGACCCAGTCGAGTGCCCAAGGGCCCTCTTCACCGGTGCTGCATTTTCCTGCCAGCACAGAGTCCAGCGCGCTGACCAGACGGCATGGGGTCTGTACGGCATGAGGGAAGTGTTAAGGAACGAAGGAGTTGATGGACTGCCTACCTGAAAAAAGCTCCAGGAAGATAGATACTCACAGCTGAACATCTAGGAAAATACGCTTCTCCTCTCCAACGTGGACCCTCCAGATGCAGTCCTCTCCCTCGGCATAGGGCTCCGGCCAGTTGGGGGACAGGATGACCCCTGCGACAGCAGACAGCTCCCCTCCACACATTGCTGAAATTAGCAAGAGTCAGAGAGAGACCGATGTAAGATCAATGGCCCTGCTCCCCCAGTATCCTGTCTCTGACAGTTGCTTCTGCATATTCCAAGAACGGTTCACTACCAACCCCACCCTGGCTGTGGCAATCTGCCCCTAGGAAAGTCTCCTCTTCTTAACCCCTAATACAGGTGTCACCACCTTTTTGCCTGTTTGACCCCCATTTTAAGACTATGACCCTTTTTACACAGACACTCTAACACCCATAAAATGGGTGTTACATTTTATTATACATGTTGCAGGGCACCCCTGCAGCCAATCACCATGGGCCCTGTGCACACATGATGCCTCCACCCAGTTCTTCTGGGTGGAGATGGGTGTTGCCCGGTGGGTGGGGAGCATTTCCTTGGGGGGAGATGGGTGGGGGCGTCTGTATCAACGCCACTTTCGGTGGGTGTTGGTGAGTGTTTGCTCCCGGCCAACACCCAGAGGAACTGGGTGGAGGCATCATGTGTGCACAGGGCCCATGGTGATTGGCTGCACGGGTGCCCTGCAACATGTATAATAAAATGTAACACCCATTTTATGGATGTTAGAGTGTCTGTGTCAAAAGGGCCTAATAATTCCAGCTCCATATAGTCTTGCCATCCATATAGATGTCTGACCCCAGAAAATATTGCTAAATTCATCCTGTGGTTGGGAGTTCCACAGGTGAATGACACACTGTGCGGGAAAGAAGTTTCTTTTCACCCCTGTTGTATTGACTGCCTTGTGCTTTCCCTGAACATTTTGTCCTTGTGCTGTGAGCGTGGGGGAACAGTAACCCCCCCCCCCCACGGGGTTTGTTTCCAAGCTCTCTGAGGTCCCCCAGCTCTGGATGAAGCCACTGGGGTGTGCAGTCCTCAGCAAACCCTTTAGGTCTCCCTGGTGCTTGTGTTTCACTGTCTACCTCTGCCTGGTTTAGACGTGGCAGCAGCCAGAGCGTATGTAAATGCAGCTAGAACTGGCTCAGTTAGCCTGACCGATGCATGCAGGAGGTTTCTAACATGTTGGCTGCTAAGTGATACAGGACGCTTTAGGGATCTTGAGCAAAACTCCCCTAATTCCCCCCAAGCCGTGCCTAGCGCGAGCCCCCTGACCTCTGCACAGCGGCTCAGTGTCATTCCAGTAGGGGTCTCGGATGTTGACGCACTCAATGATGGCGGGGCCTTGCTCCAGGGAGTGGCCAGGCTCACAAGTGAACTCCACCATCGTCCCGAGGTTGTAGGTGGGGTCGGAGGTGGTGAAGTTGCCATTCTGAATGTACGGCTCGTAGCAGTGGCCTCGCTCGAAAGCTTGAAGGGAAACATCAGGTTAGCGATGCGGGTTGCCCTTTGACAAAGCTAGACCCTTGGACTTTCAGCACCCAACAAACCTCCTTTAGCCTTGTTGAGATCAGTAGTAGAGATTAAACGAGGATCCCCCCCACTAACTGGTATCTGGCTGGATTTCAAGGTGTCTGCTGGGTCTGGAACCCAAACACTGTCTGGTTGCGGTCAACGGTTAATTCAGTCAGGGCTGGCCTACAACAGGGTGACCTAGGACAACTGCCCCCGACCTCACTCTTTCCATGGGCCCCACAGTGTTCACTGGGGTAGGGTGGCCGGGGCCCACTCCCCCACCCCCCCCCACCAGGGGCTCTGCATTTTATCTTTGCCCTGGGCTCCACTAAATCCAGTTAACAGATGGCTAATTTACGGTGATACTGTGAATTGCCGGCATTTGCCAAATTACCATTTACCACATTACAAATTACTGCTCATAATTTTTATTTTATTTTATTTTATTTTATTTATTTATTTTTAAAAACTCTCTCCCTTCAGACCTGGTTTTTAAACATTGGCTAATGCGGTAATTTGGCAAATCGTAATGCGGTAATATTTGGTAGTCTGGTTTGGCAGTTTAACCTTCGTGGCAATTGGTTAGTTATCAAACCACCACCAGCCGAACCGGAATACCAGATATCAGCCTCAGATATTAACAAGCATTTTCTGAATAATAGGGCAGTGCATGGGGTGACAGATCTGTATTTGTAGTCGTGTTTTTAGTAGGGATGGGACTTCTGGTTTTGGAAAGAACCAAAAGGATAATGGCCATTTCGGATTAATCTGAAATGTTGGTTCTTTATTGGTATCGGTTGTATCAGATCTTTTGCACTGATTTCTCTATCGGATTTTTAACATCGCGGTTTGTCCCCATTGGTTGTATCAGATCTTTTGCACTTGACTTCAACAGGCAAACCCCAATGTTAAAAATCCGATACAGAAATCAGTGCAAAAGATCCGAGACAACTGATCCCGAAAGAAGAACCGATGCCAATATAAACCCAAACAGAAATGTTGCCTAGAGTTCCACCCCTGGTTTTTAGTATTTGCATTTATTTGTAGCTGTCTCTTTACCCATGTGGGCAGAGCTGAGCCACAATAGGGCTCTGGGCCCTTTAAGAGTGCAGAGTGGGTTGAAGCCACGCCCACTCCTGGCTGTATATAAGAGGTAGAACTGAGGAGAAGAGGCAGTTGCTGCCTCGATATCGAAGGAGACACATTTCTGCCGGAGAGTAAAGGAAGCAAGAGAAGCCCTGACAACAGGAAGGCTGAAGTGAGTAGCCTGCCAGCGGACTGTTGCCTGGCTAGGGTTGGGAACTAGATCGCCTCGGGGCCAGAAGGGTTGCATAACTGGCCTAGCTAGACTACAAGAGATTGTTGTGTATACTGGGAGCTGGGGTGGAGAACTGAATAAAGCTAATTCCCCAAGTGACTCAATGCGCTTTTAGACACGCTGCACGCCGCCGCTTTTCTCCCAGATTTAAATAATCTGCTTTTAGAAATGTCGTGCGGGCGGTGTTTAGACGCGCCGCCGCCATTGCAAACCGCAGCTCACGCATTCATTTTGAACCCCAATAACGAGGTTTTACCAATGCGGTTTCAAAAGAATGCACGGGCCGCGGTTTATAATGGCGGCGGCGCATCTCAATGCCACCGGCAGGATTATTTAAATCTAAAAGCGGATTATTTAAATCTACATGCCACGTGGCACATCTAGAAATGGGCCCTAATCTTGGGCCCTAATCTTGACGACACTTATCCACACTACACAGTGCCCTGTTATACCATGTTTGCTGCATTTTCCCCAGAGACGCTGGAACAGGGACAGTCTGCGTGGGCCTGGCGGGGTCTTTAAGAGGGGGTAGTGCCGGCCGGAGAGCAGGCGCTAAGAAGAGGGCAGGTGCTGGTGGAGTAAGGGACAGCACCTGAAATCCCTGACAGCTGGCCCTGGACGTGGCCAGGGCAGCTGAAATACTAAAAAGGGGAACAGGAGGAAGAGTTGGAGGGGAAAGGGCTCCAGGAGGCAGGAGCGGAGAATCATTTATTTCTTTATTTAATTGCATTTAATAACCCGCACACCTCCTGCCTCTGGTATCTTGTGGCGGCTTACCAAAGCAAAACCATATATAAAAGATATGAACATAAAAATATAAAATCAAAACATGATTAGCTGGAGCTACAAGACCCAATCCCCTAAACCCAATCCCACCACCACCACCACCACCAAAAGCCTGGTGGAACAGCCAGGTCTTACACTGTCGATGGAAGTAGGGCAGATCCGGAGACAGACAAACCTCGACTGGGAGGGAATGCCACAGCCTCAGATCAGCTACCGAGAATGCCCTCTCAGTGGTCACAACTTGCACCTTCCGAGGGACCTCGAGGAGGGCGCTCCTGGCCGACCGCAGGAGCCGAACCAGGACCCGGGGAGTGAGGAGGTCCCTAGGGTAGGTGGGGCCCAGACCATGTAGGGATTTGTAGACCAGTACAAACACCATGAATTGGACCCAGAAGACAATGGGCAGCCAGCGCAACCAACAGAGCACCGGTGGAATAGGCTCCTGTCGACCCGTCCCGCTAAGGAGACAGGCCGCCATGTTCTGCACTAGCTGCAGTCTCTGGATCGTCACCACGGGGAGCCCAACATCGAGTGCATTGCAGTAGTCTCATCTTGAGGTGATGAAGGCATGGATGATAGCGGCCAGGTCAGAGTCTAAGATATACAGCCGAAGCCGGCGTATCAGGTGTAATTGACAAAAGGTGCTCCTTGCCAGGCATCCAGGTGAAGCCAGGAGTTGAGGAGCATCCCCCGACTCCAAACCTGAGGGGCCAGGGAGTGGCGAACACCATCAGTGATGGGGGTCACCAGCTCCCTCGCCCCACCCACCAGCATCACCTCCGTCTTCTCAGGATTCAGCTTCAGACGGTTCGCCCTCAGCCAATCCCCCACAGCCGCCAGACACCGGGTAAACACCGAGACTGCCGGGCCCGGGTCAGGTGAAAACGAGAGGTAGAGTTGGGTGTCATGTCATCAGCATAGTAATGACACTGAACATCAAACCCCCTCACAACCTCGCCCAGCGGCTGCATGTAGACGTTGAACGAGAGAGGGGACAGAATGGACCCAAGCCCCGGGGAGATGAAGAACAGTCCCCCTAGGACCACTCGCTGGGTCCTCCTGGACAGGAAGGAGCAGAACCATCCAAGAACAATTCTGCCCACCCCTACCTGGTCCTGCAAGTGGGTCACCAGCATCTCATGGTCAACTGTGTCGGGCTCAGCCTCTACAGAAAGAGAACCGGGGTGGGAACTAGCTGCAGGAGGGATTGTGCCTGACCAGCAGGGCCTGGAGAAGGGCTCTTTATGCGGGATCCTGGTAGTCTGGATTTAGGAGGGGCTCCGACCAGCCAGAGGGGGAAACCCCACATGACTGGAGCACGGACTGTGTACGATGAGGAACTGGGACAAGGAATAGAACAAATAAAAAAGACCGTAGGCCACTTTAAGACATGCCCCCCCCCCCGCCATATTTGGGCTGTGGTGGGGAGGGAATGCGCAGCCCGAATAGGCGTGGGGATCGGCCGGTCTGAAAGGCCCCCCTGTGCGTCTCTGCCGGCAAAGCCACGCTGGGGTGGGTGGGTGTTTCAGAGCGGCCGATCCCCGCGCATATTTGGGCTGCGTATACCCCCTCTCAGTCCAAATATGCCCGGGGGGCGGGGGGAATGTCTGAAAGTGGCCTTAGTGGAGATCCCACCTGAGCCTCTTGGGCCTGGGGCCTGCAAATACTTACCCCGGGACCCAGTGCCCTATTCCAGACACCAGTGTGGGAAATGCAGTGAATGAGGCTCCCTGCGTAGGGGTTATTTTAGCGCAGGAGGCTCTGCCAGTTTGAGAGGCCTCTATGGAAAGGAGTCGGTGGGCAGCCCAGCTCCAAGGCGGAGATGCGTGACAGGTTCTGGGGATCCCGGATCGTGGCCATTCCAACCATGGCTGGGGCCTGATCCCACCATGATGCTGGACCTCCGGGCGGCCGGAGGTCCGGAATCGTGGCCATTGTGATTCCCGCCAGAGATTCACCGGGGCGACCATCTGGCAGGAAACACAACAGACGTTACGGGGCAAACGGCTACCACAGGGGGATTCACTGTGGTTGACCGTGGTCTCGTAACGTCTAAAAATACCCTTTGTGTTGTGAAGATGGAAACCCAAAGCGGGGTTTGTGTTGTGTTTTGGCAAAGCCGGAATGCTCCGCCCTTGCTTTGTAGCTCAGCGTTCAGACATGGCACTTCAAGAATAAAGCAAGTTCTGCTCCTAGTGCACCGAACACAGACATTGGGCTGAGAGAATCTGTACTGGGGCGGAGCTAGTTTGGAACGGACCTGATGCTACAGTTGCCACCTAGGCCAAAGGCACCAAGGCAGGGTCCTACAATGTGTATTTTTCCTGTGTTCCTTAAAAATGTGCACAGCCGGCAACTCTACCTGATGCGGAAGATGGAACGGGCTCCTCCTCCCACTCTCAGCAGTAGAGAATACAGCTGCACCAGGAAACATGCCCCTTCCCATCAGCCTGTGGGGTCCTGGTGCAGCTTCTTCCCAGCTACGCCCTTGATAAGCAGGACTTCAATAGCAGGCAGGTGAACAAGATAATTGAGGATCCTGGAGCTTAGGATAGGCCACAATGAAGCTTTAGAATGAAGGAAAGGCCTTTACCAATGTTAGTATTACTTATCACTTATCTAGCACAGTCACTGTTCAAAGTGCTTTACGATCTTCACCTCGTTCCCCCTCACAACCACCTTGTAAGGGAAGTCATTATCGTTCCCATTTTGCAGATGGGGAACTGAGGCTGAGAGAGAATGGGTTGCCCAAAGTCAACTGATAAGTTCATGGTTAAGGCAGGATTTGAACCACCTTGGTCTCTCAGACCCACCTCCAACACCTCCACTAATGTGTGTATCATTTGTAGGGGTGGGACAACGGGGGCGGGGGGGGGGGATTTTGTTTTGTTTTTTTCTGTTTTGATTTGGGGGGATTACCTTATTTAATTACGGATTTGTGTATACAGATCTGTATTTAAATTCATTAAGAATACAAACTTAAAAAATAAACGTAATTATTTATTTATTTATTTTTAAATGATGGTGGCCAAAATGCCGCTGGTGTGAAGGGCGGCAACCGTTTTGCACAAGAACGGTCCAGAGCAGGGAGGACACGATGGCGAGGGAGTCCCCCACAGCAGCAGTGCAGTCAAACTCAATTTATTTTAATTTATCTCTCGCTCTCTCCCAAAGGCTCAAGGGAAATTCGAAAGCAGAATGGACAGGCTGGGTTTTGAAGGATTTGGCAATATGGAAATACAATACATGTGCACGTTGTTTCCTGTCTTTTGGTCTTAAACTCCCGGTGCGACAGCCCCGTTTCTGTCTAGGCGATGCTCTCGGATGGGCCGATTGTTGGGCTAAGACCGGCTGATGTTGGACTCGCTCCAGGGAAGCAGCAATGGCCGCCCCCCTTTGAAGGAGCCGACGTTCAATGCTAATCCCACCCAAAGAAAGGCCAAACACAGCAAGACAGAGAGACGTTGTGTTTTCAGAACAAGGCCTCCCGCTCAGCTCTCGCACTGGGATCTGGTGACACGGTTGAAGCTGTAACAATTGGACACACTCTTCCCCTTGCTGATGCAAGGAACAAGCTTCACTTCCTAGTAAGTTTTTATAATGAAAGATATACATATATAAAATCCCTTGCTTCTCCTCCCCCCGCCCCCCCAGGGATTCTGGCACATTGGAACTTTACTGTTGAGGGAGAATCGGAAAGTTGGGCGTAGCCGGTTTGGAAAGGGCCCTAGTGGAGAAGATGGAGCTTCTCCCAGTTGCAGGAGACACAGTTGTGCCAGGAAATGTGCTTCTTCTCAGGTGTGTGAGCCCAAGTGCTGCCACCCCGGCTGTACCTATTATAACGACACCTTTGATTAGGGGTGGGCGTGACAGATTTGGATTAATCTGTAATTGACTGCAACAGGCCGTTTTGGATTAATTCAAATGATGCCCGCCAGTTCCGAATCCGGTGTTGTGGATCCAGATTCCCCACCCACCCACTCTCCCCCCGGGGCCCTGGACTCTACTTACCAGCCTCGCGGGGGGTGGGGGGGCAGGCTTGATTGAAGCTCTGCCGGCCCGCCGATGCTGTGGGCAGTCTTCCAGCAGGCTCCCTTGCGGCAGCTTGCTGCCAAACTCCCGTCTCCGGATTGCACTTGTGAAAAATGGCTACCAGGAGCAGTCTGCACATCTGCAGCCCTTTCCCAAAATGGCGGTGGCGGTGTCACCACCATTATGGGAAAGTGCAGCCAGTCTACGCATGCGTAGAATGACTGCTGCGCATGCACGGAACAGCTGTCCTTTTCCAAAAGGGCAGGGGCACCACCACCACTATTTTGGGAAGGGCTGGCACGTGCGGGACAGCCCCAGAAGCGATTTTGCACACGCACACTCAAGAGCAGTGTGCCGCAGTGATGGAGCCTTCCGGGAGGCCCCCTAACAGCAGCAACGGACCAGCAGAACTTCAATCAATTTTAATGTTTTAATGATATTTTATGTGAGTGTGTTTATTGTGTTTTTATCTCTGCATTTTGTAAGGCACCCCGAGCTGCTCTGTGAGCAGGAGGGGGTGGGGTAGAAAAATGGTAAATAAATCAAAATCAATCAATCAATCAATCAAAGCCAGCAGAGCGTCAGTCCTCCGAGGCCAGTAAGTAGCACTCCAGGGCTCCAGGGGATAGGGGAGGTTGGACCCCCCTGCCCCAGGAGGGACTACGGACGGGAGCACAAATCGGTTACCCATTGACTTCAATGGGATCCGAATCTGAATCCATAACCAATCCGGAAATGAAAGTTCCAAATATGAAACGGATCCGAATCTGTCATTCATTCGCGATGTCCAGCCCTACCTTGGCTTCTAAACTGCAAGGCACAGGTCTTGGGATCATCAAATGAGTAAGGTGGCTGGCTGGTCTGAGGTTTGGAGGGATCTTTCTACTCTGCTTCTTGGAAGCTCTATGGACGGCTCTATCCCTGCCTTGGTCATTAGAGGGATAATAGTATCTTCTGCCAATCAGCCGCCATGGCTAGCAGACTCCAGTCCAGAGCGTTCTCTCGGTAACACAGGGACAGAGTGAAGTGAAGGTAATGGATTTCCTGGTGCCGGGGGACAGGCGGAGAAGGATAGCTCTTGCCAGAGTCATTAAGATCAATACCTCTATTAATCGCTCCGATCTACTGAGCGCAGGGTGTAATGAGCAGCCCCTCCACCGTCCCCCAGCCAGCAAGCGCCAAGCTTTAAAGAGACAGCCAGTCACCTTCGAAGCGGATGTTGAAAGACAGGCCCATCTGCATGTCATCCGAGGCGAAGTCAATCCGGATCACAGAGCCGTCGCTGATCACCCCCTCGAAGGGCACGCTCTCCATCTGGAGGGAGTCATAGAGCACCGCTGAGTGGTTCGTCATCTCACTGTAGACAGCCATCCTGCTCAGACAGAACACATGGGATCAGGGAGGGGAAGGGTTGGTTGCCCCCTCCATTGGCTGCCTCTCCAACGGGAGTTTCTGCCTAAGCCGTGAATCGTAGCCCACATGGTGCTTACTCCGCTATTTCCTTTCCCCCCCCCCCCAAATATCTTAACCAGGAAACCCCAGTGATGCAAGCTGAACAAATTATTTATCCAATCCTGCACGTGATGCAAATTTTGAATGAAAACAGATTTCCCAGCATGCTTTTCTCTACATATTGAATAACACAGACTTATCAACAGGGTGGGGGCAAGAGGGCTTTTCTCTTCCCTGGGGGGTGGGGGAGGGGATCATGGGCTGTTCCTATTAGGAACTGAGGCCTTATAGACCAAATATACCAGCTGATAATAGTGCCAGCACCTCATTGGCTAGCTCACAATGTTGGCTCCCCACTCAGACTGCAGTGCTGCGCTGCCAGAAGCAATTCCTGTGACAATTTGTCCAAATGAAAAAATTAAATTCTGTGGCAATGGCTGTAATTCCTGAGTCCCTAACGATAACATCTCTAGGCAAAGTATGTGATAAGGGACAATGTCTTTACTGGCTGGAGACGGGGTTCCAAGAATCCCCTAGACAGACCCTAATCCAAAGCAAATGGTCACAGGCTACTAGGGATGGGACTCCGGGTGAACGTTTGTTTTTTCCCCCCTAGCTTCAGTTCTTCATGATTTTTGGATCTCATCTTGGTTTTTAATTTTCCCCCCTGATTTTTTTCTCATTAACTTCAATGGATTTTCTCCCATTGAAGTCAATGAGAACAAACAGGGGGAAATAATCAATGCAGCCCCCCTCCCCCGCCCCCAAACACTGGAACTGAAAATGAACCACAATTTACGTTGACGGTTTTAAAACCAAAATGGCCACTTTGGGGGCATTTCAGTTCTATCCCAAACGGAAATCCCCTCCCCGTACTGGCTACTGAGCAAATTGCCAGAAAGCATTTGCGTGGCGAGGTGGCAATTTGCTCCTGGACAGGACGTCCATAAACAACACGGAGATGTTGCTCTGGGAGGTGAGCAGACGTGTAGACACTTTCCTGCAGAGCAGTTTCCGCCAGGGGGAGCAGGTTCGGTTGTTCTGTAGCAAAGCGACCTTAGTCAGACGGGATCGGGCATGTTCGGTCACCCTTAGTCAGCAGCACTTTGTATTTGGTTTCTGTTACAATTTATCCCTGGTTGCCTAGGTATGCTCAGGACTAGAGCTGAAACAGGGACGTGATTTGGTACCCACATTTTTGGGGGGCTCTGAACTGGTACCCAAATACTGCTTGATAGTACTCGAAAACCAAAATTTCAGTTTCTGTTTTTTTTCAGTACCCCAAATTACCCAGAAAAATGGAATGCTACCCAAAAAATCCCATAAAATTCGGAACCAGAAGATTTTTTAAAAAAAAACCTGGGACAAAAACGGTATTTCGTTATACCGGTTTGTCAGTCTTTTGACCTTTTGGTATTTTGGGTAACAAAAATACTGGAACTTCTCGGTTTGATTTGAGTACCGGAAATTCAATGGATATACCCATTTTTGTGGGCACTCCCTTCCGCTCTACACAGGACCATGGGTGGTGTTGTCAACTGGAAAGAACAGAGAAGACAATAATGATACATGCCCTCGTCCAAAGCATGGGTCCACCAGGAGAGTTGTTTCCCCTCTAGTTTTCATGCCTCAAATGGGATTAAAATGTCCCCAGTTCTCCATTAAAACAACCCTGGAGAGAACAGGAAGAGCATTAATGTCCTTTTCTTTTAGTGCCCTGTGTATTTCTCCTTAATGCAGACTGGCAGCTTCCCTGCTAACTCCCCCAACCCCATTCTCTGTTCACTGCCCCAGAGGGCTTTCAGAGAGCAGTATTTTGAAATAATTATGCAAACAGAAACTCACAGGCTGAATAAGTCTCTTTTACTGTGTCATAAACAGGTGCTTTATTCTTAGATTTCACCATAGCTCATAAAGCAGGTTTATTGCCCGTTACCAGACTGAATTGTTAATGCTTCTTCTTAAACACAAACATCAGCGCTGTAAATGTGTGTTTGGCATTATGGATGCCGGCAGATTGAAATTTCTAGCTTTGTGGGTAGCTGCTTCTGGCATTGGGGAGTAATTGCTGGAGGGCGTTAGGGTGGCCACGACTATCTGAGTGTGTGATTTACACAGCGAACATGTCCAAGTGTGTAAGGAGGATCTTAAATGCAAAGGTCCAGTCAATTCTTCTTGGGTTTTTTTTTTTTAAAAGATAAACAGCGTAAAAAAAAAAAGATCTAATTTGAAAGTTTCCAATCCAAAATGGGTTGGGTTGGTTTTTTGCATTTTCACTTTCCCCCTCTTGACTGAAAGATGCATTTCGTTCAACTGAGATTGTGACGGGGTTGTAGCGCTAAGAAGAAAAGAGCAGGCACTATGTCGACATCAAGGATCATGCCTCACACTGGTGCTAAGGAAAATGCAGGTGCCAATTGATAAAGGATAGCGCCTAATAAGACGCCCCTGGGAGACTCCTGATGACTGTTGGGTATGAAAGAGGAGAGTATGAAAGAGGAGAGTCAGGAGGGGGGGAAGATGGTGAAGAAAGGAACTTTGGAACAGGGCTCTCTGCCCTGGTGGGATAAACAGAGACCTGCCAGCACTACAGGCAGCAATGGGTAGGGATTTAAGCCCAGACCTGGAAACTCAGAGCTACAGACAAGCAAGGAAGACGGCCTGCAGAGCTGCAGACAGCCTACGGATCTACAGGTGGGATAACCTGCAGAAGGATTGGGCTGGCTGTAGGGGATGATTGGAGGCCAGAGTCCAAAGCACTTATTGTGTGCCAAACCCTGTGGAGACTTACCACAGGACTAGGCCCAACTCAGATTGCTCTGACTGTAAAATGGTGGGGTAGTGGCACAAAAGCTACATTCCCCAGGAGGTGTTAGGCAGGGCACTCCTCCAGGAGGAGCAAAACCCTGCTGCTGCAAAGATGAAAGAGGTCAGGCTGAACGATCCAAATTTCTTTTATTTATTTATTCCAATTTATATGCTGCCCTTCCCACAATGGCTCATGGCAGATGGCCCTATCTGCCCTAAAGACTAGGGAACAAAGACATTTCAACCCACTCCAATAAAAATGTCTTCTTGTTTAATTGGGCACCAAAGTTACTCGTTGCTGGAACAATTATTCAAAGCAAATGTTCAGATTTCATGAATTTTGTAAATTTGAATTTTTAATTGCATTTGGGAACTTCTTATATGAAGCTTGTGCAGGAGTTTGGTGTCCGCATGGAGTTAGATTGGGAACAGATCTGAAACAGGGAGTGGGTTTTATTACTCTTGTTTTTGGAGAGCATTTTGAATTATTAATTATTATTATTATTATTATTATAATAAACATTTGTATAGCACCAGCCATGTACCTGGTGCTTTACAGAACAAAGATAAAGACGGCTTACAATCTAAAAAGACAAGGACGGGGCGACAAGGAGAGGGGACAAGGGAGAAGCAAACAAACATGCAAGCGGTTGCAAAGTCTCAGGTGCGCGTGCTTGGCTTGGTTAAGTTACAGTTACGCAGGAGTCTGCAGAGGAGGGCAGACCATAAGTATTTGGGGAAAACAACTAGCCGGCATTAGGAAAGGCAGCACAGAAGAAGTGGGTCTTGAGGAGGGATTTGAAGGTGCGGAGGGAGGAGGCAAGGCAGATGTGGGCAGGGAGGGAGTTTCAGGCATGGGGGGCAGCGAGGGAGAAGGGACGAAGGTGGTTAGGGAAGCATAGGAGACGGGGGAGATTGAGGGAGGGGACAGAGGACGATCGGAGGGTGCGTGCAGGAGTACGTAAGGAGATTAGGGCTGAGAGATAGGGGGGAGCTTGGCTGTGAAGTGTTTTATAGGTGAGTACCAAGAATTTAAACCAGATGCGTTCGGGAAGGGGGAGCCAGTGGAGAGAGGAGAGGAGAGGCTGCACGTGGTCAAAGCGGTGGGCTGAGTAGATGACCTTGGCAGCGGAGTTTTGGATGGTGATAAGGGGGGACAGGTGAGAGCGAGGGAGGCCAACGAGGAGAAGACTGCAGTAGTTGAGGTGAGAAATGACCATGGCAGAGGCGATAGAGAGAAAGGGGCGGATCCGAGCAATGTTATGGAGGGCGAAGCGGCAGGACTTGGCAACAGAGTCAATGCAAGGCTTAAAGGAAAGATAAGTGTCAAAGATGAAGCCCAAGCTAGGGGCTTGGGGAACAGGATGGATGGTGGCTCCATCAATGCAGATGGACAGGGAAGCGGGAAAGGAAGAGGAGGGAGGAAAAATAAGGAGTTCAGTCTTGGCCATGTTGAGCTTGAGCTGGCGTTGGGACATCCAGGCGGAGATGTCAGAGAGGCAGTTGACGAGGCGTGAGTGGACAGAAGGGGAGAGAGAGGGGTAAGAGAGATAGAGTTGAGTGTCGTCAGCGTAGAGAAGATATTGGAAGCCGTGGGAGGCAATGAGTTTGGCAAGGGAAAGGGTGTAGATAATAAATAAATAAACTTATATCCCGCCCCTCCTGCCCAAAGGCAGCTCAGGGCGGCGAACAACACACGTACAAAAAATGTTTTCAACAATAAAACATTTAAAAATAAATCTACAAATTTTAAAACAAATCATAAAAACTCACCCTCCCTCCCTCCCAACCCCCCTCCGCCCCCCTCCACCCCTCCTCACCAAAAACGTGACAGAACAGCCAGGTCTTATACAAACGTCGAAATGACAAGAGGGTGGGGGCCAACCGAGCCTCCTCCGGGAGCGAGTTCCACAGCACAGGGGCGGCCACCGAAAAAGATCTCACATCAGTGGCCGCCCGTCTCGTCCAGGGAACCTCCAAAAAGGCTCCCACGGATGATCTCAGGGGTCACACGGACACATGGGGAGCGAGGCGATCCGTGAAGGGCTTTGAAGGTCAAAACCAGCACCTTGAACCTGACCCGGTGCTTTATAGGCAGCCAGTGCAGAGCCTGGAGCACTGGTGTCATGTGCTCCTGCGACCCGCCCCCATAGGGATACGGCATTCTGCACCAGCTGCAGCCTCTGGACCAGCTTCTCGGGCAGCCCCACGTAGAGCGCGTTGCAGTAATCCAGCCTCGAGG
>QEPC01002388.1:2573488-2603617 GCA_003113815.1 Sphenodon punctatus
GGGGGGGGGGGGGAAACAGTGAGAGCAATAGAGCTCAGGAGGCGGGAGGGGATTGGGTCAAGAGAGCAGGTGGAGGGGTTTGAGGAAGAGAGCAGAGTGGAGACTTCCTCAAGGAACACCGGGGTTAAGGAGGTGGGGAGAGAGGGTGGAGGAGGAGGGGGGGAGGGCGTGGGAAGAGGAGATGGGGGGGAGGCAACGTCCTGGCGGATCTTGTCGAACTTCGAGGTGAAGAATGATGTGAGATTTTGAGCAGAAAGGCAAGAGAGTGGAGGGGGGCAGGGGGGGCTTGAGTAGGGAGTCGAAGGTAGAGGACAGCTGAACTCAAAGATCGACATTTCCACGCACTCCATTTTGGTTTTTTTCATTGTTTTGACATTTTGGTATTCTGTTTATGCTGTTTCTTTAATATGACATAAATAGAATACTGAAATATCCAAATCATGGAAATAACCAAGTTGAAGAAACAAACAAAATATATGGACAAATCAAAACAGAATAACTGAAATGGATACCCAATGGGGTATAAATAGGCATCAGTTATTAATTTAGAGCTGAGAATACCCATAAAATTGGGTATAGCCATCAAATTTCCAGTACTCGAATTGATATTTCAGGAACTTTTTTGGTACCCAAACCAATTTTTGATCAGGTATCCAAAATACCGAAACGTTGAAATACCGACAAGCTGGTATACCAAAATACCAGTTTTGTTCTGATTTCAGGAAAATTTTGGAGTATTATTTTGTTTTTTGGATAGTTTGGGGTACTAGAAAAAACCAATATTTTGTTTTACTTTTTTGAGTACTCAGTCTGTATTTGGGCACTTATTTGGATACCCGAAACAATACTCCAAAATGCAGGTATTATACCCACAGGCACCAAATCAGGTCCCTGTTCCCACTCTAGATTACCCAACCACCATTTTTGTTTCAGGCACGGTGTATTCTCTCTCCTCCCTCCCTCCTGACTTTCAAATCCCTCCTGAAAGTCTGCCTCTTCCATCAGGCTTTCCCCTAGCTCTTGCTCCCCATAGATTCATCACCACGACTGAAACAAGATCTCGCAAAAGCAAGAAATATCATCAAAATGTGGGTGCTTGGTTTGTCGCGGGACAAACTGAGTACTGCGATATCTTCGCCGAATTCTCAGCAAGAAAAATAAATAAATCACGATGCATTCGCAAAATGGCGGCCGGGCTGTTTTGCACGTGTGCAAAATGGCGGCCACCTTCCGCCAAAATGGTGATGTGCCAATGACCGTTTTGGTTAAGGGCGGTGGCTATTTTGGGCATGTGCAATTATGTTTTTGTATTTTTTTGTTTGTTATGGAGAGATCTTGGTCCCGGTACTTATCATAGCGAGGAATACTTGCAGGCAGAAATTTAGCTGCTTGTTTTCATCGCTAGTGATGCCGCCTCTCCCTTCTGGACTCAGAGTCCTTCTCCCCCTGTAACGTAGCTAAGCATGTGCACTGGCAACGTCTCAACATCATGAATGTCTCCTTGTTTCTCCTTATGTCCTCCTCTCCCTTGTCTTTCCTGGATTGTAAAGCAGGGACCCATCCCTAACGTCTGATTGTACAGCACCAGGGACATTGCTGGTGTTATATAAATAATAGCAATAATAACAATAATATATTTGACAGGATTACTCATTTTTTCCCAGGTACTTGTTTCACGAGACTGTACTTCATTCTCTGGCTGGGATCCACAAGCTATTTACTCTGGAGCAGCCGCAAGGA
Organism: Sphenodon punctatus; assembly: GCA_003113815.1. Taxonomy (NCBI): domain Eukaryota; kingdom Metazoa; phylum Chordata; class Lepidosauria; order Sphenodontia; family Sphenodontidae; genus Sphenodon; species Sphenodon punctatus. The sequence goes on from QEPC01002388.1 coordinate 2,575,229, forward strand.
ACTCCTGGAAGTAAGTAGTTTGTGAAGGGCGGCCAATGTCAGTCAGAATGAGCTTTCGTGGGGTTATTAAACAGGGGGTTAAATAAAGTTCAGGCCACCAGTGCGGCTGGGTGCCTAATGGAGAAAGGGGACAATAAGGAGCTAGTTTGATTTTGTGCCCTTTCTCATTTATTTGTCTAAGAGAAAGTCAAACTTTGACTTCAGTTAGTTCAGTTTTTAACACACTCCCGAAACTCCCTGAACTGGCTAAAGCCAAATTAACCCAATGGTTTGGAGTCCATGTTTGGCTTGGGTTAAGCAAAGAGATGAAGCCGATTAAGTTAACGCTCTGATGGACGCTCTGGATGAATTTGAATGGGTGGTGTTGTGAAGGGGTTTGGGTTAGATGCAGTTCATGGATTGGAAAGGTTTTATTGGCTTCAGCACTGGCTCACAGGAGGGTCTCCAGGACCTGGCGCTTGGAGATAGACAAGACACACTGGGTGTTTTTACACACACATTTCCCCTGCTTGTTTGCTGTTACATCCTGAACTTTCTGTGTGTCTAAATCACTCACCCAGATCTTAAACATCTGGCTCTTTGAACTTCTGCGTAGAACTTCTCCCAGAACTTTTGTGTGTAAAAAGTTCTCCTGGTAAACTGCTTTGCTCCAGGCACCTGTGGTCATTTGGTTTCCATGACAACCCCTCATGCTACAGCTGTGGCTACTTTAGGCTGCCTCTGTAAAAATGCCCAGAGAGAGACTCGGCGTAGGGTGTTTTTAAATGAACAAGGCTTGGGGGAGGCGCGGGGTTCGTGGCCGCGGAGTGGCACAGCTGCGGCGCACCCATTCAGGTGGAGTGGGCAGGGAACGATTCTAAGGGGCAGCTCCCAGCATGGCTACCAATGGACATCTGCCGTGGACCATGGGGGAGGGGGAAATGTGCTGGGCAGGCCTTTGAAATTGACGGTCCCAGGAGTTAGCTCTGGGGAACCGGGCTCTAATGCTCACAGCCAGTTCCTGTGACTTGCAAAGGCGGTATCCCCCGCCCAAAGGGCCAGTGAGCAGTAGACCTGTCTGCTGGGGTGGGTGGCTGCCCCACTTTGCCTGGGCAGGGGATGTTTGCCTGCCGGGGGCAACACACTGTTTTGGCTCGCCCTGCACAGGACGCTCTGTATTTCTTGGTTGGATGAGGAGTGGCTCTGGGTCGCCGTGTGTGGTAGCGTCTAAAAATCCCAAGAGTCTGTGTCTGCGTTGCCCTCGGGCCTCACCTGTCCTTCTCCCCCAGCGACAGCCTCTCGAAATGCAGGTGCAGCTTCTGGCCTTCTGGAGCGCCGATCGTCCACCTGCAGGACATGCTGTTGCTGTGATTCCTGGGGTAGCTCGGAGACAGGACTCGCCCGATGGTGGCGTTATGCACCGTTCCTCCACAGGGCGCTGGGAAGGGCACAAGGCAGAGAGGATGAGTTTGGAGAACACGGACATTCAGAGCTTCAGTAACAGCAAACCGATCAAAAGCAAGACAGGTCAAGCAGAAGGGATTTCCAAAGAGGGTGGATCCCATGCCCTTCTGGAGCCCGATCCTGCTGCCAGGTATGGGACTGAGAAGGGGCGCGGTGACTGTTGATATCCAAGCAGCGGGGGGTAGCTGAAATCAGGATCTGCCTGTCGGGCTGCTATTTAGGAATCCACAAACCACCTGAGTGTTGCTGGCTTTACCTTCCCGGCAGCCAGGCAGTCAGCACCATGTCCTGGCAAGCCTAACACCACACGGCTCAATGGGGGGTGGGGGGGAAGGGGCTTGCCAGGGGTCAGCCCTGGCAATTACATTCCAAGAGATGGGGGTGGGGGCCCTGGGAAGGTGTATACCCCAAAATGGGACAGACCATTTTGATGGAAAAGGCCAATGTTGACCAATTCAGGGTTGGAAATCAAAGCCCAAAAACCCCTGGATGGCTTATTTGTAGGGATGGGACTCTGGGCAAAAATTCAGTTTCCGTCAATTTTGGTTTCGGTTCTCATGATTTTCGGTTCTTTTTCGGTTTCAGATCTATCGGCTCTTTTGCATTGATTCTTGTACAGGATTTTTAACATTGCGGTTTTTCAACGGGGGACAAACCGCAGTGTTAAAAGTTCGGTAGAAAAATCAATGCAAAAGGTTCAATAGTCCCGAAACCGAAAAAGAACCGACATTTCGGATTAATCCGTAATGGCCGTTTTCGGGTACTTTCAGTTTTATCTGAAACAGAAATTCCCATCCCTCCTTATTTGGCTTTTGCTGATTACTTTCCTGCCTCGCTTCCTGCACCGGTCAGCGTATCGATTCAACTCCAAGAACTCTTGGTTTCTATTCAGCTGTCGAAAGGCAGGTGAGTCCAGTGGCTGAGTTGCTAGCTTTAAAACAGGGTTCATTCCCCTTCTCTGAGACGTTCTGGGGCGGGAGCGAGGAGGCTTCTAGGACAGGGTTGGACCCAAGAAATTCACTATTTATTTTTTTTACAAATTAAATCCTGGGACGCCTCAGAGAGGAGTGGACAAGGGCCGGGCTGTGACGACTGCATATTCAAGTTGTGGGAAGCAAAGGGCTCGGGCTTAGCCCTGACAGAGCTGAAAGGAGCACCCACCGAAACCGATATAGTAGTCCTTGCCCTCGTCATTCCAGGTACCGTTCGGTCTCTAAATAGTGCCTGAACCGTTACCCAATGAACCGAAAGCCTGTTTTCTGTACGTCCAACATTCTGTATCGAACTCTGGATTACTCTCCTGATTTTTTTTTATGGTTTCCATCCCAATTTCCAATCAGAAAACGGCAAATCGGTTACCTAGAACGGAAATGCCCAATATTTTCAGGTATTTCCAGGAACCCAAATGGGATTCGGGCACGACACCTGAACATTTGGGTACCAAACGCATGACCCATGTGAAATTTCTGTCAGGGCGTGGGAAGGCAAGGGAGAATGCAGGCATGCTCTGATGTGTGTGCTTCACACACCGGAGGCAGCTCTGGCTAGGCCTGCACGTCTGTCTGGGAAGCACTGCTTGAAAATAACTTTGAGCGGAGAAGAGAGAGACTCAGGAGGAAGAACCTTCTGTACCGAGAGTTCTCACAGGGGATTTAGTTCGAAGCCAAGGCAGGCCACTGTCTCGACTTCTCCAAGCCTGGGAGGAGACAGGTCTGACAACCCCATCAACACGTTCAGCAGCGAACAGACCAAGGAGACATTTCAGAAGCTGCCTGGAAGAACAGTGACTCGTGGAGCATGCAGCACCGGTTCTAGGAAAACATCTTTGCAATGGGCGCTGGTCAAAGCCGTTTTCCACTCGGGGGGCAGAGGGGGGGAAAGTCTGCTTGAAATTGGTTGAACAAAACCACAGAAAGACGTAAATTAGAATAGCGAATACACTGGAAAAACTGGGGGGAGAATGGTCACATGGGAAGGGTTTTGTTTTTTCTTCCGATTTTTAAACTTTAGTTTTAACATTTTTTTTGCTGTTGTTGAAAGCGTATGGACATAGGGCTTCAGTGGGAGCTCCTCCAGAGAAAGTGGTTTGCGGATCACCCTTCACATGTTTACAACCCTGGGGTAAGTGGTTGGTGCATCCCAGACAGATTTCATTCCCCAGGAACAGAATTTCGCTGAGAAATGAAAGTGCAGCTATTTGGGATGTTACCCCCCAAAATGAAGCAGTGATGGTGCTTTTTTAAAGAATGAAATCGACTTCTATTTTGATCCAAACATTAGTTACATTTTCAAAAATTTACATCTAGGGAAAAATCCCCCCCAAACTATTTCCCCAGCTCTTGCAGAATGCAGAATGCTTGGTAGAACAGGGGGCCGTGATCCTGGATTAGGTCCCCATAGGTGCAACTCCAAAATAAAGAATTCGACCCACTGCAGTAGAACACTGAGCTGATACCAGCGGCACAGGCCCCTTAATTGACTGCTAGAGGAAAAGCTCACTGAAGAAAGCGAACTTCCAATCCACTTACTTTCGGTTTACACTCATGTAAATGAGAGTAGGACTGGGGCATGTTTCCCCCTCTTATTTTATTTCATTTATTTTTCCCATTAAGGCTCCAGGTGGGTTAAAATGCATAAAACCAATCAAAAATCCTTAGGTTGAAATGGAATGTGAAAAAATACCCAGATAAAGTCAAATAAAATCCCCTACCTCTATCCCCACCTGCCAAATGCCCGGGCAAACAGAAAGGTCTTTACCATCACCTGTGGGAGGGAGATGAGTTGGCTCAGGCTTAGACAAACTTCCATGGGGAGGGAGTTGCATAACTGTGGGGCAGTCGCTGAGAATGCCTCTCTGTGTGCCCTTGCCAGTTTATAGTTGATACTGAAATGACGCGCCGGTAGCAAAAAAAAACCCCTCCTTCTGGATGCTGCATCCAGCTGTTTTGGCACCTGTGTCTAGGTAAGCATGACTGTACCTGAGCAGATGGGCTCTGGGCTGCTCCAGTGGGGTCTGGAGGCATTGATGCAGGTAACAGCTTTGGGTCCCTGGAGCTCATATCCCAGGTGACAGTAAAAATGGGCCATTCCGCCAGAATGCAGATCCATGACCGTGACATCTCCAAAATCGGGTCTCCGGGGAAAGTTGCAGCTCAGCATAAACACTGTAAATCACACATAAGCGCATTAAAGACAAGAGCAGGGGTGAAACGAGAATCTGTTTGGAGCCTTGCAAGAATCGAGAACCCTTCGCGAGACGTTGAGAAGATCTCGCTAATGGTGCAAGACTCTCACGAGAAACTCGCTTAAAAAGTAAAAAAAAAAACAACTGCGCATGAGCGAAATGGACTCCGGGCTGTTCTGCACATGCACGGCCCTTTTCCAAAATGGCGCTGGCAGCATGGCTGCCATTATGGAAAAGGGCTGAAAGTGCGCAGAACGACCCGGTGGCCATTTTGCACACGTGCCGTTGTCCCCCGCCCGCCCAGCGCGGCGTTGGTGGCTGAAGATGATAAGAGAGAGAAGACAGACAGATAGACACAGGACGTGAGACATGGCATGGGACGCAGCACACACATGGCTCCGGGAAGTAAAGAGAGAAAAATGTCTCAGTTGAGAAACAGTTGAAAACCGGGCCTTTTCTTGATTCTCGCGGGAATTGAGTTGAGATATGGCTGAAACACGAACCATTTATTTTTCTCACGAGAATCAAGAATTGTCACCAAGATCTCAGTACAATCTTGATAACAGATCACGATTTCAATTGAGACATTTTTCTCAAAATACCGTTTATTGTTTACCGCAATTTACCATATGCCGATTTAATGTGTACCGTTTACCAGCTTTATCCTGATAATGTGCATGCCCCTTTGTGCATACGTATTACCGGGTTGAGCTTGGTACATGGCAAGCAGTACACAGTAACTCGGTATACGGCAAATGGTAAATTGCGGTAAACGGTGATGGCAAATGTTAAATGGTATTTCAAGAAAAAATTCTCAACCAAGAAATGTCAAGAATTGTCATTTTTCTCGATCATCATTTCTCACTTAAAATTAATTGAGAACCGTGATTCTCAATGATAACCGAGAAAAACTCAAGATCGAGTTTCAGCCCTTGTTGAGAAGCTTGATTTTTGATGACAATCAAGAAAAAACAGAGATTGAGTTTCAGCCCTAGACAAAACTATCTTTTCCGAACCAGTGCTAAGGGCACCCTGCACCCCACTTTCATCCCCATCTCCCCACCTTTCTCACAACTCATGAATATTTTTGGTAACCAAAGCACATACCTTGATAATGAAGCTGGAAAGTCCCAATCATATCGTCCTGGAACGTCCGGAAGTAAACAGAGATTGTATTGGTTGGGCTGCGAATCACCTGACCCTCCACTAAAAGCGTCTGATTGGCCAGGACCACCAAGTTGCCATCGTCCACTCCGCGGATGGAGAGCACCTCCCCCTCGGACAGGTTCACACTCTTCACCTGGACGTAGGACAAATGGCGTGCAGTGAGCTTTTGCCCTGAGCAAGAGGATACCATAGACGGGTTTACACAGGACTCTGTCTGCTTCAGTTAGCTTAGATGCCATAGCTGAAGTCAGGATGAACTTGCTCAATGTCCTAAGATCAACAGAAGAGTCACAGGGTCCGTCTGACAGCTGCCAATTTCGGTCACTTCAGGGAAGTGCACTTTCCAATTTCTGCTACGTCCTTTTTGAGATGAGGGGAGCAGAATTGCGTACAATATTCAAAATGTGGGCGTCTAGTGGGTTTATATAGTGGCCTTGCGATATTCTCCATTTCGTTCTCTGTCACTTTCCTTAAAATACCCAGCGTTCTGTTTGCCTTTTTGACTGCTGCTGTGCGCGTCGCTGGGTTTTTTGGTGAATGATACACAGTGACTCCAAGTTCCTTTTCTGAGTGGCAACCGCTAATTTATATTTATTTATTTATTTATTTATTTTTCAGATTTATACCCCGCCCCTCCTGCAACGCAGCTCGGGGCGGCTTCCAACAATAAAAATACACTAAAATTCATTTTAAAAACAATCAAATATTAAATATAAAATATAAAACAGGGCTAGACATAAATAAATAAATGGGTGGGGGACTAAAATCCTCCCTCCCCACCCTCCCTCCCAAAGGCCTGGGCAAACAGCCAGGTCTTACAGTTCCACCAAAATGTTAAATTTAGAGCCCAGCATTGTGTGAGAGCAATTAGGATAAAAAAATTTCTACGTGTGTTACTTTTAGGCAGGCACCCTGCAGGAGCAGCCTAGAATGTGTGGCTCAGAAGAGTCCAGACAAAAGCAGGTTTCTCTTTAAGGGAAATTCAGGGGGGCTGGAGAAATTCAGGGAATGAGAGCAACTAAACTTCCTTTTAAAAACAGGGGGAGCCAAGCCCCCAACTTGTGGAAACGGAGGCTGGGCTACGTTCACAGCCAGTAACTGCATCTCTATGTATCCCCGTCTGATCCCTTGGAAATGCAGTAGCCAGAAATTGGAAGGGAAGGGGTTTTAGGATGCAGGGGAGAGGGCTTTAGGGGTAGGACTGCTTCTAGAGTCAGGGGGAAAGCCAAATGCTCCTCATCCTCCACAGTAACTTCTTCCAGTTCCACTGGGTAAATAACTTGTTTCCAATTAACATGGCCTCGCCAAAGGCATCTGTTTGCAGACAGGGCTGCTTCAAAAGGTGTTAATTGACAAAATAGAAAGCACCTAATATTTCTAACGAGCGGTACAAAGCCAGCTGGCTTGTTAATTATTATTTGGAATTAGGTAGCTTAAAAAGTACCCCCACATTTGCTTTTATTGCACGATCATTGTAGCTTAGTAAATAGGCTGGCGTTGCGGCAAACGAGAACCTCATCAAATCCCACTTGTTTCATTAAGTGCGCAGAGACAAGGGCCCTAAATTTAGCATGTACCAAAACACGGGCCTGTGGCTGATGGAGCCAATGGGATGAGGAGGATGTCGCGGCTGGGAGGATTTGTTGTTGCTGTTGCCGTTTGTCGTAAAAGTCACTCGATACCTCACTCTGCTAAGAGGAGCCCCTCACAACCGGAGCGTACTTACAAGGCTCTTGCCTCAGAGGCTGCTTGAGGCCATGGCCACAATCCTGAACAAACGTACTCCTGAGCAATCTCCATAGGCATCAATAGAACTCGCTCATGAGTAAGTGTGCATTGGATTGGAACCCGTGCGGATGTCTCTTTGCGGCTGTTAAACTGTTGCATGGAACCAAGACTCCAGAATACAATGAGAACCCAGATTGGGACTGGAAGGGAAGACACACATTTTGGGTATGTGAATCTGCACCTGGATACCGTTTGAGTACCTGGAAAATAAAAATTGAATTCCCCCCCCCCAGTTTTCAAGTACTGGAAATTACCCAGAAACCCCCCAAATTACCTGAAATATTGCCTGAAATCTTGGACCAGAAGTTGAAAACTCAGGACAAAGCCAGTATTTTTGTATTTCAGTATGTTGGTATTTAAGGTACCCAATCAGGCACCCTTTTGGCTATTGAAAACTACCCCAAATTTCTGAGTTGAATGGGGAACTGCAAAATTAATTTAATTTATTTATTTATTGTTATTTTAATTTTTCCTCTGCCCTTCCTGCCAACAGCAGCTCGGGGCGGATTACATGAAAAACAACCAAAAATATAAAATACCCCACAACCCTACCTCCCCCCCCCCGACTCCTCTCCAACCCAACCCCCATCCCCTCACAATACCCCATTCCCCTAACTCCCCTCTGCCAAACGTCCGTGGGAATATAACCATTTTGCAGCACTGGCTCAAGGCACCCAAGCCTGGACATAAATGAACCTCCCGGGGGAGGGAATTCCACAGCTGCGGAGCAGCAGCTGAGAACGCCCTCCTTGCCTTGGGAGACCAGGTTAAAGACTGGTACTTCCAGACGGGCGTCCCCGGCCGACCACAAAGGCCATGAGAGGACACGGTAGGCTGGGTAATCTGCCAGAGAAGTGAGTCTCAAGCTGTGTAGATGCCCAGATTTGATGGGTATCCCTGTTTTTTTCATATACCTGTTCCATTTTCCAGCTCTTCTCTAGAACCAACAGAGCCAATTTGGTTCCAAGGAACTGCCGAGTCCTGGCCGGGTTGTTTTGGTCAGTGGAAGAATAGATTCCAGTGGCCATTTGTGCATGTGTGGTTTTTAAAAAATAATTTATAATGAAAACACACTTTTTGTTCATTTTCATCCATTTTTGTTACCTTTGTCATCCTTTTTAATATTTTAATTACTAAAACAAATGGGGCTTATTATTAATTATTATTATTATTATTATTATTATTATTATTATTAGCATTTATATAGCGCCAGTGATGTACCTGGCGTCTTACAGAGAGCAAGATAGACCCGGTCCCTGCCCGAGAACTCACAATCTAAAGACACGGGGAGGGGAGACAGGGGATGCAACATTCAAAAATGAATTGTACAGCCCTAAATAATAGCTCTTTCTTCGCTGTAAAAACACATGAGCAGATCTGACATAAACGTTCGAGCAGAAATTGATATCCACAGTGAGTATCAAATCCGGCTTTGGATCAGGTTCAACAAAATGGATACAAACCATTCTCTACAATTCCCTCTTCGGTTGTAGAAATGAATATTCATTTCGGCTATTTTTGCCATTTTGGTATTTCAGCCGTTTTGTTTTGGTAATCCGGTGACTTTGTTTTGGCGCGCTGAAACAACATACCAAACTCACGGAAAGACCCAAACAAACAGGTAGGACCGGGGCGAGTGTCTCGGTGCTGCAGCCAAAAAGGCGAATGCACAAAATACAGCCCAATAAACGGACATGCAACCATTCTTTCTGTAGCAAACATGTATTCAGATATTCGGCCGTCTACTCGCGAATGCTGATAATATTCGTCGACCAGAAAACCAACTATTCGCCTCAGCTTTAATATGCATGTTTTGGCCAGCAGAGGGCAGTGTTGCCCATCGCCCAATTGGCACGTTCTAAATGTCTCTCTTCTGTTTCTTAGCCTGATTTGCACAGCGTAATGGACTACGATCTATGGGCTCCCCCCCATGTTGTTGATGCTCTGTGAATGCATCCTCGGTGGGGCCAATCCCAAACCTTGCGGAACCCATGCGGATCCCCATTGCAAGCACATTGTGCCGTACGGGAGTAGATCTGTCGGGCAACGTCTTGTTGCGTTAACTTGTCTTCTGTGTCGGGGTAGATTGCCTACTCTCGGTGCGCATCTCTTGTCATGAGCCACAAGGCAGTTGGCTCTACAGGACACTGGCTTGGATGGAGAACCGTCGGTCTGACCCACAGCCAGCAAAGCCTCCATCCATCCCCAAATGGCTCTAAATCACGAGCCGTGGTGTCACAAGGGCCCGTTCTCCACGTGTAAATCCCCTCAGGATCGATCCCGGGATGGAGTCCGCGCCGCACTGCTTTGCCTCGAGTTCTTTCGGGCCGAGTAATGAAAGATCTACAGCTTCACTTAGTCCAAGGAGTCCCCTGCCCTGGAGTCAGGCCTCAGCTGGGCAAGTCCCTGCCTTGAGGGGCTCGGCCCCTTCCCTCCATCAAGCCAGAGTCTGGGCAGTGTCCCCTCTTAGCAGTAGCCCCTTCCTGGCTGGTTCCTAGACCCCTGGGTCCCTGAACTCCTCCTGGCGTGGCTTACTCCTGACCAGCCAGCCTGAGGGAAACCCCGACGGACATGGTGGAGCCTTCTGCTCCCTGAGGCAGGTTTCTCCTCAATGAGACAACTACCCTGAGTCTCTGGTGAGCCCCCCCCCCCCCTTAGAGTTTTCTGGCTTTTATGGTCAAGGCTCAGCAAGCTGGCTGTCCCGCCTGGCTCAGCTGAGCACGATCAGCGATATCCAGCGTGGCTCCTTGGCCAGCAGCCCCTTAAAAGGGCCAGCTCTTGCCTCTGAATTCCAAGGCAGTCATGGGATGGCTTCCCGCAAGGCCTTAAGTTACTCCATGACCGGGACCCATCCCCCTGTCCAGGTTTCGGGGCCCCATTTTAAGAAGGACATTGGCAAATGGAAGCAGGTTCAGAGGAGGGCGACGCAGATGCTTAAAGGGTCTGGAAAGCAAGTTTTAGGAGGAAAGATTTTTTTTTAAAATGGGTATGCTTAGCCTAGTGAAGAGAAGTCTAAGGGAGAGACATGATTGTAGTCTTCAAATATCGAAGGGGCTGCCCCCAAGAGTACGGCAAGGAACTATTCTTCATGGCTACAGAGGGAAGAACTAGAAACTATGCACTCAGATTTTGGTTAAATATCAGGAAAAAACTTTCTAGTGGTAAGAGCGGTGTGGCAACGGAACAAGCTGCCTCGGGAGGCTGCAAACTCTCCATCGCTGGAGGTTTTTGGAGAGAGGCTGGACAGACACCTGTCAGGAATATTACAGCTGTCGTCAGGCTGCAGCCAAGCCAGGGGGTGGACTAGATTACCTTCAAGGTCCCTTTGCCTTCAGGCTACGCACAGGCTGTGTTTATCCAGCTTCTCGCTCGACCCGACAGGCTAGGACCGATTCGGTTCCGGGTTTTGTTTTTCAATGAAAGCCGGGAGCCTCTGGAAATCACCTGACTGCAGGAGATAGACCTCGGGAGAGTATTGAATGTGCCCAGCTAATCCTGAGAACTCATGTTTTGTGTAGCTTTCCTACGGGCTTCAATCCCCTGCTCGTGATCTTGCTGTTACCTTGCTGACCCCGGCCCTGACCTGAACAAAGCAAGCGCGGAGGAGAATTGATCTCCTATTCTTCCCAGTCCTTTATATGCTGTCCTCAATAGATCTGTCTGCAATGTGGAGGCTCTCCGAGGGCCTGCATTCAATGCATTTTATAGCAGCACGCTCTGGCCTCAAAGCCTTTCTGGTCCCGATTAAGAAGCAATCACAGACCAATCCTCACTCAAGGCTTTGGCAATCAGAACCAGCAGATTAGAATGACACCAGAGGGGAGAATAAAACTGGGCAAATTTAGATGCACTCTCATTTTCCGGAGAGTAAGAGATGGCTTACTGACGGTGAATGTAACCTAGTGCCTGGGATCTCAAATGAGGGGTGGCACAGAAGGTTTTGGGGGGAGGATCCTGTCTAGCTTCTCACTCTGAGCTAGGGAGAACCTCCAAAATAACGGAATGGCAAGGGAGTGAGAGTCATGCAGAGAGGGGCTCTCAATGAGTGGAGTGCCGTGTGTGGTTCAGAAAAGTTTGAGAACCATCGGCCTAGTGGAGAAGGTGTTGACGATAGTCAACAATCAGGATCTACTGCCCAGATTTCTCCATGGCCAACTCTCCCAACCATTCTCAATTAGCAGTAGGATCTACTGCTCAGTGCTAATTGAGAGCTGGCCATGGAGAGAGTTGGCCATGGAGAGTTGGCCATGGAGAAATTTGGACATACAGGATTGTGTGTGTAGCCAGTGCCACATCATTGGTACTCTGATAACCAGGGTTTCTACATAAATGAGTGTGCTCTGGGGATGGGTCTTCCCAATGGTATTTCTTCTGTTTAATTGAGGCATGACTATGTTTACCTGGAATGCAACATTTTCAGAGGGCAAGTGGACATCATGCATCAGTTGCCCGAAGCTTTTGTTTGAAACTGATGAGTCACGGAAACGAGACAGTTGACCTAATTATTTCAGAAGTGCCTTCTTTGTTTCCTAGTCCTGAATAACTCTAATAACTGTCGGAAAATGGGATCAGTGGCCCAGGGAGGTTGTGGAATCTCCTCACTTGGATGTTTTCAAAACCCAGCTGGACGAGCATCTGCCTGTGATGCTGTAGGCAGAGACTAGCCTATCTTGGAGCAGGGGTAGGGGGTCGATCTAGATGACCCTAAACTTCCATGACCCTATAATTTCAGATAATACATTAACATTGACACAGAATGTGCCATGATTTTACTCTTTTTTTCATGTAGAATTTTTTAAAAGCTTAAAAAAAATTAAAAATTGCCTTGCGAGGCAAGATGCCCTTCTGTCCACAAACCTAGCACGGGGTCTGAGTACCATTTAAGTTCCGCAACACATGGGATCAGCTTTGTCCCACAAAGCGCAAACCAATTTTGATCACATTTTCCAGCCTATTGCCCTAACGTAGCTGACTGAAATGCAGCTAGTGATTCCTGCCTGAGCTATTGAGGGTCGACGAGAAAGAGAGGTCCGCATCTGGATTGGGAGAATTTGTGGCATCAAGACTCCATTACATCCCTCGGTGAGTGGTTCCACTGTTTGACATTCCCCTTTGAGTGTTTGCCGGAATTGCTCTGGAAACTGCTCTGCATGGTGAGTAAGAGCCACCGCTTGATCAAACCAGCACGACTCTGCAAACAGTCCCTGCTGTCAGCATCCACATTCCCTGATGCGAAGGCCACGGAGCCAGTGCCTTTAATCCGCTGACTGTGAGTAATAATTCATTTTCCGCGGCTGGCCATAAGCTCCTTTCCAGCTTCATGACCACAGGGAAGCTACAGGGAGTAAGAAGCAGAGGTTTTTTAAATAACTTGCCACAGGAGAAGGGGCTACTGAGCTCATCCAGCAGGAGGATATTGGAGGCTAAGAGGCATCGTTGCTGGTTGGCCGGCCGGCTGGCATCATGACTCCCTGGTACGTCACAGGGAAGTGAATGGGCAAGCAGAGTTTTCCAGCTCTGCAGCAGACCCACAAAGGGAAGCATGGCTTGGCCTTCCGTTTCTGGCTGTCTGCAGGGCCAAATGATTCACTGGCTTTGCAAAATGCATGAAGGCGTCCGTTCTAGCCAGACAGAGGAAGGGGAGGCTGGTTGGTTGGGGAAGAGTGTGAGAGGGTAACTGCAATGCCCCCTGGCTCCCTCTTCAACGCAGGACCCTTACTAATTTGGGGAGGCCCACAGGTGGGGCATGTGGGGTGAATGCCCCCAGGGCCCAGGCTTTCAGCGCCACTGGGACATCAGGATGTCCTGCTTTATTTCCCAGAGCTGCCTGTGCTTTCCCCTGAAAGCCAGGAGATGGTGCTGTGTCTGTCAGTGGCTGCCACCCCACTCCCCTCTCATCCCATCCCCCAGAGCCCTCTATTCCAGTCTGCTCTGGTGCCTCACTTTCCCCTCCTTCTCCAAGGCCCCCATGCCTCACTGCCCACCTCCCCGAGCCTGCCCTGCCCCTCCCACTGACTTCCCATCTTAGTGGGTATATGGGGCCCAGTAACTCAACCTGCCCCTGTGCCCTCTAGCTATGCCTCTGGGGTACCACAGTGCCCTATTTATTCTGCCTTCTGCAGCCAGACACCTCCACAATGAGCACCGCTGTATGAAAACCTAGATGGACGGGCAGGAAATCGATCCCTGTGTTTGGACACCAGAGCTCACTCTGGCTTGGGGAATTCAATACAAACACATTCAGCTTCAGCCTGGGCCATGCCACCGACTTCCATCTGGACTGAGTTTTGCTGCTTGCACCGTCTCAAAATCACTTCGAAAACCCATCTGGGGCCGTTCGACACAGCCAGGGCTGATGTAGCTCCAAATTGCTTCAGTTTCTCCCCGGTTTTCAGCAGGAGACGGCAAACCTCAAATCCCGCCGGCAGATTAGAAGGAGAAATATTGAAGGGAGAGCCAGGCTGTTTGTCTAAGCTACTTGCTTTACTGCTGCTTTGCAGAGCCTGTCTGGGTAGGAGGAATTGCAGCTGAGTATCTAGGGCACAGACAGATCTCCAAAGGGAAGTAGCTGCTAAATGCATGGAAACCCTTCTACCAGAAGGGTATTCCCAGTCTTGTAGGAAACATGTCACCGCCCCAGACTCCACAGGGAAAGCTTTTCAGAGTCAGTGCTCGATTTTCCAGTCTGCAAAGAAGCCAGCACTAACTTTGCACTGTGGGAACCAAGCGGGGCTTGCGATCGACGTCTCAGAAAGTTGGCATTCTGGGACATCAGGTCGCCGGTCGAGTTGTGTTTGGGCATCAATAGGCATCCAAATGTGGCCTGGTTAAGTTGGGCAGCCCAGATTTGCCAGGTTGGTCTCTTGTGCCGGTAGCAGCTCTGAGTTTAATCCCATCAGCTCTTGACCGCCTCATTCAAGGGTTTTATCTTCATGCTGGTCTTGCGGCCCCGGGATCAGCTTACCCACCTCCCTTTATGATCCTTTAAGCATGAAGGGATACGATAACTGTGACCTCCTTAAGCCCAGGAGAATTTCTTACTGCTAAATCCCAGAGTGTATTATCCTGGCTATGTAACTTACTGCCCCGTCTCCTTTGTGATACTCCAACTTGGGTCAACATCCATGAGAACTCCATCGCTATCCCTCCGATTCTTACACCCAGATCTGTCTTGCCATTCGGTGCTGGTGGATATAGCAGCCTCTCTCTCTTTCTCTCTCTGACACACACAGACAGAGAGAGATTAAACAGGGAGGAGATAGCAAGCGAGTCTCAGTTTCTAGAGATGCTATTTTCAGCTCCTCCTGGGAATCTACTAGGAAGCTGTTGCATCCAAGCAGCTCAAAAGCCATGCTGTCAAAGGCCACGGCTGACAAATCACGCTACTATGGAGTAGCGTAGGGGTACCCAACCCACTAAAATGGGCATACCCAGCAAATTTGCAGAACCTGATTCAGATCAAATATTTGGGGTACTCTCCAGTGCCCAAAACAATAGGGATGGGACTATCGGCGAATTATCGGTTACTGGTTTTATCGGTATCGGATTAATCCGCTATCAGATTTATCGATGTCGGTATATTGTTTTTTTAACATTGTCAATTTTTTGGATCTTTAACATTGCGGCCGTTGTTAAAATGGCCGCAATGGTAAATGTTAAAAAAATGATATACCGATACCAATATTATCGGTATTATCAGATTAATCAGATATCGCCAATTATCGGCATTATCAGATTAATCAGATACTGGTAGTCCCATCCTTATAAAACAGTATCCAATCAGGTACCTGAAACACCAGAATCCTAAAAACGAAAAACCAAACCAAAACAAAAAAACAACTGGGGAGTGGGAGGGGGGATTGGTTTCACCCTGATTTTTCACCTTTCACTCCTGGATTTTCAACTTCTGGTCCCAGATTTTGAAAAAAAAAATGCAGGTATAAATCTTGGACATTTCCCAGTATTTTGGGTGTTCAAAATTTAAAACCCCAACATTTCAGTTTTTCAGAACAGAATTTGGGTACCAGTTTGGGTACCCGAAACAGGACCTGGAAAAGTGGGTATTTCGTTGCTTGCCCATGTTACCGCGCTGGGGAAAACTTAGAAAAAGGAATCTCACGGTGGGGAAACTAACGTGGCGCTCGGAACGCGGGCACGGGGTTAAAAGCGTCACATGACGCGTCTCACGTTGTTTTCAATCATGGAAGGCAGGGTTGGGTTTTGCGCTCTGCCTTCCGTGATAGAATTGAAGACACGTCATATGATGCTTTTAACCGCGAACCCATGTTCCATGCTTCACATAGGTTTCCCTGCGGTGAGATTCCTTCTCAAGTTTCCCCCGGCACGGTAACATGGGCAAGCAGCCTTACTCTCAAGGGCCAAATCAGGGACCCATTTGAGGTCTAAGTAGCTCCTTTGAAGCTCTAACCATAACCCTGCAGGCCTCAGTGGGGCGGCTACTGCTGAGAAAGTAATTTGTGGATCACACACGCAGACAATGGCCACCCTGCCTTCGATACCGCACACTAGAGCACGGCGCTTCTACTGCGTTTGATTCACTGATCCATGGGAAAGCTGTTTGACATTCAGGTTCCCAGGGTGGGAAAATTCCATTTTTCTGCATTTCCATCCAATTACCTCGTGAATTCCCTGGTTTCTTTGCCAGAGAAATGTTTACAGAATGGGAAAAGGAATAAAGGGTGGCTAGGATGGTCCTTCCAAAACTTTGCTCCAGGCTAGGAAGTGTTTGGGGTGGCTTGTACCACAATTCCGCAGCAGACCTGTAGCTAAGGTAGGGCATAGGAAGCACTGCCCACTAAAATCCTCCCCGTCCCATAAAAATAAGAAGCGTTCCATGTTTCCCCCCTTAGTTTCTTAGTCTGAAGAAATTGCTCCCCCCTGCCCCATCATGCTCTGACTCTCCATGCCAACGTCCTAGCTTCTGGCCGGCCAGACAATCATGTAGAAAACTACGGTCATGTGGTGTCTATCCTTCAGTCTGACAACCCTTTACCAGGGCCCCAATTCTTCAAAAGAAAAAAATGTCAAAGTCTGCGGGCCTGCTAGCCCAATTCTGTGGGCCCTTCCCTCCCCCAGCCCGGTTGCCTCAGGCCCAAGGCCAACTCGCTCCGGCCCACCCAGCGACAGGGAAACCCCAGCATAGTGAGTGCTCCTGGTTCTGCCAAACAGGCCAGGGTGAATGGCCAAGGTAGGCCCTTCCATCCCTCTGCCTCTTCCTCCTCCTCCCCCCACCCCACCTGCTCTAGAGATCACCACTGAGGCCGTGTGGGGAGTGAAAATACTTAAGGGACTCCCTGCTGCACCCAGAGAGTCTATTTCCCCTACTTCCTATACTGTTTTGCCTCCTTGCTCTCGGATATTCCTACAACTGATTATGGAGGGGACTCCAGTGGGAATTTCAGTTTCAGAATTTTTGGTTTCTGTTCTTCTGGAATCTGGTTCTGATTTTCAGATGTTTTGGATCCTTTTCTACCATTGAAGTTAATGGGAACAAACCCCAATAAAAATAAATAAATCCCAAACCGACACGATGAAAACAAACAAAACAAAACAAACAAAACAAAACAATGTAAAAGAGCCACCACAGTTGGGACCCGGCCGCTGGACCCAGAGTAAAGTGGGCTTTCATGTCTGAAAGTCCGCTTTAGATGGAGTCGGTCCAGAGTCCCAGTGGTTCCAGGCACCATGGTGGCCAACATTGGCTGCCATAGTTGTCCATCAGCTGGTGGTGGTGGTGGTGGGCAGGCTTCTGTGCACAGCCTCGGGGCAGACGCATGTCTGTGCGTCTCCCGGTTCCCTCCCCAGCTGCCATCACATTAGTTTGGCGGCTGGGCCAGATCCTGACCAGAGTGATGGTGCTCACCGCTGCCCGCGTACGTCCCCAGGGTAGGGATGGGTGAACAGAACGCCGTTCAGATGTTCGACCGTTCAGTCATTCGGTTCAAAACCCGAGTTTGGGTTCAGCTGTTTGGTTTGGCAGAGTTCGGTTTATCCGAACTCGGCCGAACATTCAAAAAAGTGCTATTGGTACCGAAACCGATTTTTTGGGGGTATCGGTATTTTTGGCCCTGAAACCACCCCTGCTGTCCACCCCTGGTGCCAGGAATTCTGCTCCTCAGCTGCCTCCCCCTTCCAGTCATGTTTTTCCCGCCCAAAGTCACGTTTTTCCTGCCCCCGAACTCATCCAAACTTTTCCGAACTGTTCGGAAGTTCAAGTGTTCGGTTCGGTCGGCCGAACAGGCCGAGTTCAGGTCTAACGCCGAACTTCCGAACCGCGTTCGCCCATCCCTGCCGCAGGGGTGGTGGTCACCATCATGTTTGAAAGCATCCACAGGACTCGATTCAGGCCGGTAACCTTGGATACTAATATGTACGTGAGGAGTGCCTATTTGCTGGCTTCTGGTACTAACTGACTGACTTTCGTTACAGATTTTCCAGTTTTCCGTTAACGAAATCAATTGGTAAAATGGAAAATCAGTAACTTGGTAATGGCAATCCCAGTATTTTGGGTATTCGGGTCGCCAACTCGGTACGGCAACCGAAAGACTACCCTAAATTGTGGGTATGACCTGAGGGTAGCAAATGTGCTAGCCGTTTATTTTGATTCTGTCTGTCTGTCTGTCTGTCTTCAGGCTCCTACGGCCCAGACACCTGCAACAAAGCGTCCCTTCAGCTTGGCTGGTTGGTTTGCTTCAATCTCTATCTGTTACTTTTTTTCTCAAGAGTCTTTGCTAGCAATAAGGACTTGAACCTTTTGTAATGGAAAGCAGAGATTCCCTTCCTCCGAGCCGAAAAGGTGATCCTGTTCACATGGGGCTCATGTATTTAGTCCCTTTGCTCTCTCTTTCTCCCCCAAGGCTGGGCATGTTATCCCTTGTTTATTAACAAGGGAAAGGAATAAGACAAAGCTTAAACTGTGGCCCCCACCCCTGCCCTTGGCTTCCTGCCGCATTCCGATACACCTGATGCTTTGGCAGATCACCATCCTGAAAACACAGCTCCTGTCCTGCTGCAGCTCAGATGCCACGGAGGAGGTATCACTCCTAGCAGGCAAGGTGGCGCTCGGCGAACACAGATCACCATCTGCAGGGTAGAATTTGTCTGGGAAAGGCTGGGAAGCGTCAGTTAAATACAGCCCGGGGCTCGGAGGGTGGAGAGGCTAATTTTATGCTCCATTAAAATCCTGACCCTTTTGCATCGCAAGTTTGGGAACGAGGTCGCTGGATGGAGAGGCAATTTACAGACAAGCAGTTTCTCACATTCTCTGGGCTCCAGGAGGTGCTTGTTTTTGCTACAGAAGTTTTTCAAACATGCGACGAGCGATAGTCACTGCCTGCCCTGAGGCCCAGCTGAGGTCTGTTACTCAAGCTCCTGCTTTCAGACTCAAGGCCTGGCTGACAGGGCTGGCTTCTGCCCTAGCCTCTATGGCCTGCAGCAGACGGCCGGTCAGCCCAATGGCACCAATGAAATACATTTAGTGGCAGACTCACTATTTCCCTTTGCCGAGAGAATGGAGGGTCCAACTTTGGCGGCGGTGTGACTTACACTTCATGCATGGTGGGGGCACGTGCGGGAGACAGGTGCCCCCATCCCACCCCAATCTGTGCCCCAGAATGAGTCCCACGCCCAGGCAACCACCCAGCCTGCCATCCTCGAATGCCGACCGTGCTCGCTACAGCACCCAGCGCAGTGATTACAAGTGCATGCATTTCAACTGGATCGATGTTGTGACCCGATGGGGTGGAGGAGGGAAGGAAGGGTCTTTTAGAAGGGGGGTTGGACCCACTCTGCAGAGATTCCATCTGAGTCATGTTTCAAGGAGATGGGGAGGGGGACTTTGCTTGCCTTCCTGCGGCCTATTTATCAGTTCCTTGTCTGGCGCTTTTGCAAGAACTCCTACCTCAGCAGAACACGAGTGCCGTTCTCCCAGGAGCAAAGACTCTTCTGTCACGAGAGGGAAAGTCATTCTCTGCCCCAGTCAGAAATGCCAGCCCCTCACTGGCAGGAATGGCAGGCGTGAGCCCATTTCTCCAAGCTCTTGATGTGCTTGATGGCGTTTCCACTGTTCCGCTAGGTTGGGGGTCGGCAAGGCACCTCAGCACAGGCCTACTCCCGAGGACAGGGGTGCATGGGAGGGAATTCTCAGTTACCGCTTCCGTTTTGTGGCACTCCCTTCCCTGGGAAGTTCACTTGAGCTGAAGCCTGTTCCGGAGGCGGCATAAAACGTTTTTATTTGAAGAGGCATTTGGCGGGTGGGGATAGGGGTTGGTTGGGGTTTTGGGTAGGGTTTATTTCATTTTATTTTATTTTATTTATGGGGGAAGGTGGGGGTTTTGAGGGGAGGGTGGGAGTTTTTATTGCATTCATTTGACTACTGTTGCTGTTTTTATGGGTTGCAAGCCTCCCCGAGTCTCTATGAGAAGGGCAGCATAGAAATTTGAATCAATAAATACATTCAATTAAATGCTCATCTTGCACTATTCGACTCAGTCAATTTCATAGCTAGAAATGACCACTGAGATCACCTAGTCTAGCCTCGGGCTGAAACTTAGCATTCAAAATTACTCGGTTTTTACCGAGTAGCTTGGTATGCGACTCAGTTTTACCGAGGACCGAGTAACCGGTACTCATTCCGGTACTCAGACCAACATACAGGGCTTTTCCCGCCCCTATATAAGGTGATTTAGCACTTGGTATTTGGAAAATATTCAATACTCGGTTTTATTTTACTGAGTATTTTACCAAGTGTTCATCCAAGTTTCCAAGGACTGGCCGAACATTTGGATCCAGTCCTTGGGAACTCAGAAATACTCATGAATAATTAATTGACTATTCCCTCAGCACAGCCGAAGAGCCCGTGACTATCAGATGCCCATTTGCTCTGCTGTGTGTGAAGCAAATCATCTCTCAACCTTCTCCCACTCTGAATTCACTGGGCACAGAATGAAATCAGCTGAGAATAGACCAGGGCTTGTTGAGGTTAACTGGGGGGGCTCATTTTTTTACCCACAGCTAATAACTGCAATTTTGAGTCGCATATCAGATGCCTGATGGAGTACCTGAAAATACTGGGTATTACCATTACCAATTTGCTTATTGGGATATTGGTCAATTAGTAACATCAGGATGGTAATTTAAAAAAAAAAAAAAATAAGATGGAAAATTGATATCAGAAGTGGAAATATCAGTGGAAATGGTATTTCGGTACATTGGCAAACTCATTGGGCACTAAGTAAACACTGATTAGTAGGGTAGGAATTTCTGTTTCGGATAGAACCGAAATGGCCCAGAAATGGCCGTTTCGGTTTTAAAACCGTAAACCAAAATTGTGGTTCTTTTTAGGTTCCAGCGTTTCAGGTTTTTTTAAACTGACTTCAATGGGAGAAAATCCATTGACGTCAATGAGAAAAAAATGGGGGGGGCGAATCAATGGGGGGAAAAAAGGAAAAAATTGAAACTGAAATTAGATCTGAAAATCAAGAAGAACCAAAATAATAATAATAAAAAATAATAATAATAATAATTAATAATAATAAAATGAAACCAATAGTCCACCTGGAGTCCCATTCTTACGGATTAGTATCTGATTATATTAGGTTGTGTCAAGTTCCACAATTTTGTCGGGTTCACTCATTTTTGCAGGTACTCGTTTCAACTCTAGCCTGGGGGTGATTAAAGGAAGGAAGTGGCATTCGATAATAAGACCTAATTGGGAAAATTGTATTGGTCAGGTCATACAACCACAACCCTAATTGCCCTTCGACTGTTTGGGTCACCAGACATAACACAAATCACGCATGTGCGTGTCTGTTGTAAACACAAAGCTCTCAGTTATGTTTGTAAATTCTGGCGGCAAGACTGGCCGACGTGTGTTCAACATGAGTTGGTCCTAGGCCTGAAACGACAAATTTTGTTGAATGCTGTTTCCGTTGGAAACAGATCATTCACCTTCATTCGCACAACACAGAAATATACCGGCTTTTCCGCTGTTTTTGGCATTTGTTGTTATTTTTCCGAGTTGAACCGAGCTGATACAGAGCCGGTCCTAAACCCCAGTGTGCCCCTACCACACCCTCAGGGGTTGTGGAGACCTAAAGGTGCCAGGAAAGTGCTGGAAATTGCTGTAAAACTGTCGTTAAAGTCTCAGAAAGTCCTGGAAAGTGATGAAAAGTAACAAAAAAGGATAAGAATGACAAAGAAAAAAATGCTGGAAAGTAACAAAAATAACAGGAAATGATGAAAAAATCACAGGCGCCAATATTGACAATGGCGGAAACACGGAATCACTGGAGACTTGCAAATTACTGATGAATGCTCACAGGCATTCCTGAGAGGTGTCGCCTTGCCGAATGGGAACACTTGTTTCTGGTCTCAGCCCTAGTTGGTTCCCAAGAAGTCCTGGGTGAGGACGACGTGAGTTTCCTACCACCACGTGGCCATTGTTACATCTAGATATATGCACCACCCCACTTCCATTCCCCGGTCCCCTGAGAGTTGGCAGAAAAAGCAACCCACATACAGACTTTCACGGGAGAAGACTTGCCAGATAAACGCTGCTGCAGCCACATCTGTATAACTAGCTACACGATCATCATGGTGTTCAACTCAGCAGGCGATGGCTTTGCAACACATTGATAGTTCTGTCTGGTAACACCCACTATCCACCATTGACAACCACATTGTCCACAAGGCCCAGCTCCTGGTGGAATATTTCCTACAGCATTTATCCTTTTACACATTGCATGATGCTGGCAACTGAGCCGTTGAAATTTGTATTGTTTTCCCCGGAAAATATATTCAGACACACATCATTAGTATTTTGGATGCTTTTGGAATGGAGGTTTTTTACTTGTTGCCAAGACGATCACTATGTTTAAAAAAGCAAAATGTTTTAGTAATGGGGGGACGGGGGGGGGGGAAATCAACCTTTTGGGGCTCAGTTGTGGAAAACTGGAATTTGTCTGTATATCTGAGTTGCACCAAAATTAATGAAAAAATCTGAAGTTTTTTTATTCCATAAAGCTTTTTTTTTTCTTTTAAATTAGATTTAAAATCATTTAACATTTTTTTCTACACTAGAACATATGCTAAGATTAAACAGCTTTTTGAAAACTAATAACTAATAACTAGTCAAAAGGACCGGCTGTAATTGGCAGGCATGGGCACATGTTTATTTCACCGACCAATGAGAATTGAGAGCCTTGTTGACAAACATACCTGCAATCCTGGCCCTAACATCTGGCAGCCTCAGGACGCATGAGCAGGTAAATCTGTTGTCGAGCAACATCCCGTGTATTAACACCCAATGAAATGCTTTCTGCTCGAATGGCCAAAGCTATGAGTAAGTGCAAGGAAGATACTACTACAAGTTATCAGGGATTGGACAAGACATTGCATCCAATAGTTAGGAAGGACAACAGATGAGTGAACCTGGGAGAAAGGGAACACACAGCAGAGCTGGCATTCCGCTACGAGCAAGAGCACATGGGTATAAAATCCAGTGGGCCCCATGGTCTCTCATGCGGCTGGCTAGCTATATCCTCTGGTCTTGGGCGGGAGGACGGGAGTCCCATTCCAACTGGGCTATGCCCCTACTATAGAGCAAGCTGCCAATGGATCAGGAATCCCAATGGGATCCCATTCCAACTCAATCCCAGGTGATTCTATCTGCGCTTGGCAGA
Organism: Sphenodon punctatus; assembly: GCA_003113815.1. Classification (NCBI taxonomy): domain Eukaryota; kingdom Metazoa; phylum Chordata; class Lepidosauria; order Sphenodontia; family Sphenodontidae; genus Sphenodon; species Sphenodon punctatus. The sequence continues at coordinate 2,598,512 of QEPC01002388.1, forward strand.
GATCAGAGAGGGGTCAGGCCTCCTTTTGGAACACTCGCCCACCTTGTCATGGCAAGGAATCAAACTGACAATAAACGGACTTGTCAGGAAGTGCTTCTGGCTGGGCAAATTGCCCTTCCCTCTGCATAGATTTCTCTGCTGTGAAATGGTGCTGGTTTCTTTTGCTGAGTTTTGGTCATTGTTGTACAAAGGGCTATTTCTGGCGGGTGTGTGTGCGTGCACATGTGTGTGTGTGTTTCTTCTTCTTCCAATTACTGTAAGGCTGGTGACGTCATCCGAGCGTGGACTCCCTACCATCCAACCCATTAAAAGCTGAGTAGAAATGGGAGGGAGGGAGAGAGAGAGAGCACGATCAGCCAATTAGATGTCTTTTATTTTCCTCCTCTCTGTGGTCAGAACGTCTTTATTTGGAACTAAATGTCCTCCTTGTTACAGTTAATTGTATGGTATTTTTAAAGCTTTGATCTGAAGTGATCAGAACTCACCAGTTTCCCTGAATAGCATGTTTGTGAACCCTCTAGAGTTTTGGTTTCAGCTGATTCATTTGAAAAAGAGCAGCCGTACAGGGGAAAAATCATCTCAATGAGGGAGCACAGGAGATTAATTGGGAATTTACAAGTACAATGGGACAGCACGGGAAATCGGGTGACTCTCAAAAATTAAACTTCAACCTAACGCCCTATATGGACACTACGTGGTTTTCTAATTGGAGTCAGATGCGCTCCTTATAGAAGCTGGAAGACGACCATTGTCCCCTTCCAACCTTAAAATCTACCCATCTTTGGAGGGGAAGGTCAATGGTTTAAGCAAATCCGAGATTCAAATCGGATGCTGTTCTTTGGACTCACCAAGAAGAGTGACAGGTTTGCTCCTCCATCCTAGTTTCTCAATTCCTGTGCCAAGCGAAAGGTACTGAAAAGGGAATGCATTGGGGGCAACTCGATGACTTTGCTTATATGCAGAGTAAACAATTTTTTTTAAAAAAATCAATGAAGAAATAGAAAAAATATTTCAATTTTGACAGAAATGAAACAAAACAAAGAATTATGTTTTTGTTATGCATGGTATAAGTAAAGTGCATAATGCCAAAGCAGGCCCTCACTCTAACATGATGTGCACTCCCTGGTCAGTCTATAGACTAATACCGCTTTATAAACTTCGCCTGTGCATAGGTCAAGGCTAGAAAGGGTCGTATCTGTCAGTCAGGGACTCTGCGTGATACCTAGGCACGGCGCAGAAACATTCAGAAGTAGCTGTTTGGCTGAAAGGGTCTAAGAAGAAGATCTGAAGTACTATTGGCTTCTTTCCTCATCTCTTGAAGTGAGTATTCAGCCCCAGTTCACTAAGCAAGCGTAGTCTAGTGGCTAATTTGCCGGGAGATCAGGCTTCAAATCCTGCCTGAGCCATGAACGCGCTGAGTGACCACGGGCAAGTCCCACTCTCACTCAGACTCAGTTCCCCATCTGTAAAATGGAGATTATAAACGAATGACCTACCGCATGGGTTGTTGGGAGGGGGAACTAGGTAAGGACTGCAAGGCACTTGGAAAGTGCTGGAGAAACAGGATTTACAAGGAGCAAGGGCTTGAACTGGTGCCTAGGAAGAAACGATAAGTGCAAACTATCCCCCCACGCCAGCCCGATCCATCTACCCCCAACTCTGCCTCTCCTGGATCCCTGCCAGTGCCCGGCGCCAGCCTCCCTCAGAACCCTGCCCTGCCCACCCCCCGCCAGCGCCCCCTGGAGGGGATAGATGGCGCCTCAGTACCACTAGCTCGTTCTGGCCTGGGATCTGGGGTTGGGGCTGAAGGCTTCCCCCTCCCTTCAATGCGAGTCAGGCCATGCCCCTCCCCAACCTTGCTCCACGCCGCCAGCTTCCTGGTTACCTGCCTGCCATATAGTATAGGCAGCAGGCTTCAACCACAGGAAAGCCGGATGGGTCATCTGGTCAGTCCTTCCTGCCTCCCCTTCCTGGTTCTGGTTTGTTTCCTTTGCCTGACTGTTTGTCTGCTCCATGTTCCAGTGCCTGAGCATCAGCGTCTGCTTTGATGGCCACGCAGTGCCTGTTCTGATGACCTTATTAGTATCTTTATACATAATGGAGGGGGGAACAAACTTGCCTGTCTGTAGCCCACTGTGATTGGTGGTTGAAGGGCTGTGATGTTACTGAACATTCAGAATCATCCCAACTGCCGTGAGAGCAGCTAACACTCACACTCCGATGTTCAGAATCATTGCAGCTGCTCTGAGGGTAGGGGGTGACCGGCCCACACGGGGGTCGCTGGGTTTATCATGTATCTAAGTTGGTCCCTTCAACTCCTTTTACAGAGGTTTCAGATTTCATCTCCTGCATCAAAATCGGCAGCCGGAGCTTTGGCTCCAGATGACTAAGCTATGAATTATTCATAGGGCGCCCAGCTGAGATCAGGGGCCACGCATGTTGCGGAGGAAAAGGCCGTCTCTGCATTAAATAGCTTACGAGCCTTTTGCGCTTCATTGGTCTACTTTGGAGTAAGTGGCTTGCCGATCGTGGCCAATCTCCAAGTTCCCCAATTCCGTAACCACAAGCATTGGACCAAGCCACCTCTTACGCTAGGCTGTAGCTTACTGTCCAGAACCAAGGACAACTCAGCCCGATCCCATTTTGAAGAGGGATGCTTGCTTTGTGGGGTTTTTTTTTGGGGGGGGGGAATAACATTGCCATCCATTTGCAAGGAGCAGATGGCCGTTCCACGTGCCAGTTAGTTAAAGGAAACCGTAGCAGCAGCTTGTTTTCTTACCTGGAGCTCCACCCCGTAGCCGGTGTAGACGGTCACATTGTATGTGCACTCCAGGAAGTTGTTTTGTGGGAGCGGGGGGTAGTCCGTCGAGTCAATGTATCCCTCGGGGTCATAGAAGTTCACACTGCAGAGAACTGGAGGCAAGTTCTCATCATTACTCAATCAATAATGCAACTAGGAGTCACACACACACACACTCCTTCAGTTAAATGTGCATGTCTCTCTCTCTAGGGTCATGTAGTCCAGCCTGAGGCAAGACACCCCACACCGATCACAGCACAATCTCCAGGCAACGTGCACCTTACATTTTGGTGGTGACAAAAGCAAGAGGTGCTATTGTAAAAATGTATTCTATGCACTAACGGGAGTTTTTATTGGGGAGACGGTGAGTGAGATTTGGAGACAACGACCACCACCTCCTTGAGAAGCGGGGGGCAGCGGTATGGGCTTGGATGGGATGTGGGAGTCTTCCCCGGGTGAGGAATTGTGGGATGGGGACTCCAGTGTGTGAGGATAGGATATTGTGGGTGGGGAGGCAGGATTGGGTTTTGCTTGTGGTTGCATTTTTTGAAGAGGCTGCAAGTGACCCAGAGTCAAATGGATTGGGTGGGGTAGAAATTCAAAAACAGTAATAATAATAATAATAACAGACAAAACAACAATAATATCGCTTTCTGGAGGGCAAAAGATGACTAAGAAAATAGCGCGTCTTTCTATTACTTAACATAAATAAATAAAGGCATTTATGTAGATAGTTGCCGTCCTGTTGCAGCCTCTGAGGTAGGTTGGGCGTGCCGCCTTGTGAATATAATCTCCCCATGAAGTTTAGACAACAACGGCGCACAGAGGGGCGTCCGCGGAGGCTGCCCTACAATTATGGAACTCTCTCCCCTTGGAGATTCGTCTCAGCCCGAGCCTGATCATCTTCCAAAAATGATGTAAGACTTTTTTGTTTGTTCAAGCATTTGGCAGGCAAGGATAGAGTTGGGTGGGATGGGTGGAGGGAATTGGAAGAAGACTTGTAGGGGGCTATGGTGATTTTTAGCTGTTTTGATGCTGTAAGCCACCCAGAACCTTAGTGGGAGGGTGGCATATAAATTTGGATTAATAAAGAGTTTCCCAAAAGCTATCCATGGGGGAACGGCCAAGGAGGAGGAAATCGACAGAGGTAGTAGCAAAGGCATCAGTGGAGCTACTCCAGAGTAAATACGTAGTACATCAAGCCTATTCCGGATTCAGCACTTGCCCTTCACTCCTTTATCGATCCTACTCATTTGTTCACACAAACTCCTTGTGGTCCCACTGGGTGGCTACATTGTGCACCCCCAATGAGCAGTGGAGGGCCCCCTTTCCAATAGCAAGGACATCAGGTCTTGGCCGCCCCCCAGAATCCACCCGAACTGCTGCGCTGAGCACAGGCTGCTTTTGGAATAAAAAGCGCACACTTGCAGATGCTCCATAGCTCGGCTCATTGATCCTGATCTACAGCTCCCCTTGGGCCTTGAGCCGAAGGCGCGGAGGGTTGTGGAAAGCTCCTGCTGCCCTTTAAATACCTTGTTAAATAGCAGGGCTGTGCACTGGGTCAAGTATTTCTATCCGCATTTGCATTTTAAGTATTTATATTTATAGTTGTATCATTGCCAATGCGGAAAACCCAGTGAACACAGGTCCCTGTGCATGGGTTATTCCGACACACAATTGTGGTGAGGCTCTGTCAGTTCGACAGGCCTACAAGGAAGGGAAAATGCAGTCCAGGCCGTTGTTAAGTCTGCTACCAGTGTAAAAAAGGGGAGCACTGGTTTGGGGGAGGGTGAAGAATGCACATAGCTTAATGGGGGGTTTATTAGATTGGGGAAGGTAGAACGGGGCATGGATTTAGCTCAGGGGAATCGCTGGTATGAGGGAGAGCGAGGTATGCAGCTGGATTGTGAGAGGGGGAAAAGGAATATGGGACCGGCTTACATTGGGAGTTGCTGATGTAGGGATGGGGGAAATGGGCCATGGGGCTGGCTTAAGGGGCGTCACTGGCTTGGGGGAGTGGCCACTGGCTTGTGGGGAGAATGGGACATGGGCTGGCTCAGGGAGCATGCCACTGGCTTGGGGGGGGGGGGGTGAAGCATGGTGATGGCTTGAGAGGGAGTGTTTTTTGGCTCAGAGGGGAGTCAGTGGCTTCAGGGGGGAGTTAGGGGGGAACGGATGTTGCTGGGGCACTCTGCTCCAGTGTGTGTCTGCACTATGTACAAGGGGGAGCTAGGGGGGAACGGGCCCTGCTGGGGCGCTCCACTCCAGTGTGTGTCTGCACTATGTACAGGGGGGGGGCTGGGGGG
>QEPC01002388.1:2604930-2646356 GCA_003113815.1 Sphenodon punctatus
GCACTCCACTCCAGTGTGTGTCTGCACTATGTACAGGGGGGGGGAGCTAGGGGGGAATGGGCCCTGCTGGGGCGCTCCACTCCAGTGTGTGTCTGCGCTGTGTAGAGGAAGGGAGGGGGTGGGAGGTTCTACGGTGGGGGTTGTCCATGTAAAAACGGCCAAAGACAACTTAATAAAACCAGTGTTACTACCTGATGTTGGTAACGTTCACACTACAGCTCAAAACCAAAGTAGTCCCACCTCAATATCCTCCTACAGGTCATGTCATGAAGATCGATGCATCCGTTTATGTTTTGCACCACTGAGGAGGATTTATAGAGTTCCTGGTTGGAGAGGCGCTGTGTGTGGGGGGATGGGTGTGCGCGCGCTCCCGCTCAACACCCACCTCCACCCATCACCCACCCACGGAGCCATCCGGCAAACTGGAGGAGGCTCCATGGATGAAGGTGGGTGTGCCCCCGTGGGAAAGGCCAGACACCCGCCTCCACCCACTGCTGGCGCACACCCATCCCCCCACCCACATGGTCCTTAAATTGGATTTTCTGAGTCTGTCAGAACAGGCCCTCGGAGAAGGGTTCAGCCTGGATGATTCCAAACACCGAGTATGTGCAGTTTCTACTCTGTGTTATTTTTTCTAAAACCCCTCAACAATCTTCCTCATCCTTGAGGGTCCATTAGAGGCATTTTCTTTGTGAGAATCTCTACTTCTAAACCTCTGTTCTTGATAGTTTCTCTTCTGTCTCCCTGTTACTCCTTCTCTCAAAAGAAAACGGCAAAAATTAGGGCTGACGTGAACAGCCAAATTTCTTCTCACAAGAAATTTCATCATATTGGGAACTGTGAAGTCTGTGATCGATTTCCCAACTGTTTTCCGATACTGATGCATTTTCTTGATTCTCGTAATACCACAAGATTCCATCTCAATTGAACAATGTTTGACTTACCGTTTACCACATACCATTCATTTACCACTTATCGCATTTCCGAGGGTATCATTTTACTTCCGAGTTTGTTGTTTCTGCATTTCTGAGCCAATCACTGTGGGAATAGCCCACCCCTTAACCTCCACCCGGTGCCCCTTAACCTCCACTTCAGGGCCTCCAATCAGAACTGTTGTTCTGTGTTGTTCCCTTTGCTTTGACCAATCTGCAACAGGATTGTAGATTAGTAAAGGAATCTGCGTACCAGCCAATAAATGACAAGGATGTAGAAGGGAAAAATTGAGTGCAAGAAATGTGGTATTGCATTGGTATTGGGTAATTTCAGACATTACGGGCTTACGGTCAACCACAGTGAATCCCCTGTGGTGGCCGTGATTCTGGTAACGTCTGTTTGATTTCCGCCAGATGTTCACCATGGTGAACCTCCAGTGGGAATCAAATTGACCACAATTCTGGACCTCTGGCCGCCAGAATCGTGGTGGGATCAGGCCTCAACCATGGTTGGATTGGTCACGATCCAGAAAGGGCTGAAGGTAACGTCTGTTACCTTCAGCCCTGTCAGATCACGGTCCCGCCCGTCTCCCGGAGGGCAGGCTGTCGAGGGAGCGCGGGGGTGGGCGGGGCTGTGCGGCCTCCCGTTGTGCCGCACAGCCCCGCCCCCTGCCCAATCCCCTGTAGGAATCATATCGGCACGTCTAAAGGACAGCTGGATTGATTCCTGACGTGATTGAGCATGGCGGGCCTGCCAGCCCATCACGTCTAAAATTACCCATCATCTCTTGGGATCTGAAATGAATGGCAAAGTGATAAACGGAAAAGTGGTAAACGGAATCCCAGTAAGCAGAAAATTGGTAAATCAAGGAACAAAATGTCAGTTGAGACATTGCCAAGAAATGAGAGGTTCTTGATTTGACCAGCACAGTATCGGGAACCAGGATTTCAACGAGATTTCCTGTTTTGGCAAAATCTCATTTTGGCCCTAGTGAAAATCTGTTTTGAAACCAGTCAGATGAACAAATGGAGATATTTGACACTTAACATCCAAACTTTTGAACAGTTCCAGGAGTGCCTGCCATCTCTGCAGACATGGAGTTTGTGTTCTTGCCTGCTTTCAGAGCGGTGTTCCAATGAACCACCCCTTCCTCTCTTGGAGGTTTACTCTTTGTGTGTCTGTGTCAGCGCAGAAAAAGCCGGCTTACCTGGTGTTTGCTCGGTGGTAATTACCGTGGTCGTTATGATCGTGGAAGTTGTCGTTTCTTCGGATGCAGAGCCATTCATTTCGCTCTCCATGCTGTTCATCTTGTTGACGGTGCCGATTGTGTCACCTTCTAGAGAAGCATTCATGTCAGGCATGGGTTCCTCTATTGTGTCTGGGCTTTGAGGAAAAGTCTGGGGGATTAAAGGCTCAGCTGTAAAAGGCGAAATCTGAAGAGGCGACTGGCTGGTTGTCCCACTGCTCCCTCGCCTGTCAACCCAGGATGGCAGCTCCGGCATGGTAGGCCTCGTTTCAATAGCAAGAGTAATCATATCTCCCAGGTTGTGTGGCTCTTCAGTAGAGGCAAGGAACCTGGAATCTGACAGATCTGGCTGAGTCACAGCTCTGTGAACCACTCCCGGGGTAGTTTTAGGTCTTAGATGTTTCCTACCTGTATTTACTTGCTTTAAAGTTGGTGGCTTCTTCTTAGAGGGCAGAGTTTGTTTTGTGTTGGCATTAAGGACTGACGTTGGCTCTTGTAGGATGTCTTTGTGAGGCGATGGCGTTGTCTTGCCAGTCACAGCATCAAGGAAGCCTTCTCTTGATTGCACGAGGCTCTGAGCTGTGGTGTATCTGGGCTCTGCATTTTCTCTGCCAATCGTATTGTTTGCGAGTTCCTCAGGATGCCGTGGGTAGTAACTGGAAGGCACCGACTTCCCCTCAGAGCTAATGTCTGCAAGAGATCAAGAAGAAATATGCTTAGAAAATTCTGGGCATGAATTAGACTCTACCCACTTAGCATTGCTGAATCAACCCCCTAGGAAGAGGCAGTGGATAAAACCTCATGGGCCCCCAGGGTCATGCTTATTTTAGCAGAGGAATAAAACCACGGCATTGATTTTTTTGAAAATTAGAGTTTTGCTAAAATCTGGTAGCCTAGTCTCCTGGCTCAGAATAGGGCTGTTATTGGAGTCTAGTATTTAGCTACACATCGGGAGTTCAAAAGGTCTCCTTGCTCAAAGTGAGCTTATTGTTGGAGTTCGGCCTGGATGAACTACTTGCAATGTTTGCATCAGCAAATAGGTTTGCTTTGGAAGAGATTGATTAGGCTGTTGATTCCAGCCTCAAGCCAGATAGGGCAGATAAACCCAATTAAGATGACCTCCTGCCTTTTTTAGAATAGAAAACCGCTGTTTGATTGGAAAGCCAGCTCAAAATTGAACCAATAAGCTTTTGTATTCGGGAGAAGGGAAATGCAGGGCAGCCAGATTAATCAGTAGCTCGGGCTGTGGAAACTAATTGTGTGAAAGACAGATTTGCTCCCAGTGTCTCTCTTCCCAGTTGACGCAGTCCTCGGGGTAAAAATGGGCTATATAACCACAACAGCAACCACAAAAAATAGTGAAATAATAAAAGAGAATCAACATTTTCCTCTGTAAACAGGCTGCGGAATGGAATCATAATTTTTTATTTCTAAAAAACCCAGACAAATCCCCTCCTATCTCCCCAGCTAATCTAGAGGTGGAATCCTTTCAAATTGGAGATGAAATACAGTGCCGTGGAGGTCTCTCCTCCTGTCTGAACACAAGGGTGTGTTCAGAATGTGACAGACTCCTCCGTCACAAAGGAGCTCCGAGTCGGAGAGATGAGAGGAGCTGAGCCTTTGTCAGAGAATTCCTGGTTGGCCTTCAAGTATCTGCATGCTGATAAGCACTTTTAAATGGGCAGCTTCAGCAACTGTCTCAAGGAGAGTGATGGATCAGCACCCTCCGTTCTCACATTTCATTTTGTGCCTGACAGAGATGATGTTCCCCTGGTTCCCATTTCTAGAAGCCAAGTAAATTGCAGTCATGTTTGATTGCATTACACCCAGAGTGCGGGTAAATAGAAAGGCCAGGCTGGCAAAGAACTTCACCTCAGTGCAAAACCCTCCCTCAAGGTTGAAGTGTCACTAAGGTTCCTCATTTCTGGGCCAAAGCCACCCCTGAAATCCTAGGGCAAGCACGACAGTAGCCCCCTCAGGTCTGTAATGTCTTATTCCCTATCGTAACATGGAGGCACCTAACTCTGGGTGCACTTCTCCACCCATCGAAATCAATGGAAAAACTCCCTCTGACTTTAATGGGGGAGGATTGTCTTAATGATGTCTAGGAGTTGACCTAGGTCCTGAAACTTCCAGTGCCTATCCTAATTGTCCAGATTCGTCAGAGTGGTCCTTTTTACTAGGACTGTACATATGAGTTAGGAAAAAAAATAATACAAATGCAAAAAAACCTTTTGTGGTTCCATATTCAAAACACAAATAATAGGGCAGTTTATTTGGGTTCTGAGTGAAACCCCCAAATCCCTGGGAAACATGGTATCTAAGGTCTCAAACTGGGCCCCCAAAACTGCAGCACATCTCCAGCTCAGAACCAAAGTGCTCTCTGGCTTTGTTACCAACTTGTGGAGTCTGTAATGAGCCCTCCCCACCTGCAGGGACCAGGGCTGTCTCAGAAATGCAGTTTTTAGCACTGCAGACAACCCAGTGAAGACCAGCTAAGCCATGGAGAAATGACGAGTCCCCAAGCCAATGACCCCTTCCCCCAAACAAGTGACACCCTGAACCAGCCACATGTCCCACTTCCCCTCCTGAAGCCAGCAACTTCCCCTGAACCTACTCCCATGCCCCATTCCCCTTCCTCCCTCTAAGCCAGATCGATGCCCTGTTCCTGCCTCTGCAAGCTAACAACCTCCCCACTAATCCAGCTGTATTCGTCACCCTACTTCAAATCAGTGCTTCCCTTTTTAAATTGGTAGCAGACTTAGCAGCAGTTTTAACCACATTTTTCTTTCTTTGTAGGCCTGTCAAACTGGCAGAGTCTCACTGCACTTGTGTTTTTCCAATTGGCAGCAATGGGGGAAGATGCAGCGAACATGGGCAAAAATACAAATACGAATAAATGCACATGCTAAAAACAGACACAAATACAGATGCAAATACAATTGATTGATCCTCTGCACAGCCTTACTTTTTATTCAAACCATTTGTTTCTCCTGTGCAATCATCCCAGATTTTAGGCAGGTCTAACTGCAAAATTTTCAAGGACAGTAAATTCAGAACAAACCCAAGGAAACTCAACATGGGGACTCCTGCAGCATAGACGATTGGAGTGAAATGAGCTAGGGGGTGGGGGTAGATGCTTTGTTCTCATGTGACTCAGCTTTGGGGCAATAATATGCAACAGGCAATGTACCCAACTCATTCAGTATCATCTGCTCACAGAGTATCTATGAACAAAGTATGGTTTCCTCAAATGGAAATGTTGCTCAGAGTTATGCCAAGATTCCCCACACACCCTTCCCTTGTTCCATCGTTCTAGAATTATCTCTAGCAATCTCTCGGAGCATCTTGGTTTGGTTTTTTTAGGCAGGTTCTATCATTCAGTTGTGGTCAGATAAATCACATTGTGTTCTTTTCAATACTTGGTTGGACAAAAGGGCAAACCCAATCCTTGCAAATACTAGTGAATTCAAATTTTGGTGTCAGTGGAAATGATGCTGAATTGACTCTCCAGGAAGTATTTTAAAGGGCATGCCCACATGACAGACTGTGGAAAGGACAATTGACTTTTATCCTTGGAGGCAATCTAGTTGCTCCTTCACTAATCACTCCCCAAAGAATTTTCCTTAGCCACGCGCGGCCTCGCTCCCACCTCCCGAAATATCTGTTTTGCGCGAGTAGCTCTTGTTCATCCCAGACTTTTCACAAAACCTTCTCTGTGAAAAGTGCACAAATTACCCTGAATATTTCATTAGATTTCTGATTAAAGGAACTTTGAACAAAAACACAGCACTTACTTTTAAACCAGACTTTAGTTCCCGTGTTTCAAATTCCATTAATTAATCTAGGACCAGAACGAAATAGAACAAAGGGCCTTTTTGATGTGAAATCTGAAACGTAAGGACTGTTAAGGGTGATTATCTTTTAGGTAAGCACAATCTCCCTGGAGTTTAACTATCATTTACATTACTCCATGACTTTTAACGCCTTTGAACTTGCGTTTCTGAAGCTGGAACATTAGTTTTGCCATTTCAAAGTCTTTGACGGCAGCTTTAGAAGTCACATACAGGGAACACAATGAAAACACCCCCATTAGTGTTTTCGCGGCTCTAATGTGGAAAAAATGTAGCATACAGGAGCACAGAAATTTGAGGGGAATAGTTATAATAATAGGTTGATAAGGAAAGTGCCAGAAATGTACTCTGTTTTCATAGCTTTTCACCTGCTAAGTAAGTAACCGGAGTCCTAAGTGGGCTGTTGGAGACGCCAGCATGCCCTTCTGCTCTCAATCTGCCCACCGCACTCTGGGGAAAATGAAAGTTAATTGCATTCACGGTGCATTCTCCGGCCCACACACCCCAGCCAGAGAAGCTGCGCTAATTCGCCATTACGATCTAGGTTTTAGCATTATGTTAATCTGAAAGGAGATCTACGTAGAGCTCCCACTGCCACTCAGAGGGCGGTCTTAGCATCATTGAGGAGAAGGGAGGAAGGGCACTACATAAATAATGCAACTTACTTTCCGTATTCATCCAAGCCCTGGCCTCTTCCGAATAAACCATCTCCCCTACTCCAGTCCCACAGGGATACAGTAGGCAGGACAGTGAATGAGTAAGAAAGCGGTACGGAAAGCAGTCTCCAGTGCAGAGTCTTCCTATTTGGGGCTAAAAGTCCATTTTTAAAACTGGAGTGGGGCCCATTCCAACTTATGCCCCAGGGTCCATTTCCCTTCATCGCAACACATACAAAACATAGAAGCACACCGGGGCCTCTGTTGAAAAGCCACCAGGTAGGTCTGAAACAGGTAGCTCATTTGTAAACTATGGATATACCTTCATTTTTGAAGTACCGTCTTGGGCATTCAACAGGCTAATGATCACCAGTTGGGTACCCAACCACACACTCAGAGAACTGGATCAATTCTGGTACACATGTGCAGTGATTTTTTTTTTAAAAAGTTAAATTGTTTTTTTTTTATTTTGAAAAAAAAAAAAAAGCAAAAACTCTCAAAAACGAACATTTTGTTATGAAACCCCCTGAAAATGAAGAGGTTTTTGTAAATGAAAATAAATGGGGTGCCTTCTTCATACACCAATTGCTTACAGCCCAATCCTAAACTCTGCACAAAAGTTTGTATGTGAAGTGTGCGTGCAACCCACGCTCAAGTCTTGTGAGGGGAACGTGGTGCGTGCGCAGCATTGTGTGACCAAGTTGAGGATCATACCTGAAGTTGAAACAGGTACTTGGTTTGGTACCCATGAGTAATACCGCCCAAGTACCTAAAAACTGAAATTCCCATTACCGTTTTTTCGGATACCCCAAAACAAAATAATGCCACCAAAATTCCCCAAATCTGCTATGAAATTTGGACAAAAAACACTGCCAATTGTTGATATTTTGTATACCGGTTGTCAGTATTTTGATATTTTGGGTTCCCAACTGAAAAATAGTTTGGGTATCGAAAAATACCCCAAATGTTTTATCCGATTCGGGTAAATTCAACTAGGGGTGAAAACAGACATGATGCTAACTCTACTTTAACACCACGTTAACATTTCTCATGCATGTTGCAGGGCTGCCTAGGATACCAATACAGCCCTGCAACATGTATAAGGAATGTTAAAGTGGAGTTAGCATCTTGTCTGTCTCCACCCTAACATACCCATTTATATCCGTTTCAGCTCTAATCAGACCCAATATTTCTCACTGACCAATCAACTTTCCTGTGAACCCGTTGATCTCAGTAAGATGTTATTAAGTTTCATGATTCTTCAATGTCCGGTCAAATTTCTTCCTTGCTTTGTCTGCCTTTCTAGCTGAGGAGGCGAGAGAACATCCTGTTGTCAAGAGCCATCTCTTTGGATATTTAGCAATCGGATTGAGAGAGGCTGCCATCAGCTTTAGCCTATTAGCATCTGAACATTTCTCTTTCCTTCTCTGCACTTGTGCACAATGGGAAATTGTTAGTGACATGAAAGAGGAGCGCTGTGTCTGCAGACAAGAAAGAAACCCTTGTGTAAGAGTGAGTCACGCAGAAGAAGTCCAGTACAACCACCCAAACAAACTGCCCAGAGAGGAAATCACCAGACCTAGGAGTGGCCAGAAAAGATTTGAAATGTTGTGGGGGGAGGTTGGCAAAAAAAGAAAAGGTAAATTGCTTTCAAAACATCACTAATTTCACAACATGGACCTTCCATTTTCAGCCATGCTACTTGGTGTCGGCAACGTCAACAATGGAGAAAATAGGTTGTCTATAATTTGATATTTTCAGCATTGATATTTTTCTAAAAATTTGCTAAGATTTAGGTTTTTAGGAATGATTCTTATTTTAGAAAAATAAATAAATCCCAATTTCACTTTGTTTTCAGAATTTTGACCCCGCTCCAACAAGATCTGTTCTGTGGCCAGAAGAAAAACAACAACCTACATTTCAGGAATGGAGGAGATAAATTCTGAATAATGCAAACAAGTTTCAAACTTTCACATACAACTGGACACGATTGCTATACTTATAGACGGGAATACACTGAGAACACAGGTACCGACGTCGGAGGATCAATGCATTTACTATGGGTGAGCAACTGGTTTTCTTTTCTTAGTTACCGAACTGAATGGAGCCCCATTCGTTTAAAGATACAAAAAAGAATGATTAAGGCAAAAAGTTTTCATTTGCTTTCATCTGTTTTCATTTTGAAAACTATTTTTAAAAAATCACTGCGCATGAATCACTGCGCATGGCAAAACAGCCCCTGGGGCCGTTCGTCACATGCACGTACTTTCCCAAAATGACGCCAGTTGCATTGGCGCCATTTTGGGAAAGGGTAGCTATTCTTCGCATGCGCACTCTGGCTGCCCTTTCCCAAAATCGCACCTGACTCAGCCTGGTAATCGGTACCCAATTAGTGCTGACGCCACTGGAGTTACCAATTTCCCATTTTTCATCCCGATTTTTTACTTTCTCTACCGATTTTTCAACTTCTGGTACCGATTTTTTCCTAATTCTGGTACCAATCTACTTACTGATCAGTAAAACGATAAATCAGTATCTTAGTAATGGCAATACTCAGCATTTTGGGGTAATCTGGTGCCCCGCTCAGTGTTCGGGTACTGATCCGGCACCCAACAGACAACTCAAGAATGCAGGAATTACCCATGGGTGACAAATGTGCTCCTCATTTCAGCTTGGTATAGGGGGTGAGCAGGAAAAAGCCAAGAAGTGGCTTGAAGTGCAAAGACTTCTCTTGGGGAGAAGAAAGTCGAGAGAGCCCATCTGCTTAGAGACGAGCCATGAACAGACTAAATGGAATAGGCATGGAATTGAATAAACAAGCTGTACAGACAGATGGGACTGTTTTCTTGGATGGTTTCTTCAGCAAATATGAATCGGGGTTTGGGCTCTGAGAGACAATACAGCGAAGACGCACACCAAATGTCAGAACAATTAGTCCAGAAGGCTTGGAGCAGCCATGAGTCTAATGAACAAGCGATGGAGGGAGAACTGCAGCCTCAAACGCTCCCCACAACTCACTATCTCGGACAGTCTTGGTTGCCATGTGAGATCACGCCGAGGATCAGTCAGAGATTTTTAACTGCAAGACAAGTGGTTTTCTTAGTTAAATCTGGCAAAGGATGATGGCAAGAGTTTGGCAGGGTCCGATGGTCCAGAACAGGCGCCTCAATAAAAACACCCCCGGGACTTCCAGACTAGATCAGTGAAAAGTAGAAGGAAGCACTAAATGATCATTGGACTGTAATGATAATACTTGACAATTGTCAAATGGTGCTTTCCAGTAGAGGAATGGAGAGCATTTTACACACAGAGGCATTAGTAGTCCCATGTTACAGATGGGGCAACTAAGGCACATAGAAGTTGCATTAATAACTCCAATCTGAGGCTGCAGAAGAATTCAAGAGTAAAGTCAGCAAACCGTCCAGGTTAGAGCAAAAATTAATTTTAGTTCTGCAGGTATACCTGGAGAATTCCTGGTATCCAGTTCAACTTGAAAAGTTTGGGTACTTTTCAGTATCTGAAAAGGTGTGTGATGGTCTACCAGAAACAACAACATACTGAAACGCTGGTTTTGTCCTGATTTTTAAAGTTCCAATCCCAGATTTTCAAGTTCCAGACCTGGATTATGGAAATGTTGCTGGCATTTTGGGGAGGGGGGGGGGGACTCCTGACAATTTCAGGTACCCCAAACCCAAAATTTTGGTTTTTGAAGTACTTGACCAGTATTCGCATACCGGTTTGGACACCCAAAACAGTTTCCAAAAATGCAGGCATGATCCATAGCTACCAAATCAGGCACCTGTTTTTGCCGTTTTCCAGGCATCTCCTGCTCCAAATGTCTAGTCAGGAGAGTTGCATTTTTAAAAATGCAATTAAGAATTTATGTTTGCCAATAAAATGGTGTTATTGAAAGGTCACATCAAGCCATTGGCTTTGCTGGAAAATTGGCTAGCACCCCTGGTGTCACTAAGATTCACAATTCTAAAGATCACTAGACTATCCTGGAACTTTCCGCCAAGGGAAAGGCATTTCCCCTGGCTCCGTTAGGGTAATTTAGGGATCAAATGGGGAATGTTTGTCCCAACAAGGGACTATTTGTGGGCTGGAACCCCCCTACTTGCTAGATAAGAGGATAAGAACACAGGAAGTTCCAGAAGGGTCGGACCAGTGGCTTGGAAATGGTCTAGTATCCCATTTCCAACACTGGCCATCTTTGCTCACTTTAGAGAAGTGTCCAATGGGTAAGAACAGAGTGATCAATCACTTGCTGCTTTTCTCTCCCAGCTCAACAGTCAGATGTCTTATTCCCTGACCAAATTGTAGCCTGGCTGAAAACTAATTTTCAGATTCCTTTTTTTTAAAAAAAAGATTGAAATTTCAAACCTTTAAAGTTTACATTAAATTTTGTTCTGGTAAATTTTGTTTTGAGATATTTTAAAGTCAAATCAAATTTTTTTGTTGATATTTCACTAGAACAATTCAATTCCAAACCAGGGTCAAACAATGGGTGTCTTTAGACATAACGTCAACGGGTGTCTGAATGTGTGTTTTGACCTTGATACGAACACCGGTTTGGCCCTGTGTTCACCATGTGGCGCTGCTTAGACACACAGCCTATCTTGGGGCAAATCGGTGTTTTGCTTGCCACCCGATCTCAGCACACAAGCACTGCCGCCTCGTTCCCTGTGCTGTACCTGCTAACATGCCACGTGATATCATTAGAGACGTTAGCCACGTGTTTAGACAGAACAAACAAATTGTCCTTGTGATGCAACGGTGTTCACATCGTGTGTTCAACGGGCGGCCAAATGAGTGTTGGGATTGTTATGGTGCTTACACACAACAGCCAAACATGGGCTTAGGGGTGTTGGCACCTGATCTTTGTTATGCCTAAAGATGCCCAGAGTCTGTGTCCGGTTCTGGGCACCGCATTTTAAGAAGGACATTGACAAATTGGAACGGGTTCAGAGCAGAGCGACAAAGAGGGTTGGGGGTCTGGAAACCAAGTCCAATGAGGAAAGGTTGAAGGAGCTGGGTGTGTTTAGCCTAGAGAAGAGAAGACTGAGGGGAGACATGATCGCCACCTTCAAATCTCTGAAGGGCCATCCCAGAGAAGATGAAGCAGACTTGTTCTCTGTTGCTCCTGAGGGCAGGGCTAGAACCAACGGAAAGAAGATTTTGGCTAAACATTAGGAAGAACTTCCTCATGGTACGAGCTGTTGGACAGTGGAATAGACACCGCCTAGGGCGGGAGTGGGCTCCCCTTTGCTGGAGGTTTTCAGACAGAGGCTGGATGGTCACCTGTCAGGGATGCTGTCGCTGCGGATTTCCTGCCTTGAGCAGGGGGTTGGACTAGATGGCCCTCTGATGTGCTCCCCGTTGCCGGCAGCGGCTGGAGATGCAGTGCTTTGCCGAAAGCCTCACTTTTCAAGCTTTCAGAATGCGCCTCTTCAAAGCACTGCATCTCCAGCCGCCGCCGCTGCTGGCAACGGGGAGCACGCCACTTCCGACAGCGCGGGGGGCGTGTGAACACTCCCCTGCCTGGCTTTTCTCTCAACGCAGGGCTCAGGAGGCGCTTTTCAGTGCCTCGTTTAAAAGCAGTGTCAGATTCTCTGCTTTTATGCTAGGATGTCTTGTCAGAATCATTAGTACTGAGGAGGGCAGGAGGAGAACCCAACACACACAGAATTCACAGTAGTGTTTGCAATTGATTCCAGCGATTAGCCAAATTCAGACAGCAGGCAACAAAAAAGCATTTGACTCCAAGGAACATCTTTCTCTCACCCACTTTGGATACCTTCCAAAGCTGCAGGTGCTCGAGTTCTATTGCCTTGAAACAGAAGGGAGATTTTGCCATTTTCTCTGCAAAAAGCTGCTTTCTCTCATTACTCTTAAGAACTAAATCATAATCCCGTCGCAATTAATTGTATAAACACCGGGAGAGATAATCAGAAAGCAGACAAACGTTGACAAGATTGGCAGATCATCTCTGAGGTAGCAGGCTTAACGGATTTGTTCTGTATTTAAAAACCAGGACTAAAATTAAACTGCACTGGAAATAGTGGCGAGAGAGAGAGAGAGGTAATCTGCTACTTTAAACATGTTTGCACCACTTTGAGAATTCTACTCCCAAGAACAGTTGGGGGGGGGGGGGCAGAGGAAATCTCTGAATCATAAAACTGATTTCTGCTGTGATCCTTCGCAGACTGCACATGGCCTTCTCAGTTAGCATTTGTACATCAACATTTTGGCTATATCAACACCTATTGTTCACAGTCTGGGAGCCTCCAGTACCTTAATTAGTCTGTTTAGCTGCAAAACTGCTTCTGTGGCTACTGCACAATTACATTCATCAGCTTTAACTTCTGAGTTTGTTTCCGGATATTTTATATAATTTTATTCCTTGTTTCACATGGATTAAAATGACACCAACGATGAGTGGCTGCCATCCATCCATCCATCCTGAAACCCCAGGAATACTGTCTTTTTACAGAACGGTAGACATTTCCCAGAACCGTAAGCAAGCATGTAATATTACATAACTGAGACTCCAGCTGCAGCAGCAGAGCCAGACTGGTGTAATGGATAAGGTGCTGGACTTGGTCCTAGGAAGCCAGGGTTTGAATCCTATCCTAGTGATCAACTCATTGAGTGGCCTTGGGCAAATCACAGCTCTCAGTCCCAGTTCCGTCTGTAAAAATGGGAATGTGTGTGTGTTCCCGTCACCCTAAGATGGACCCTTGTCCACCTTAGATTGTAAGCCCACTAAGGGACCGGTCTCTGAAATCTGTGACTGTAAAGTGCTTTGTAGTGCTGGAGACATGGGTCGTAGTAGTTGTGTCGCCCTGATTTCTCTCTTCAGAAGCCCTTGCCCTAGTCCAGCAAATAGTTTTGCTAATGCTTCCCATTGCATTGGGCCTTCCCAGTAGAGGCTGCCAGCAAACTTTCCTGTGCAAAGTTTAGCACGTGCAAATCAGGAGCCATCTTTTATTTGCACGTTTGTACAAGTCTGTCTAGCCCGGCATCCCAACTCCAACTGTGGCCAATGGCAGATGCTTTTGATCAAGGGTCAGAGAGTCTGGGAATTGGATCCCAAGGCTCATCTAGCCTGGCCTCCAGCACCACGGCACGACCCACCACACCCCGACTCTCTGCACAGAAAAACTCATCCGGTAAGAAACAGAGACTATTAAAAAATGTGCCACAAGTAGAATCCGACCAATCAGAGCACAACAATGCTTGAAATAACAGGAAACAATTTCAGAAAAAAGAGACTGAACAAGAAACAGGGAGATTAATGGTAGTGATCCAGCCTCTGGCATTTGACCAAAAGAACATAGTCAGTGCTGTACTGGGTCAGAACAATGGTCCATCCAGCCCAGCATCCTGTCTCTGACAGTGGCTAATCTCGGTCCTTTAGAGAAGTCCCTAAAAGGTCATATTGGGGCGATTCATCCGCGGCTGCTCACTCCCAGCTCCTGACAGTCAGAAGTTACATCACCTGACCAACCTGGCTAACAGCCATTAATGGGCCTATGTATTGTCCAAGAATCCTTGTTTATGCTATTTGGCCCTACCTTGCTGAATGCAGGGGTTTAGGGATACCCCAAGCCAGAGGCTGCTGCACCCCATGACCCAATTCTACAGGCCAAAAATGATCCCTATCCCCTGTGAATTTATCTAATCCATTCCTAAACGTAGTGGGAAAGGACTCCGACTCCTGACTAGGCCTTCTCCTTCCTACAGCTACAGAAGCCATCAAAGAGGAGGCTGATGTGGAATCAGTTTAACTAACTGTAGAGAATTCACTCTCGTCCTCACCCTCTTGCAGCCCCCCCACCCCACCCCAGCTCTCACATGTAATAGGACAGTTTAGTTATTCTTCTCCACAATGTCCCTGTTTCCACGATGCTCCTGCCTGGCAGTGAACACTATGAACTCTAAGATGCAAAACCAATCCCTTACAAACACAAACCAAGTCTACAACATTAACTTTGTGCCCGGGACCCCGTCCCAGGGCCTTTCCCCCACCCTGGAGGCACTTCTTCCTACTAACCATTAGGGATGGTTAGAGTCTTACTTACCAGCCCCGGAGGGCTTGACTGAAGTACCACTGGTGCTGTGCAGTCTCCGGCAGGATCCCTCCCCATGGCATCCTCCCTGCTCCTTATCACGCGTGTGAAAAATGGCTGCCACCCTTAACCAAAATGGCGGTGGCCAAAATGACATCACTGCCATTTTAGTTAAAAGTGGTGCCCTACCTGAGTAACTATGGGAGCCAAGAGAAAGACTTTCACAGATAGCATCTTTGTGCTGCGAACATGGCCACCGCTCCTGGACATAACCCCTCCGCCCCCATTTTCAATGCAGTGGAATGATCCTAGCACTGTTCCCCAAGTTTTGTGGAGCGGCTCTATCTCCTCTCCCCATTCTCCTCCACCCACAGCTCCCTCTAGTGGCTCTAAGGGGATTTTGAAAAAGTCGCTCTACTGAAGCAGATGGGAATGTCTATGGGGGGCTTTATGCATCATGCTAACTATGGGGAAAAATCAACCCCCTACAGATGACATGGGTACTTAATTTACCTGTGTCATTTAGTACCTGTGGGTACTACCCTACCCACATTTCTGGGTACCACATTGGGTAATTGACAGGTTACCCAGGTATCAATCAGGCAAAAAGTTGGTAACTTCCAGTACCATCGTTTCAATTTCCAATTACTGATCAACATATTGGGATGGAAAACCAAAACATTGCTACAGAAAACCAAAACATTGGGACCTTGACTGGGATAGGGGGAAAAAAGGCATTGGAAATAGAAATATAGGAATGGAAGTAGAAAAATCTGTACCGGACGTCAATATTCTGGGACATCGGGTGCCTGAATTGGGTTGCAATTGGGTACCAATCGGTACCAGATATTGTCAGGTTGATTCAGGCACCAGGAACCTGTCAAGTAGACGAGGCGTGAAATGAGATTTTGATCTCTGTGTGAATCTCATTGAGAATGGGCTTTTTGGCGAGATTCTCCGGGTCCAGAATCTTGAGAGAACTGGTGTTCTCGCTGCCATTCTCAGTGAAATTCCTGAGTGTTGCAGAAATCGCTCCCAAAACGTTCTACGCATACGCAAAATGGCCACCAGGGGCTGCGCATGCACTGAATACCCATGGCAGCCATTTTGGAGATTGAGACTCTTGTGAGACTCTCGAAAACCCTAGTGAGGTCTTGCAAGATCTTGTTGAGGTTGCGAGAATCTTGCAAGATTCTCACAAGAACGCACAGCGTTGCCTTCTTGTTTCAGCTCTAGAGTATACCTATTTGGCATACTTCTTTCAGTTCTACCTGAGATACTAACTGTGACATTGTCCAGAGGTGGAGCAGGCTGTACTTGCCAGAGCATGAGGGATAGATCCTAAGGTACTAACTGTCAGGTGTAAGGACTGGAGACAGGGTCGTCCCCTAAATGGGACTTGAAAGCTCCTCTGTCCATTAGGTATCACCTTCCCAGGACTCCCAGCACTTCCTGCATACTTTCCCAGGGATTCTTGAGTTTCAGGAGTGGCGTCAGCTCCCTGGCTGTTCAATGCTTCCTTCTGAGCTCCTCACTCTTCAGCATCTCACTGCAGACTACCTTGGCTTCTGCAGCCTTGCCCTTATATACACCTCAAAAGGGGTGGGACCAAAAGGGATGGACCGATCGGCCTTCTAAGGGCCCCAGCCTGACTCATCACAGGTCGCTGCGAGCTTGAGGAAGTGAGAAAGATACTTCCTCTTTCTCGCCCTCATTAATATTTGGGGCATACACTTCTGTTATTGCCTGTTTCTCATCCCCAGTTATGAATGCCTCCAAAGAAGGGTGGCCAGACTTGTAGTACATGTGACAGACGTCAACCTCAGATCTTCCAGGGCCCCTTCCATGTCCCTGGCACTCCAGGCTGGGATCCTTTCCACTGGCTCCCAGTTCTAGGGAATCTCAGGAGTGGAGAGAATCATTTCCCTTTGTAGAGAGCCTTCTCTGCCACATCTTCTCCCTACTAGAGACACTTCCTGGGGTGCCAGTCCTGCTTTCCTCCCCAAAAGCTATTTCTGAGAGGCCGGTTCCGCTCCCCACACCTTGACCTCCTGGAAGCTGGTTTGTGATCAGCTCTGTCTAAATCTTCCATGACTGGAGAAAGCCGCTGTAGGAGGGGGTCTTCCCAGGGCCACACGGGGGTGCTGGGGTCTCTTTAGGGGAATTAGCTCTACCCCACTGCCATATCTATTTAGCCCGAGCCTCAGCTGAATCCCCCTTCAGGGGAGGGGGTACTTTCATGTAGGACCCAGCCCAGGAAAAATCCAGAGGGTATTAGTCCACATTCCTTTATTAGACTCAGTGTGCACAATTCCTGGGGCTGCCAGCTCAGTCGCCTCCACCCTGCAGACCCAGTTCAGTCTCTCCACAGTGCACACTGCACAGGAAGAACCCCCAAAGTCCTCAGGAGCTAGGCCTTAAAGTCCTTGGCTCACAGTAAGCCTTCCCCAGACAGGAGGCTCCCTCCTGGGTTTAGCCTCTCTCCTTTGCCTGGGTCCCTCTGATTCTCCAGCCTTCAGCACCTTGGAGAGCATAGAGTGAGAAATGACTCCTTCAGACTTCCTCCAGGGAGATGTTGCTCCTTCAACTCCCAGGCAGAGACTGCCTTTTTGCCCAGTCCTGCCTCTCCTTATATCCTGAGTGGGCGTGGCCAGCTCTCTAGCTTGGCTACCCTTAAAGGAACAGTGTCCTGCCCACTCTGTCACAGGGTCTCCCAGCCTGTTTCTTCCCAGGCTGATCTCCAGCTATGGGGCTGACTCTGCCATGCCCCTGGGCGTGCTCAGCCCTCTGGCTGACCCACACAGCCCCCTTTTTAAAGGGGAATCAGCAGCACAGGACTACTCTCTGCTACAGCCACTCTCTGTCCCAATGAAGCCAAAGGCTTCAGTAGGATGAGGATATGACCCATTGCCCTTCATTTCAGCAATACTGATCTCTCTTCTTTTCTGTCCCAACTCAAGGGCACACTTTGCACCAGCAGAATGACAGTCACAAAATCCCACTGGCTTTTTATGTGCTGCTAGATGCTTCCTTCCTCCTCCATTCCCAGGATGGGATCGTGACAGCTTCCCACCCACAGAACCGGGAGATGATTCGACAACAATTTGTTTTATCTATTTTGGTGCTCTCCCCATCTAGTTTCTCCTTCATGAAATAAGAACGAGAGTGTCAGGGCATGTTACAAATAGAAACACCCAGGGGTGAAGAAAGGAACCGGGGGGAGGGGAGGAGGAGGAGGGAACCTTTGTCACCATGTCTGTGGGACAATTAGTTCTAAGAAACAAAGCACTTAAATTGTGCAAGGAGTAAATGAAGTCTTGCAAGGTTATTTATACCATAATGAGAGTTGCAATTTAAAGTGGATTTTGCTATTAAAATGGCATTTTCTGCTTCCTGAAAGTTTAGTAATCTCTCATTAGCGCCTACGCCAGGACACACCGAAATGGCTACATCATTAACAGAGTGTGAAATGAAACATGCGCTATTGCGACTCCATAATGAGAAATCTTTTTTTTTTTTCAAAACAATCCCTAATTTCTAATGGAGTGCGTGATTCCCGTTGCTGGAATTGACGCTACTCAGGTCAGAGCTGGGAGGCATATACGCAGTTCCCAAGACCAACAAGGGAATTTTCCAAGAAAAAAAGTGAGTCATCATTTTAGCTCAGAATAGAATAGAACAGAACTGCCCGGGTCACTGGGGCTGCGAGACTGTTCTTTGTAAGCCTGTAAGTCAGAGCTGATTGACACCCATGCTGCCATTTCTCTCCACACCGTTCTGTCTGGACTTTGTGTACGAGGCAATGACAGTGCAACAGGGTGAGCACTGACGCATCCGTGCACTAGAGAGGAGAGCCATCCAGAAAGAGATCAGCAGCACACAGCGACGGGCTGGCTGGTGGAACAAAAGCCAAGCAACTCCTCTGGGCTCTGCTAAGGATTTATTATGTGGGCCGAAAGGAAGATGCTTGTCCTCTCTGCACTCCAGTTTCCAGTCTTTCTGCAACAATATGGAGTGTAATGGAGCTGGCTGCTGTTCCTTTAAGGACAGCCTGCTGAACTTGACTCCCCCGCCTTTTCAGGCTATAAGAGTAGAGGACCTTGAAACCCAGACAGTCTGCAACAGGCTCTGAGAGAGGAAGGCTCTGTGGCAGGAGACGTTTATGTCTGGATCTGTCCCTGGTGTTGAGAGCGAAGCTAACTGGGGTAATTTGACTGAGCTAGATCCTGTATGTCAGAGGTGGCCAGACATCAGGTACTCATAACGCATTACCGGAAGGAACCCCTCCCTCTGGCGCTCCAAACTGGGGCACTTCCCGCTGACTCCCAGCTCTTGAGGAACACCACAAGTGGAGAACAACTCCCCTTTAGAGAAAGCTTTTCCCACCACACCAGAGGTTCACTCCTGGTCCCCCTTCTCAGAGGCTTCAGACCAGCCAAGTGGTAGATCACAACAATCCACTAGTGGATCACAATCTTGTCTCCAGTAGAGCATGGTGTGGGGAGGGGAACCTGTCCCTCAGAGATCGCCTCTGGGGAGGAGATGCACAGGGACAGCACCCGAGGAAGGGGGCAACTTCCAGACCCCTCACCACCCAGAAAAGCTCAGCTGGATGAGACTTTGTGGATGCTATGAAAGCAGCAAAGAACCTCTTCTCTGCTGCTATCAACGCCATGACATAGGCTTTTAAACTAGCTCTAGGCCGCAATCTGTCATATTCAGTGCGGTTACGACACCACCGCCGCCCTTCCTGCTTCAGCCGCCACGGGTCCTCCGTATATCATGGGGACCTGTGTTGCCGATGCCCAGGGAGAGGATGCCTAGGAGCCGTCAGGTCAATGGCCTCGGTCAACAAGGTGTTCCAGAGAGCCACAAGATCATCGAGTGAACGGCCGTCAAGGTCAGAGGGTATTTCCCAAACAGCATTCTGGAACCTTTTCTGGTTCCAACAGCCTCCGGGAACGGACCGACCAAACTGGCCCAACACCTTTTCGGGGGCTGACGTGCACCAGGAGACCAGCCCGCAAGAGGTAATGATCCGTCCACGACAAGGGCACCAATGACATGTCCCCGACCAACAGATTTCCCCCACCTCAAGGCCAGTGCAAAAAAACCAAGTCCAAGGTATGTCCCCCCTCATGCATTGACTCATCGAGGCATTCACCACCTGAGACAGGCCCATGGTGGCCATGAACTCACACTCTGCTCCTCCAATATCATTCACCCATGCAGAGGGCTTTCCAAAAATGTGAACAATAGCCATGAATACAACCCCACCACCATTTGTTTCCACATCAACCTCAACACTAGAGCTCAAACAGGTACCTCATTTAGTACCACGGGTAACAATCACTTTTTTGTGTGTGTCGTGTCGGGACCCCAACTGCTTCAAAATCAGTCATTTCCATTGCTGGTTTATTGATTTTCCATTAACCAATGGAAAATCAAGAGTCTCACAAGAGTCTCACAAGAGTCTACTAATCAGTAGAGCAGGACAGAAACCTGAAAAAACCTGATTTCCTGGGACCAGAAGTCAATATTCTGGGACATCGGGCAGAGCCAGACTCAGGGAAAGGCAACCTAGGCACTAGCCTTGGGTGGCAGCGTGTGTGTGTGTGTGTGTGTGTGTGGGCAAATTCCCCCTTTGAAGCCAGCAAGAGCCATTGGCCTCAATAAGTTCAGGATGCAGTGGCCATCCACCCCCGACTGGGGAACCGAATCAGGCAATAATCAGGTACCGTCTTGATTCAGACACCGAAAATTCAAAGAGTAGATCTGTTTTTGCGGGTACTCTCATGTTAGCTCCACTCTCCATGAAAAACAGGATTGGCTGATGCTTAGCTCCATGTATTGGCCTTTGGCTCACGGCTGAATTGTCATTTGTATGAACGAGTCACCGGTGCCGCCCCAGAACAGCTTGCATAGAAATGACAAGGTAGATCCTGGTGCAGTATTTTCTGATTTACTGCAAGATATCAATAGATTTCAGTACTGATCTTGAGATAACCAAATCTTTCAAAATAGTCTTGTTTCCTCTACCCATCTCACTGGAAAGAGCAACTCTCTCAGCTTCCCAGGACAGCTCCCAGCTCTTGCTAACAAGCCACAAGGTGGCTAGCTCGGGGGTTTGAAATCTCGAGACCACCAAGGATATCCTTTCATCAAGATAAAGCGGGAGCCGGGGAGTTACATGGTGTGCGTTGATCAATTAAAAATTCTGAAAGTACACCCGCTTCCCTCGGTGAACATCGGCGCAGCATGCCGGGCTGGCTCCGGCAGAGCACTAAACTAACCATGAATTATTTATAATCTATTCTGTAGATTTACTTTGAATTGCAATAGTAAAAACCTTGATTATGGCTGGCTGGGAAATGTTATCACTGTAAGAGAATTGCTTGGAAATATGGTTCTAGGAAGACCCAAGAGTCTCGGAGATCACAGTTACAGCGCGCCACTGACAGGACATAACGGCTTGGCACAGCGTAGAAATTGACCTCAACTGTACCAGGCAATAACGCATTTTCCAGACAAAGAAGCTTGGGTGACTGGGTGTTATTATTAGCACAGAGGAACGAGTAAGAGACGAGGCAAGGTGGCAGGCGAGGGTGAAAGCAGAGTGAAAATTTGAATTTGAATCCTGCCTGCATTGAATTAAAATCATCTAGAGCCTACTTGGGGGGGGTGATCCACGGAATGTGCCCGTACCATGGTCATTCATTGCACACCTGCATTGCTCACACTATCTGTGCATGGAATATGTGCATTGCACATGGTGCACACGAGGCGTGCAAACATTCTGCGTCCACACAATCTGCACACGATTACAGGAGTGCACCTTGGATTGGTCCCATGGTCAGGGCTGGTCTTACCACAGGGCAACCTGGGGTGTCTTCCCTGGGCCCTGCTATTCCGGGAGTCCCTGCAGTGGCCCCTGTTTTCACCAGGGAAGGGCCTACCAGCAGGCCCCTGTGGATGGTGCCCCCAGTGGTGCTCCACAAGCGAGAGGTGAGGACAGCAAACCAACCACACGCACGGTCTCTTTTATTGGACCAACTTCTGTTGGTGCCGAGGTTGTGATTGTGATTATACAACCAACACACATAACCCACGTTACATACACACATATGGTGTGAGCGTTATAGGTACACATTTCAAAGCCATGGCTGGTGTCATTCAACTCAGAATTATGAGATGGATATAACTATGATGACACATTGTATGAAAAACCCATGGGATGAGAATAAATACATTGTAAGACAAAGGTAACGATGATCAGAAATCCAAACACAATAGGAGCTTAAAGGCAGACAAGCTGTCTGAGGGGCAGGGCAAATCAACAAAAAGAGATTAGCAAAACAATAGGGGTGTCCCTCCCAGAGAGGTGAGGGAGAAGCTTTAATCCTTTTCTGTGCTTTGGTAACCTCTAGGGTATGGGTGACAAGAGGGCTAACCCTTTACAGGCTGGAGGAGTTCGAGGGAGCTGGTCCAGTAGACACAGTAAATGGGGAAAGTGCCGGCTGAGTGGGGCAGAGGGGTCCCATCCCATCACAGAGATTTTAGGGGTTTCTATCCAGGGTCCCAGGATTTTAAGACACCCCACAAGTAAACACAGACCCAGCTGCAGTCTCTTTCTGGCTGAGGTTGGTGTTGACAGGGGGCTGTTGTAGGCAGAACTGAATATGCAAAGAATGCCTCCCCCCCATCAAAATTAATTTGTTGTTATTTATTTAGTTTGATTTAGATCCTGCCCCTTCCCGCTGCCTCAGGGCAGATCACAGTACCCCCAAATATATGCAAACCAGTTAAAACCATATAAAGTTCCTGTGGCAGAGTAGGCCACCATAAGGTTGGTATACCTTTAAGAGGGCCACAAGATGGCGCCTGCCCTAAGAGAACTACCTAAGATGGCTGCTGGGCAGGAAACAGGAAGTAGATGGGCGGGGCTACCTGTATAAAAGAAGACAGCAGCGGAAGCACAGGGCAGTCTGCTCCTGACTGCTAAGGAGAACACGTCTCCAGAGATGCTGCCAGAGAGGTGATGGATGGATGGATGGATGGATGGAGACGAGACGAAACGAAACGAAACGAAACGAAACGAAACATCTGGCAAGTGAGTTGCCAAAGAGCTCGCCTGGGAACTGTGGTTGTGGGTAGGCTCTGCTATATGGACTATGGGTGGCCAGAGGCTTGGTGCCTGGCCTGGGGTATTGTAAATAAACTGTTATGCTAATCTCTAGGTAAGACTAAGCAAGTGAATGGTGCAGATCCTGACAACACTTACCCCACGGTGAAGTGGGGTCCTGTGACCGTTCCCTTTCAAACCATTTCCACCCAAGCCCTCCCTATGCCCACCTGCTAAAATCTTGGGCAAATAAATAATAATTACATTACTTTTCTGAAGGTGCTCAAGCTTTGGGGCTCTGCATGCTCTCTCTCTCTCGCTCTCTCATTGCTGCTGTGCTTCTCTGCCTTCGCTGAGCCTACTGCGAGACTCCGTTTGGCCGGCTGTCATTCTGCTACTCCCGCATTGTGCAGTCCTCTCTCTCCTTTTGCTCACTGCGAATCAGGGGAAAGGGGCAATTCTGGGCTTGTGGAGGCTTATTAGCAGCTAAGAAGTAGGTTTAAAAACATGGGATGGGATTAAGAGAAGGATGGAGGAAACAAATGATTAACCAGCCCTTTGACGCCAGGAGTGTCCAGCTGGCGGAGGTAGCATGACCCTCTAGTGGTTGTAAGGATCAGAGTCTGGGGCGTGGGCAGACACAGGGTTCCGGGTAGGAGGGGTCCAGGGTTCAAGGTAGAAGCCTAGGGGTTAGAGCAAGGCATGGAGTCAGTTGGGAGACAAGGGACAGGTGTGAAGATCAGCTTCTTGCAACTGCCTTATATGTGACAGGCAGCCAACCAGGAAGCTGAGGCCGGCAGGAGGGGCATGGCCAGGGCTGGGTCAAAAAGCCTCTTGAGGGGCACGACTGGGCTGTCCTGAGAGAAGAGAAGCTGTAACAACTGCCGGATCAGCTGCTTCTCCAGGAATCCTTGTGGGAAGGGTTCAAGATTCGGGTCCTGACAGTCATTCAGTAAACTGTCATCCAGAAAACTGCTGGATTCTAAATTGGGTACCTTTGGAATCTGGCCTGATCTAATGTTCCACAGATACCGCCGTATCTGGAGAAGAGTGGGTTACTCTAGTCTAAATCCTCCACAAGCCTTAACTTGTTCACCCTCCCAACAAACCACCCTCTCAGGTTGGCCATGATCGTTGCATTGTTTGCTGGCTTGTGGGCTTGATCGAAATAAAGTTATTGTTGCCTTTTCCTGTTTTGTGGAGCACTCGACATTATTCTGGGGAGAAAGCGACCAGGATGAATTGACCCCAAAACTAGGCTAGAAATAATATTTTGCTGCTCCCCATCGCTGGTCTGATTTCTTGTCAGCAAATGGAAGGGATATTAATTCCACAAGCTGCAGAGGTGCTCAACAGCATCTGTGCGGTGGTAGCTCCAACCTGATGAGATAACATGCTTTATTAGTTTTATGACAATGCTATGTTTCACAATATTATCCCAATCGCAGGGCTGGGCAGGTTTAGCGGCACAATGTCTTTTAGCCGAAACATGACTGGTTAAGGAATAAGTGAAAAGAAAGTAAATAAGAGAGGCCGGCAGATTGGAGATTAACGGTAACCTCAATTTTCCAAAGTTACGCTGTAAAAACAATGAATGTTCAAAGCGGAGACCAATAAACGTCACTAAGGTCCGCTCCCTGGAAAGTGCGATACCGGTGGCCGTATCTCACGTGCTCCCTGTCTGGAATTGGTTTGTTGGAGCTACGGAGCCAGAAAGCAAAAGGATGAGCTGATGAGAACGTCCATGAAAACTCAGGCGTCGGACGTGGCTCAGAGATGTGTGTAAGCAACATCTTTATTGATCCCAGGCTGACCTTGCCACAGTGTCCCAGGCCCTGGTGACCATGAGACTTGATTATTTTATTTTTTTAACTTCCGTCCCTACAGGCCGTCAGCGGTGCTTCTCAAGCGTTGCTTGCGACTTGTTCAGAACGCGGCGGCTGACCGATTTGGGCAGCTGTGATTTGTACGATGCCCGCCCTGCGTTCTCTGCATTGGCTGCCTGTGGAATGGTGGGTTGAATTTAAGAGCGCGCTGCTGCGTGTCAGGGCCCTGAATGGTCTAGGCCCTGGCTATATTGGAGACCTACTCCTGGAGGCTTGTCCTGATGGGGATCTATCTATATTTATTCTCCAGGTGCTTTTAGGCCCCTTCAATGTGTGTGATCCTCCCCCTGTTTCCTTCCCCTTTTAAAATTGTTCTTGCATAGATTTATATTTTAAAATGGATTTTAAATATTGTATTTTTTATCTTGTAAAGCGTTCTGAGCACCATTTGGCAGTGGGGCACTATAAAAATAAAAAATTTATTATTATTATTATTATTGAAACCAAGGGCAGATTTGAAATCTGAGGACATTTTTAGATTTTCAGATAGCCTTCAAATATCCGAATGAGACGTCCTCCCCCCACCCCCAACCAAAAGTGTAACAACAGATGGGCAATGAATCAGTTGCCCAGGGACCTTGTGGAAATTCGTTCCTTAAATGTCTTCAACCCTGACTGGAAAAAGCCTCTGTCTAGGATGCTGTAGGCAGAGGAGATCCTGCCTTGGAGCAGAGGGTTGGACCTTCCAACCCTAAAATTCTATGAAACCGAGTATCAATTTGTTTCTCTGCCTTGCTGGTCGCTGTCAGGATGGTGGTGGATCTAATTAATAAGTTGTGATGCAAAGGAGATATGCCATTATCTGAGTCTAGGGTCTATGCGAGACAGGTGAGGAGTTGTGATTTCTCCCACTAGAGGGCAGCAACAACACGAATGCAGCCTCCAGATTAGGGGTGAAACACCATCTTGAGTTTCTCTTTATTCTTGTTGAGAATCTTCTCAGCTCGTTCTGATAAACAAGAACGAGCCAAGAAGCAGCCGTGTCGTCTTGGCTGCATTATCTCCAAGAATCTCAAGGAAAAAAAGAACTGTGCATGGCACAAAATGGCCACTGGGCCCTTTCTGGCGCCATTTTGGAAAAGGGCTGTTAATGCGTAGAACAGCGCCGTCAGTTATCTGGCACATTCGCAGTTGCTTTTTTCTTTTTAAACAAGATTCTCATTGAGATCTCACACTGTTAGCGGGATTTTCCCAAGATCTCGCTAAGCGCTCTTGATTCTTGGGAGAAAATAAATGATTTGCATTTCAGCCCTACTCCAGATCATTAAAGCATCTTTATCCAGACCCGCTAATTAAATTACACACACACACACTTTTCATTATGTTCTTATAGGGATTTCTTAGGTGAATTTCCAAGAGTCAAATGTTGCATCATTTCATCACCATCATTAAGCCTGTTTCTTTCAGTGGTTCCTCACGATTGCATCTACGGATTGTTCCTTGACTTGTTGCCAAGGATGAGAACATGCCGCTTGCCACAGTTACCCCATTTGAACTCTTAGGAATAAGACCAGCCCAAGCAGAAATAACAAGCGCATAAGTATCGAAAATGCAGATTTAGCAAGGATTTTCCATAGTCTCAGCGACAGGGAAACGGCGCACTGGGCGTTCCTGTGGATAAGAAGGCTCACACGCAGGCAGATCCGGGGGAGGCTGACAGCATGAAGAGGGGTTTAGTTTGCAGCAGTCTAACTGTGCAAACTTTTTCAAGAACTAAAGTCTCAAATGGTGAAAGCAATGTAGCAAAATGACAGGGCCATCCAGAGCCCCAGTATAAGACACCTCAAATTTAACTTGCTAAAAAATAAAGCTCGGTGTCTCTGACCTACTCAATGTGAATTACATTTTTCTTTCTAACGGCAGGGAAATAGACTCCATTGGGCCTTACCAGGTACCTAGGGGCCTGGATCATCATTCACCTCCCATCACAGTTGCAGCCCAGGTGCTGGCTGGAAAAAAGAATGAGGCTTGTATTTGGAAGCCAAGACAATGACTGGCCAATGCAACATCAAGGGTTGGAACATCAGCAGCATCACAATAACAAGAGGGAGCTGCAGACAGAGGCAGGTTTAGACATGATCTCATCTTGAACAAAACCTAGATCCAGAAGGAAAATCCCCTCAAGTATCTGTCTACATTTCACCTTGACAACATTTGCCTCTTTCCTGTTCACATTGCATGGGTATTCTATCTATCTTATTTCAGCTTATAATATATCCTGCCCTTCTACTAAGGTTCAAGGTGGGTTCCAATATAAAATAGAAATACATAAAAATTATGAAAAGTCCTGTGATGAAGCGGGGCACTGCTGAAGCCTCCCCCCTCCGGGGATATAACGGTTTGCAAGCGCTGGAAGCCAGGCAGTCCTGGGCGCAGGAGACTCTACGCTGACCAAGGTGCTGAAGCCAGGACTAGGGGAGGGGAAGCGGTGAGGAGTAGGGCGGTAGCGGAAAGTCGCAGCGGTAGCTATTTCCGCCGGAAACAGCGTTTCCGCAATTAGTGGTACGGCGTGGCAGAGGCTTTCATTCTGCTACTTCCACAGGCTTCACAAATAGCAGAAACAGGCCATTTTCGCTACTTCCGCCATTCTGCGAATAGCTGCTAATGGACCAATCCTCCAGAACAGTTAGGACAATTAGGATACCAGAAATTCAATAGGTATGCCTGTTTTCACAGGTACTGATTTCTCAGCTCCAGCCACAAACCACTAACTCCAAAGTAGTCTCATTAAGACACCGGTGCAGCTGTACCCCCGGTTCCTACTACAGTTGACCCGTTGCTATGCTCTGGGGGACCTAAGCCACCGTGCTGAGCTGTGGGATGAGATTTCTCCCATAGACACAACGCTGGTAGCGCCAGGTGCAGACTTCTCCCTGGTGGCCTCCACCCAACAGTCCCACAGTCCTGTAACGTGACAGTCCCAGTGGGGTTGTGGTGTGGCACTACATCTTCTATGGAACCTGGATCACTTCTTCTAAACAGAAACTGGGAGAGCTGGGTAACTGGGAAGGCATCGTTTCCCCACATTGCACCCTTATGTACAACCAGCAGGAGCTTGCGCTTCAAAACCCACCTCTTCCTCTCTGCCCTTCCTAACTCCTGCTAAGCAACCCCACCCAAGATTGTCCCCCACCTGTTATCTGAAAACTCCCAATATACTGTAACCAAGCCAAGAACATGTACCTGAGCTCTCGCATCCTCATGAATGTCTCATCCCTTGTCTCTCCCTCGGTTTCCCCCTTCCCTGTCTCCCCTCTCCCTGTCTTTAGATTGTGAGCTCTCGGGCAGGGACCGTATCTATCTTATTCTTTGTAAAGCACCAGGTACATCGCTGGTGCTGTATAAATGCTTATAATAATAATTAATTAATTAATTAACAACATACAGGAAACAGGCAGCGCTTAATGCATGGAGCAGACAACCCAGCGATAGCGGCTGACCACGGCTGTTAATGAATGTGTATTCGTGATAAACTGGCCATTGCATCCCACTTTCAACAGTGTCCTGAGCCATAACCTACCTGCTGAAAAACAGAGTTCTCCTTCCGGGAGGCCTGGAAGAACCTGGCTCTCTCAAGCCGTGGACCTGTGTTTCTAATTCAAGTTTGCTCAAAAGACCATAAGTCATGTGTTTGTCTTGGTTAGTTTTCTTTCTTTTCTTTTTTAAAATAAAATTAAGATTCCAGGTGTGCCGCTGGGCGCGGTCACAGCCGTAGCAAACAGGACACTTATTTCCTTCTGCATTTGAATGGAGTGTGGTCAGCTGCCAAACAGACAGCCAGATCTACGGGCACAGAAATCAGAAGTCCTCAGCCCCTCAAGAAGAGTAGCAGGATTTATTCGGGGGCTGGAAAACTGCCTTTGCAGCAAGAGAGGGAAGAAGTTCAAGCTGTGGATCCTATGAAAGAATTCAAATTAAAAATCAGCCCTAATTCTGAACAGGATAACTGTTCAGGCTACCAAGAAAGACTTGGACCTGGGAAGCCAGGGTTCAAATCCCGCCATAGCCATAAATTCACTGGGTGGCCTTGGGTAAGTCACAACCTCTCAGCCTCAGTTTCCCATCTGTAAAATGGGAATGTCTGTCTGTCCCTGTGTTCACCTTGCCCTTGTCCATTTAAGGTTGTAAGCCCACTGGGTAGGGACCTGTCTCCAAAAACTATGACTGTAAAGCACTGCGTACACCTAGTAGCACTATAGAAATCATCATCAGTAGTAGTAGAACACAAATAGTGGCACTTCAACTCTAATCTTGAGGCTACAGACGTTCCCCAGTTGGGCTCCTACTGTAACTGGGGTCATGCCATCTGCTGATGGGATCGCAGCTCACTGATATTTGATCTACTTTGCATTGCCTTTGTTGTGGTTGGGGATCAAGGCATTTAAGTCTCAAAATGGGATCATGCATGCACAATGTAAGGGAACCACTGCTCTATAACCGCAACGGCTAGAAATTAGGGCTGAAACAAGATTTTGCCAAAACAGGAATTCCCATGGAAATCCCAGTTCCCAATATCATCTCGGTCGAATCAAGAACCTCTCGGTATTCAACAATCTCTCAATTGACATTTCATTTGTCGATCGACCAATAATGTGCTTACTGGGAACCCATTTACCATTTTGCTGCTTACTGCTTTGCCGTTCACAAAAGAGGTAATACTGATGCGATACCGCATTTCTTGCACTCCATTTCCCCTTGTACTTCATTGGCTGGTACTAATCTGAAATCAAGCTGTGGACTGGTCAAAGGAAATAGAACAGCCGTTCTGACTGGAGGCACCGGAATGGAGGTTAAGGGGTGGGCTATTTGCACAAAAGGCAGAACAAGGAACAGATAGAAACCCAGAAGTAAAACTGTACCCTCATCAATGCAGTAAGTGGTAAATAAAGGTACACAGTAAATGGTAAGTCTAAGTGGAAGCTTGATACATCAGGGGCAGTACTATCCTGTGTAATTGCGAGAATCAAGAAATTGCACCAGTATAGGGAAATGGCCGGGAAATCAATCCAGTTCCAAAGATGTCAAAATGTCTTGCAAGCAGCAAGTCAGCTGCTTGTTTCACCCCAACTAGAAAGGTGTTAAAGGAAAGCAAAGCCAAGATTCCTATGTAATCCCGTGGCTCAAAGCACGGAGGCTTTTAGGAAAATGCAAATCTTGCGAGACTTGTTGGAAACCTGGGCAACACTGGAATTGTTCCCGAGGAAGAAGCAATATTCTTTTGTTGACTCAAACTCCTGGCTTCTTAAGCAGAATTTCATTTTCATGCTGACGAAAGTCCCTGAGGCAAACACAGACAACAGAGGATTTATCCAAATTATTCTGCTGCAACGTGCCCGTCGCACTGTGAGGAGGACGCAAAGGTCTGTTTGCTTGTGTAAGACTCTTCTTCCACTGCACGCTGCCTGACGAGACCTTGGGAGAAGAAGCAATTTGCCAGAACGCCTTTCCATAGCGGCATCATTAATGATCATCTTTATTACCCCTCCACATTTACTCAAGGGTACACTTGATAAAAAGCCCCCTCTTCAGCTATTACACAGAGTTATTTCAAGCAGCCTAATGATTCCCCAAGGAGCCCATAATTTCCCAGCCATTAGTGTATGTAATACACTGCGTTAAGGTTGACAATGGAGGCTATTGTGATCTGAAAATAGAACTGTGTTGCTCCAGACGCTGCATGTATCTTGCTTCGGCAAGCTTTGACCGTGGTTATTCAATTCTCTTTCTCTTACTTTTGCCACTTTTCAGATTGGGCAGAAGGGTCAGACTCATATCCACCCCACCCAGAGAGGACAGATGAGTTCTCCTCATAGTGCAACTTGATACGCTGTGATAATTCTCCACTGTCCGATTCCATGAGTGCGCAGCAATAAACTAGTTCAAGCTTTTAGACAATCGGAAAGGTTTTCCTAATAGAGTGTGATACTCAGCAGATACAAAGCGCTAGGGATGTGCGAACAGAACGCAGTTCGGATGTTTGGCCGTTCAATCCAAAAAACGAGTTCGGGTTCAGTCGTTCGTTCGGCGGAGTTCAGTTCGGCCAAACATTTGGAAATCGGTGTCAATATCGATATCGTTACCAATTTTGAAGATTTTATTTTCGGTATCGGTATCGTTTGGACCTGAGACACTTAAGTTTGTTATTTTTATGTCTTGTTATATTGTTAATGTTTGTTTTTTAAAAAGTTATTATAAAAGTTATACCTGTTACCAGCTGAGTTTGACCTGTCCAATCTTTTACCCCTCTGTGCTGCTTCTGGCAGGTGGCAGAATCTCATTGTATGTATATACAGCTTGTCAGATTCCTACCTCACAACAGCAGCACATGGAGCGTATTAGCCCCAAGATGTGCCAGCAGGGTCTCAACTTGCAGACAGCGTCCCAGGAGGACTGCTGGGGATAACATCAATAATGGGGGACATTGGTGGCCCCGGAGGAACATCATGTCTCCCAAAATCAGGCCTGTGGAGTTTGGGCGTGGTGATGGGCTCTGGATGCTGCTGCATGCTGCCGCTCCACTGGCACGGCCCCTACCACCTCTGCCATGTGCCCCATTGGCCACCTTACAGGCAGCAGACCAGCCTCTCCTACTTCCCTTCTTGATGTCTTCTAACCCAAAGAATGCACACAAAGATTTTTATATATATATTCAAATTTTTTATCTAATATTATATATATCTACACTAAATCTAACTGCTATTAACTATTCTAAAACCTATGGACCTAAATGGAATATCTAATACCTACAAAGGCCTAGTCCTACAAACACACTATAAAACTCAATCACTACACACTATCTCTGTCTATCTCTATAACTAAGCTAACTCCTACATTTATCTATCTATCTACCTACACAGGGATGGGGGGGGGGTACAGACAGCTCACAACAAACAACACAGGGAGGGGTACAAAACTGAAATGAAACCTAAATCAATCTAATGCTACTCTAAATAAATCGAAAAACCGGGGAAGGGAATCAGGGATGGAATATATAGTGGGAGGAGGGGGAGGATTCAATTGAGGGTAGGGAGAAAGAACACAGGGATGGGTAAAAAATAAAAATAACGCCTACATTATCTAATCTAATCTAAATAAATGATACTAGGGAGGTAAATGTGTGGGATGGGTGAAATAGGAGGAGGATGGCAATGGATTAGGAACACAAACTGCTAGGAGAAGGAGACTTCTGAAAATGCCTGCTGACAGAAACAGTGGCTACTAGCTCAGAAGGTGTTGGAAGGGGGGAGGGCAATGACTTTTGTTACTTGCTGCGCCCGCCTTACCACAAACCCCATTGGCTCGGTGCAGCCTAGCCCTCCCCCCCCCCCATTCCCCATGTCCAATCGCAGACTGCCAAGCCAGTGGTCTGAGGAGAAAAGGGATGGTGATTGGGCAAGCTGCTACTCCAAGCCTCTCCACCCCTGGTGCCAGGAAGTCTGCTCCTCAGCTGCCTCCCGCTCCCTGGGCCTTCCAGTCACGTTTTTCCCACCCGAACGTGACCGAAATGTTCGGTCGTTTTCGAGTTTGGTTCGAACGTTCGGTTCGAACGTTCGGTTTGGTCATCTGAATTTGGTTTGGTCCAAACTCCGAACATCCGAACTCCGAACATCCGAACCGCATTCGTACATCCCTAGCACTGAGATCATGAAATCTTCCCTTAAAAAGGATGCAAAAGAATTCAGAGTTCACCTGCTTGGCCTCAAATTGTCTGAATTCAGCCACAGATAAGAAAGACCTCAAATGTCCTACTTTGTCCCCTGTGGGCTGTCCGGGAGTGCCCTCTTGCTGGTTCCATTTGTTACCCTTGTCTGTGGGACAAGGGTGCATGGGAGGGCATTCTCGGCTGCTGCCCCGGTTCTGTGGAACTCCCTCCCCCAAGAGGTTCATTTGAGCCTGAGTCTAAGGTGGTGCTGAATTTGGACCAAGGTTCAAATCCCATCTTAGCCGTAAACTCACTGAATGGCTTAGGCCAAGTTAGAGTAATTTCAAGATGTGACAGGCCTTTCGGCCCACCACATTGAACCCTGGACCGGGATCCATCTTGGATCCTGGTCCGTCATCAGACCGGCCATCCTTTAGACGTGCCGGCCTGAGAGCAGAGGGGAATCAGGGAGGGGGAGGGATTGCGTGGCACGACGTGTGGCCGCTCAGCCACGCGCCCCACCCCCCATGCTCCACCAGCCGGCCGCCCTCAGGGAGACGGGCGATCAGGCCAATCAGGCCACTGCGCCCAATCCCGTACTGCGGTCTGGACCATGGTCAGGAACGAGGGAAGGTAACAGACGTTACTTTCGCCCCATTCCTGATCGTGGTTCAGCTAAACACAATTCTGGAGGTGAGGCCGGCCTCTCCTCCAGAATTGTGATTAGCTTTGAACCCCACCAGGAATTCACCATGTTGAACATCTGATGGGGCTCAAAGAGACGTTCACGCGGACAGGGGGTGTGGCACGTGCATAAACACATGTCCGCATGTTGGTTTAGGATGGCTCCAATAATTTCACTCATCCCTGACTCATGTTCTATCTTACTTTTTCTTTACCACCGCTAACAAAAGGAGCTTGCACATCTCCACCTCCCCACTCACGGCAGCTCATTGCATTCGCCAATTATCAGTGAGCCCATTTAACAGACGGGTAAACCGAAGCATGGGGCGGCTTTCATGCAGGAAATTAGTGACAGAGCTAGGAACCAACCCCCATCCTCATCCTCTGTTATAACAATGTTCCAAGCTGCCCTTGTGTTGCAGAACTCCTTTCCCAAGGAGCTTCACTTGAGTCCAGACCTGGTTATCTTCCAGAGGTGGGTGAAATTTTTTTTTTTAATTTAGGAAAGCATTTCTCAGGCAGGGATAGGTGGGGTTTATTTGAGCTGCGTAGCTGCATGGTCAAGATAGGGTGGAATATAAATACTGTGAAAATCAATCAATCAATTTGGGGTGGGGTTACGGGGGAGGATGGCGGTTTCAGGGGGATTTTTATTGTATGAATTTTAATTTTTTTTAGCTGTTTTTGTTTATTATTTGTGAGCCGTCCTGAGCTGCGTAGGAAGGGTGGCATGGAAATTCAACCAGTCAATAAGTAAATAAATACATAGATAAATAAATAAAATAACCACTCACCCCTGTCCTCTAGCAATTAAGCATGTATAATTTGGACCTCGGATTCAAAAAGAAGATCTCTGCCTCCTCTTTTCAGCTGACACTTCGCCCACCTTTGAAAATGGTCTCTGAAGAATCTGCTTTATGCTCACATGGAAGCACATTTCAGGGCATGGCCGGGGATTTGCTGCTACGGCACAGACATATTAACTTGGTGGAAATTAAATCTATAAAGCAAGAGCTATGAATGAGAGTGCAGGGCAAGCTGGCGGAAAAGGAGCTAATTAAAAGTGTGCTGCTTAGCCTGCCCTTGCAGCCAGAGTTATATATAGTAGCGAACGATTCATCATAACGAAAATGGAATAGAGTTTTGTTTATACACTATTCTCCCACAAATACACAAGATAGTGGCTGGGGGGTGGGAGGAAGAATCTTCCCAAGACAAATGCCAGGAGAATCCTGGAAATTTCCTGATGATTTCTAAGCATTGTCTCACCCCTAGACCCTATCGCTATCTCTCTCTGGCCCTGATAGCACTAGAGTCTATTTGGACTAAAATGGATTTCCAGCTAAGAGTGTCTGGGTTTCCAGCCGGCAGGTTATAACATTGTCCCACTCTGTAAGCATTTCCGCTGAGATGGGGCAGACGATGGCCCTTTAAAGAAGGGCAGATCATGACCCTAGCCCTGCCCCTTTGGGGGATATAAGTGCAGTGAGCGTCTTGGCATTTAGCCAGTTGCCTGTTGGGTCAGGAAAAAGAAAGGAACGCCGCTCAAAGGAGGTGGAACATTTGGGAGCTTTCCAAGGTGCTGATTTAGCCAAGGGCACAGAGCCTAGTAAGGACTTGGAACAGGCAGGAAGACCATGGACCAGGATTAGGAACTCTGATTGCTGTTTTTTGGTCCGGGCATTGTATACGTCTGAATAAACCTGAACTAGAGCTGAAAAGGGTACGCACAAAAACGGGACTTGACCCAACAATTTCAGATAGCAATCAGTACTCGATTTTGACGCAATCCCGGAATGTTGACTTCTGATTGTGGAATGTCGACTTCCAGCACCGTGGGGTTTTATGACGTTTTATCCATTTACCAACTTCCGACACTTGATGATTGATTTTCCATCCCAGAAAATTGACTTCCAGTCCCAGAAAGTATAATTCCGGTCCCAGTCAATTGACCTTTTCTTCTTGAACTTTCCAAGTTTTCTTTTTATCCAGATTTTTCAGTCTTCTGACCTGATATACTGATGGTAACTGGAAAATTGAAAAACTGGTACTGGAAGTCCCTCCCCCCACTCCTTTTTGGGGGGTATCCAGCGGGCACCAACTGGTACCTAACATTGTCAGGTTGATTCAGATACCAGAAATTTACTGGGTACCAGTTGGTACCTAGATAAGCCCTCTGGTACTCAATGCAGTGCCTGAAAGTGCGAGTATTATCAGTGGGTACTAATTTAAGTCCCCATTTCAGCTTTACTCAGTAATGATAAAATCAGTCTCACCTTTGTGCTTGTCACCAAGTGCACAAAGCAGTCAGCTGCACAGCTGGCTTTTTCACCTTTATCCGTCAGACTGAATATCATCCGCACAACCGGATGGTGAGCCTGGTAATCCTCTGGGTTGATTTGGGCTCCCTGTAGCGTATTCCGCATGCCGTATACCAAAGCCAGAATGGATTGGTTTTTCAAAATCATTAAGAGAATTCCAAGATTTGTTTCCATGAGTGAATCTTCAGATTCAAGTTTAACAACTTCAAACATTGGCATGAACTTTGACTGTGGTGTAATGGCTAGGTGTACAGTACTTGGAGATGGTTTGGATGGAGGTACCCCAGTGCTAGTCTCGTCTTAGCCATAAACTCACTGGGTTAACTTGGGCCAGTCACAATATTCTCTCAGCCTAACCTACCTCACAGGGTTGTTGTGAGGATTAAAAAGTTGTTAATTCTATGTAAATCGCTCCGAGTGCCATAGCAGGGATCTCTCTCTCACTTTCTCTCTCTCCTGGATTGATCCCATTGAGTTTGATGGTTAAGAAAAAAAATCAAAAATTGAGTTTGGCTAGCTCCTTTTTTCAATATTTAATCTCCACAAATGTTTAAATTCAATCACCTAATCAAATAATGTACCTGGGATCATGTGATCACAGCCAAACCATCACAAATTACTGAGTTACTGAATAACGACTATCCAATAATCTATGAATATCAAATATCAAGTAAATACGTATCAGGCATTACATTAACACAAATCAAATAAAAATATCCCAAACAACTCTACAATCTCCCCCACTGGGTGTATGTGTGTCTGCAAATTTCAAATTCCCAAGTGCAAATTCATAAGCGCTGTCAATTCTTCAAAACAGCTTGAATTTTTTTTGTAGCCAAGGGTGCCAATCCTGGACATCAATAAGTGAATGCGCGTGCATGCGCACACACACACACACACACGTGATGATTACTAATCAGAAGCATTCTACTTAGCAACCCTGATTTCTGCCTGACTAGCCCAGCCCTCCCTGGCTTCTCCTGAAATCTTGATTGTTCCTGCCAGTTTGTTACAATGTGCTGGGCCTTGAACCAGGCAGACATTCCTTCCTGCAGTCATACTCCATGCGAGGGCTGGCGGTTATATTTGCTGCTCCATGCCCGATTCACAGAGGAACAGTTGGCTCTCTAGCCAATCAGTCACCACTATATCTCTTGCCCCCTGTACTCCGTCACTTCGGCCTCTGCCCTGGATGGAAGCCTGAATGATAAAGCCGGCTGGATGTTCAATGCTAGCTCATGCTCAACCCAGGAAAATCTGAGGTGATGCTGGTGGGGAGGGTCAGCTGTTCTTGTCTTTGCCGTTGTGAGGCTTTGGGGCAAGTAAAGAACCTGGGTGTCTTTTTGGCCACACTCTGCCCATGATAACTCAGGTATTGGACATGGTACCTGGGTTCACTAGTCAAGACAGGTTTGGGGATGGCCATGTTGGATGTAGCAAACTTCTATTAAAGCAGTGGCTGTGTTTCTATCCAATCGTCTCTCTGTCTTCCTTCTGTCTACCCAGGACAACAACAACAACAATAATAATAATTATTAATAATAATTCATAACTTTCTAAGGGGTGGAGGTACAGATTGGAAGATGCCTTACCTGAGCTACAATGAACAATTATTGATTTTCTCCGTGTCTCTGGAAGATCACCTAAGCCTGATCCTTATCTTCCAGAGGCAATATAAGACTTTTCTACCTGGCTGGGTATTTGGCAGGCAGGGATAGGGGATTAGGGATCAAAGATCCTAATAGGTGTTTTATTTGTGTATTTTAAAATATACTTTATAGATTCAAAACATACTGCCCAGAGCCATTGAGATAGGGGGG
Source organism: Sphenodon punctatus (assembly GCA_003113815.1). Classification (NCBI taxonomy): domain Eukaryota; kingdom Metazoa; phylum Chordata; class Lepidosauria; order Sphenodontia; family Sphenodontidae; genus Sphenodon; species Sphenodon punctatus. Next base: position 2,642,167 of record QEPC01002388.1, read on the forward strand.
GGATACACATTTCAATAAATAAATCTTTGCAAAAGAATTCTGTGTTCATTTATTTCTATGGAATGCAACCTCCACAATGAGCAGAGCCAGGGAAACCAGTAGAAGTACACTGGGAATACAGGACTTGAGCTGGGGGCATCTGCATCTTGTACCCCTGTGAGCAACTCATGGGCCCAACATCTCCAGAGTGGTTGGACTTGGAAACCAACGTTGTTTTGGGTAGCCTGTCAACTTGTGAGCGACTGTGGACAACTTCACTGGGGCTACTGATACCAACAGAGCTGTATAAACAATTATGAAACATCTCACAGCCTCATCACGTCATGACTGCGTCAGTCGTACGACTGATCTAGTTTTGATGAATGTCCTCGATCAGCAGACCAGGAAACGGCACGGCGCGACAGCTGTCGGAGACGCCCCTCCTAGCCCAGGTGAGGACGCGTCTGCAGGCTGATTAGATTCGGGAGGGGGAAGAACCCCATCCACAGTTGCTTCAGCAAAAGTCACCTTTGGCTGTGCGAGAGAATAGAAGTGGCACTCATCTTACTGTGGGCAGCGGGGGCGTGTTCTGTAGGGAGCTCCCCAGGGTACCTCCTCAACATCCGAGCGTGGAGGAGCCAAGGTGAGTCAGGCAGTTAATTCTCTGCCCTTCATGCGCTGAGCACTCTCTGCGGAGGACAGCTGGCAACTTAATGGAGCTGCTTTCTCTTTCATTGTTAATGATAGAAACAGATTATTCAATTATTCTGCCGCGCAAGAGGGAAATTGCATCATTCGGCCCTCGCTTTATTTTTAAAACTCTGGAGTCAAGGGAAAGGTCAGTGAAGGCTCAGAGCTCAAACCTTTCCTGACCTTAAGCCAGGTGGGACTCACCAAAGGCTTAAATGAATACAAGGATCCAGATAACACACCTCCAATCTAGACACTGGTTCTGCCATTTACTCTGGATGTCTTTAGACATAACAAAAATGGGGTGTCAAAACCCCTAAGCACACGACTGTTGTGTGTAAGCACCATAGAAATCCCAACACCAATTTGGCCGCCCGTTGAACAGGCGATGTGAACACCGTTGCGTCACAAGGCCAATTTGCGTGTTCCAGCGGAACATGTGGCCAACGCTGGGTGCAATCCACAACAGCCCCTGATAAACGGCGCCTCCGCCAGGCGGAGTTAACGTATGCTGGCGCATGCACTGCATGTGCACGGCAAGCCTCTCAGTGCAATGGCGCATCCTCCCGATGCGACCCGCCTCCCCCGCAGCCCCCACACTCCAGGGCACAGAGCGGGAGCCATACCTGATCCATCTCCCGGGCTGCGGGGTGTGTGGGATCAGGGAGGGGTCGCATCGGGAGGGATGCACCATTGCACTGAGCGGCGTGCTGCCCGTGCATGGCGCGTGCTCAACTGTGGGCCTGCTGCCTGGCTGGGCATTGCACCAGTGGGCAGCGTACGCCACCTCTTGGCTTGCACCTATTGCGTCGAATGATAACGGGTGGCATGTTAGCAGGTACAACACGGGGAACGAGGCGGCAGCGCTTGGGTGCTGAGTTCGGGTGGCGAGCAAAACACCGATTTGCCCCAAGATGGGCTGTGTGTCTAAGCAGCACCACATGGTGAACATGGGGCCAAACTAGTGTTCGTATCAAGGTCAAAACAGACATTCAGACGCCCGTTGATGCCCATGTTTGAGAGGACAGTCTCTGTGGCCGCGCCGTGGTTATGGAACTTCCTCCCGGTAGAGGTTTGTTCCTCTCCGGATCTTCCCTCCTTCCGCCGTCAGTGTAAAACCTGCTTATTTCACCAGGCTTTTGGTGAGGGGGGTGGGGAATGGGTGGGTTTTTAGTTGCATGCGTGGGGTCTTTTTACCAGGTCTGTGATTGTGTTCTTATTGATATTTTCTGTTGATGTTGTTTTATATTTTATATCATTTCATTGTTCTTTGCCCCGAGCTGCCTGTAGGCAGGAGGGGGCAGTATAAAAACATTGGCATAAATAAATAAATGTCTAGACACCCACTGGCTCCAGAAGGGGTGGCCAGAGCTATAGGGCACATGGTCCACATGTCCCAGCCGTTAACCTCAGGAGATTTGCATTTTCATGCAATGAGCAGGAGGTTGGACTAGATGCCCAGTGATGTTCTTTCCAACTTGAAGGAGGCTTTCCCATGGGTCAATAAGCGCAGCATTTGCCTCTGGGAAAAACTCCGGGAGGCAAATGCTGCGCAGCTTGTATCTCGTGGGAAAACGCAGTCGCGCGGCCTCGCCTCCAATCATGCGAAGGGTGTGGCGCTGGACAATTGAGCTCTGCATCAAAGCCACGTGGCTTTGTTTTCCCACGAGACACAAGCTGCTCGGCATTTGCCTCCCGGAGTTTTTTTCTGAAGGCAAATGCTGCATAGATTGCCCCGTGGGATACTGGTCTCAGATTCTACGTTCCAGGACTTCTCCCCTGGTTCCAATGCTCCAGGCCTGGACATCCCCTTCTTTGCAGCCTCCCAGGTCCAAGGCACCTCAACAACCACGAGTCTTGGGAGTGGAGAGAAACACTCCCCATTAGAAAGAGCCTTCCCTGCTGAACTGGAGCTGCCACTGAACGCAGCTCCTCCCCGGAGACTGGCCCCTTTCTCCTCCCTAGAAATCATCTCCGAGAGGCTGGTAGTAAAGTTAAAGCGGGGACCTTAATTAGATACCGGCGGGAAATACTCACATTTTTTAGTACTGCGTTGGGCTACCGAATCATGAATCAGGATACCTAGGAAAAGGGGATTTCCAGTTACTGATTGAACAATTTTCCAATTGTTATTGATCGTAAATTAGGATGGAGACTGAAAAAATTGGTCCAGGGAGTCGATATTTCAAGATCAGAAGTCAACATTCTGGGGCATTTGGTACTCAAATTGAGTACTGCACACATTGCGGGTCTGTTCAGGTACCAGAAATTCACCAGCTTAGTTGTTTTTGTGGATACTCATATCTGCTGTAGCTGATGCTTTTCCTACACTGCGATCTACTAGGGACCCAGCCATGACCCACCAGCAGACGGTCACCCCGGGGCTCCAGTATTTCTAGGGCCTGGAGGAAGAAAGCAAACCGAGTAGGTACGGGATAAAGAGGAGTGTCCTTTCATGGATGAGTAACTAACTGGTTCAATATAGGAAAGAAAGAGTAAGACTAAAATGATTATTTTTCACTACACCTGAAACAAGCTGTGATTCACTATCCAACATGGGCACAATTCACATTTTTGGGTAGGCCTTCAAGGACCTGGAAAATTACTGAAATGGGTACTGCAGATCTGATTTCAGGGGAAGGAAGGGTAATTCCATTTTAGGGAGTTTTTTGTAGAGGGCGCGTGATTTTTATTTATTTTTTTCTTCATTATTTTGATGCTTTTTGGTCGCAACACTTTGGACAACTGTAAATGCGTCATAGTGCAAATATTGTCCATATGGTATAACAGGAATACCGAATTAACTGGGATCCCCATTGGGGAGTGGCTGGGGGAGCCCCAGCTCAAGAGGTAGGATGCTGGCAGCCAAGTTCTGCAGCTGCCTCTGGGCTCCCTCTCTTCCTGACACTGCCCCCCCCTCCGGACTGCTCCTCATTCCCCCATGTGCTCTGCCTCCCCCATGTATCCCTACAGAGTCCCCATAGAGTGTAATCTTAGAAAGGGGCCAGTGAGACGCTCTACTTTCTCCTTTCTTGTACAGCTGCAATTTAATTTGGCCCCAGCAAGACTTGGTCCTCCTTGATCTCTCTACCTTCGACACTGTTGACTACTTGCTCCTGCTTGAATCACTTCACGCCCTGGGATTCCGGGAATCTGTCCTCGACTGGTTCTCCTCCTACCTTTCTGACCGCTCCTTCAATGTATCTCTTCCTAATTCCTCCCCCTCCTCCTCCTTCCCCCCCTCAGTTGCTGTTCCTCAAGGCTCTGTCCTTGGCCCTCTCCTCTTCTCTATCTACACCTAATCCCTAGGCAAACTCATTGCCCCCCCCAGTTTCCAATACCATCTCTATGCTGACGACACTCAACTCACTCTCTCTGCTCCTTCCCTCTCCCCCTCTGTTCAAGCTCGCCTCATCAACTGTCTCTCCGATATCTCCACCTGGATGTCTCAACACCAACTCAAACTGAACATGGTGAAAACTGAACTCCTGATCTTCCCTCTCAATCCTTCCTCTCCCTCT
>QEPC01002388.1:2647632-2664933 GCA_003113815.1 Sphenodon punctatus
ACTGGGTAAGATCCAGCATCTAGGTTTGGGTACCAAATTTCCAGAAAGACCATGGCCCTTTTTACATGGACCGCAGCACGGGGGGGGAGGGGTTCGCTATGGTCGGTGTGCGCTGGGTAGGCGGGCGGTTCTGACAGGTGCACACACCAACCTTCCCCCACCTCCACCCATGGAGCCGCCTCCGTTTTTCTGCATGGTGATGGGTGTGCCCGGCCCATCCCCACCCCCCAGCCGTGGTTCACATGGGCAATGAACACCCAGATTTCTAAGTGTTTGCCGCCCGTGTAAAAAGAGAAAGTGGAGCGGGTTCAGAGGACAGCAGAGAAGACAATAAAGAGTTTAGAAAGCAAGACCTTCGAGGAAAGAAAGGTTGAAGGAAATGGGGGTGTTTAGCCTCAACAGGTGACCTGATAACATTTTTCAAGCATGGGTGTTTTTGAACAAGCAAGGCAACGGGGGAGGGTGGGTCCGTGGCCGCTGTGGAGCACCCACTCAGGTGGCGTGAGTGGGGAGTGCTTCAAATGGGCGGCTCCAAGCCGGAGCATGGCGCACCCCAGAGTTCGCGGCAGCGCTCCACGAGTGGATGCTCCAAGGCTCATGAGAGTGCGTGTTCATGCCAGTCCACCTTCAGATGGGCAGTCAGATGCACGGCTCTGGGGGTGGGGGTGGGCATGTGAGGTAGTAGGGATGGGACACTGGGGAGAATACCGGATACCGGATTTATCAGTATCGGATCTCCCTGGTATCAGAATATTGGATTTTTAACATTGGCCGCTTTACCAGTTTTTTCACATTGCGGCCATTTACTTCAACGGCCACGATGTAAAAAAACCAGTGAAGCAGCCAATGTTAAACATTCAGTATGCCAATCCCGGTGATTATCGGATTAATCCGATATACCTGATTATCAGGTGTATCAGATTAATCCGATACCAATATTCCCACCCCTACGAGGTAACATCTCATTTAAAAACACTCCATGTAGAAGGCCACTATCAGCAGAGTGGTGACCCATTGCTCTCCAGGGTCGTGGAAGGCAGGAGAAGAGATGATGGGCCTGAAGTGACGGAGGAAAGGTTTAGAAAGAATACCAGGAAGAATTTTCTAATGTTCAGCCGTGGCACCAATTTTCAAGGGAGACTGGGGAGTCCAATTCATTGGAAGATTTTTTTTAAAATAACTTTGACAAGCATCTGTTGAAGATTGTTTAGGCAGAACAGATCCCTCTTGAGGGAAGGAGGCTGGAAAAGGTGACCTTTTTACTGTCCTTTCCAGGACTAACACATCATACTATTGGGGGGGGGGGAATCTTGTCTGTGGTCTGGCCACAAATGTGTCTGTGTCGAAGACAGAACGATGGGCTGGATGGACCATTGGTCTGACCCAGTATGGCACGTCTCATGTTCTTATGATTAATACCTACAAATACCACAGAGTTGGAAAGGACGTCAAGAGTAATCTAGTCCAACCCCCTGATTTCTTACTGTTAGAAAGTTTCCCCTGATATTTAACTGAAATCTTCCTTCCTGTAATTTGAGCTCATTATGCCTAGTCCTGCCCTCTGTACCCAGGCAGAACAGTTCCATGTCCCCTTCTTGGTAGCCGTCCTTTATGTATTTGAAGATGGCGACCTACCCTTCATCTCCTTTTTGCTAGACTAAACATACCCAGTTGTTTTCCACCTTTCCTCAGGAGACTTGGTTTCCAGAAGGGCAAAGAAGGAACCTGAGATCAAGGATACTTCTTGCTGCTTCTCTGAATGTTAAATTGGATGGTTTTGGTGAGGGTTCATCACTGCTTGCTACAATGGGTACTTTCAGACATGACGCTAACCACCCTTTAACCACCCTTGGTGGTTATTTATGCATGTTGCAGGGCTGTATTGGTGCCCTATGCAGCCCTGCAACATGCATAAATAACCACCAAGGGTGGTTAAAGGGTGGTTAGCGTCATGTCTGAAAGTACCCAATAGTTCCTTTTTCCAAACTGCAGGCATGACACTCTTTAATAACTAGCATGCAACGTGACCCCCTGTGCTCCTCCCATAGACATGATGCAGAGGAGGGCAGGAGAGCAGGGAGTTTGAAATTCCTTCCAGCTAAAAGCCAGGGATTTAATTAAACGTTATCACTATTGGGATCGTTCTAAACTGACCTCAGCCAACCCTGCTCTACCAGAGTGCTGCAGGATTTCATGTTGCAATATTATAAATCCTTCCTTCCGAGCTATTTTTAAGCAGTTCCTTCAATGCCTACCTTAAAGACTGCCTAATAATGGGCTTTGGGTGGGGAGGGGGTTGGAAGATTGAACTGCCTCTGGCATGGCCTTGTTTCCCAGAATACCAGGGCCATTTTTAATAAGACCAAATTAATCTTTTGAAAGATAGTCACTTCTTTCCCTATCTCTTCCAAGCCTCCCGGCACGTTCCTTTAGAGAGGCAGTCTAAAGTCTGCAATAGCATTAGAACAGATGAATGGGCAGGCCACAGCCAGCGAATTACCAATTACTGCCAGCACGATGGATGAGCGTACACACCCCTGTCCTTTACCCTAATGGGAAAGATTGACTCGTGGTCAGTGCATGAGTCGAGGTTGGCTTTTGCATGCAGGTTGGCTACAACGTAGGCGATGGCTGCTAATGCAGAAATGGAGGCTCACGTTCAAAACGGTGAATTAGCTGTAGGCCGACACCACTACTTAAGGAGCATGCAGAGTCCTCCTGTCTCAGACAAAATGGTGGATGATGCTCTGGGCTTTGGTTTAAAAGCCCCGTGATACGGTCAATGAGTTACTTGGATTGCGCCAAGCACTGAATCACAGAGACGGACAGGACTGTGTGTGCGTGTGTGTGTGTGTGTGTGCGTGTGCGTGTGCGTGTGCGTGTGCGTGAATGTCTGGTTTCTTTCTTGAGGGTGTTGTTGTTACATCTTCTGGGCTGGCTTTTTTAAAAAATTATTTCTGTCCGCAGTTTCACTTTTGTGGGTTTGTCTTCTTGAGAGATTGTCTCACTCTTGCTGCCCTGCTTTTCTGGGCGCTGCTTGGCATAATGATTTTAAAGTGGGTGCACTTTAAAATCATTCAAGGAAAGAGTTCCGAAGTTCCAAGTTCTGGAGATTTCTGAGGTCCGGAGTTCTGAATTCTGGGTCCTCGGAAAAAGTTCTGAAGTTCGGACGAGTACGTGGACTGGGTACTCGGAACTCGGTCCAAGTACCAGTGCAGCCCTAAAATTAGATAATAATTAGGTACTGATTAGTACCCAATATTCGTGAGTCGATTCAGGTACCAGAAATTCAACGGCATTATACCCGTTTTTTCAGGTACTCCTTTCAGCTCTATGATGTTTATTGAATGTTTGATATTTAGTTGCATAGAAATACATGGTCCTGTGCTGCTCCTTTCTATATAAACACAGCTTGTTGGGCAGTAGAAAGGCTTTCCTCCAACATCAGGGGTTAAACTGAAATATTTCCACCTGCCGTACAAGGAGTCAGTCACCTTTTTATTATTATTAAATTATTATTATTATTATTATTATTATTATCTAATGCTTAGACTATTGTGGCCTGAATATTTTATTGTGAGATTTACATGTGTGCTGTTATTCAATGCTGAAATAAAGTTGCCATAGAAACCCTTCATTACTCCGGCCAGGAGGCTGTTAGCAGCCACTTCAGGAGCATCTAGAAAAAGAGAAGTTCATTCCCTAGTGGAAGCCAAATAGATTCCTCTGTCTGCACAGCGAGTGAGGCCAGACTAGGGTAGAGCACATCAGGGCCAGAACGTGAAACCTCCCCTCGCTCACATTGGAATTGTCAATTAGCTTGAGATTCTGCATCTCATTTAAAAGAGCTAACGCCAGCTCAGAAAGAACAAGTGATTCTAGAGGTTGCCCTTCCTTTTCCCTACCTGGCGAACTTTCTTGTCAACAAGATAACCCCGGTGAGGGCTAGTGAGTCCAAGTCCATCGTTTTAAAGAGAGGAAGGGGAGGAAGAGTTGTTTTTTCCTCTTAAACCTCTGTTTTCACTTTGATATTTTAGTCATTTGGAGAATGATCTGGTTTGAGGTTTTCCTTTCTGGGCAGTATACTGACAAATACAACAGGGAAGGGTTTCTTTCTTTCTTTGGGGGAGTGGAGAAAATTCTGTAAATGATGGGTCTGATTCTAATCCCTGCACAACGTGCATGCACCCCCACTATAGCAACTGGAGGGCTCACACGAACCGTAGGTAAACCAAGCACCAGGACTTTAAAATCAGCATCTCAATTTCCATTTTGATTCTCTTGAAATGTGAATATTTTATCTCGTTTGGATTTTTCATTTTAAATTAAAATTTGATTACCAAAAACATTTAGTGCCTGGAAACTTTAATTATTTTCATTCTTTTAAAATTTCATTTCAGCTGCCAATTAAATGAGATGTTGATACATTTTGGGTGGCGACCTCCCCTTCCCCCCCCAAATATTTTGCTTCTTGGCACATTTCACTGACTGACTGACTGACTGACTGACTGAGCAAAAACAAGTCCCGGGGGAAGGAGGGAGAATGACAATATTCTCCCCATAAATTTGATTACAACAAAACAATAAAATAAAACAGAACAAAAAGAGTTGTATGATGATTTTTTTCTGAACTATGTGTTTGTGCGTGTGAACTTTCAACTGACGTGTCTCACAATGCCCCGTGCCGTGACTGGCAGATTTCAGGACTTGACAAGGACAGTGTTAATTAATAAAACAGGGTTTCTTGGGCCTAATTAGTCAGTGACTCACGGCACTCACTACTCTCATTGATTTCTACTGGAAATTTTGGGTCATTGGTCCTCGTACAAATCCCTCCTCTGTGCCTGTCCCCCCACAGATAATGTAATTCATAGGGGGGTGAAGAAGGCATCCCATTCGTTTTTGTTTTCATTTGATGAAAACCATCGGCTTTAGGGTTATCATTCAAAACCTGTTGGTTATCGATTTTTCAACTACCCAGAATTACCCCCAAACCCAAAATAACACCGGAAAAAAATCTCAAAATCTGGGACAAAATTGGGACCAAAAAAAATGTGGCATTTTGGTATAATAGTTGTTGGTATTTTGGTAGAGCAGTTGTTCAATTTTGGTACTAGAAATCCAATGGGGACACCCATTTTTGCGGGTAATTGTTCTACTAGCAACTCCTTCATCACAGTTGGTGTCATTAGGAAAGATTGAAGAGGAAGAAGGCTAGACAACCAGCCTAGGTGAGGTGTTAACCCTCTTCGTATTGGGATTAAAAGGCTAACACAATAGAGACATCCCTGAAACTAAATAGGAAGGAATCTCTTTTTGGCATAATCACCTTAAATGAGGATGAGAAAGAACAGGGCAGGCAAGAAGTGAAATTGAAGCCATTTAAAAGGCAGTGGTGGGAAGTCAGAGAGAGGGGAGATGAATGAATTCTTTGCTCCTGTGTTCAAAGGGAAGCTGAAGGTCACATTTTAAAGAGTGGGCTATGTTTTCCTAGGGAAGGGAAAAAATGCTAAAGTGCTTTATGATCACAGCAGAGCGGGGACTTAGAAAGCTGGAATTCTTCAAAGCCAGCAGAGCTCTCGACCCAGATAAATGACACCCTAGAAGCACCATAGGAGAAATGGGAGAGAGCAGAGGGGGAATCGGCAGAGGGTTTTGACAGCAAGTGCTGTTAAAGAAAGATGCTCAAAGGGCTGGAATGGGGAAATTGCAATTTGTACCGGTTCAGAAAGGCTCAGAGGGGCACTATGGATATTCTGAGGCCTGCATACCCCAAATAATGGAATAAGAGAGAAATGATGGAATTGAGAACATGGCATCATTTAAACTCATGGGTAATGAATGTATCTTTATTCAGACTCACTCCTTCATCATAAACGTGGGTCGCAATACTCCTAGTGGGACTGAGACCTTAGCTGGCATCAGCCCAATGACACATGCACACTAGTATCAAACCAACAGTTTACAAATTACAAAGTAAAGACACCCGCTCTGTTATCTTGGGCTACCCCAGTCAATTGTCAGTGGCAAGTTGAGCTACAAGTGAGCTTGATCAGTACCCGAATAATACCGAGTCAGGCACAAAATTACCCTGGGACTCAAATGCTGAGCATTACCATTACTGAGTTACCAATTTTCCATTTTACTGGTAAAATGTGAAAGCAGTAAAGAAACCAGGACGGAAAGTAAAAAAATCAATACCGGAAGTCAAGAGAGAAAACAGCAAATTAGTAACTCGGATATGCCATTAGACACTACGTGGGTACCAATTCGTACCCAATATTACTAAGTCAAGTACCATACATTTGATGGATATACCCATTTTGGTTCTAGTGGCTAGATTGGTGCAACTGATCTACCAATGGAGGGGTCTTGACGCACACACACATACACACACACACACCCTTTTTTTCTCATGAGTTGTTCCAAGCACACAAATTAGCTGGTAGAGGATGGAGAAAGGTTGATTGGTTGCATTACGGCTGATGTCACAAAGGTACTCCTTTAAAAGAGGCTCGATATAGTGACATGGCCCCATAGGTAGATATTAACATTCAGATTCAATGCTCTGGTGGGCAGAGAAAAGGAACAAATTTGCTTTAAAAGGTGAATCTTCCCAAATCCACCCAACTGTCATAGTATGGGGGAAAGAACGAAGGGATCCAGGTCCCAAGGGCGTATTAGTTGTGTACATATAGAGATAGATTAGATATTATATAGGATTTTGGCTAGTCTATTATATATATGATAGGATTATAGGATAGGCATATTCGTCTGAAACGATACCGATACCAATATTGACTACAATGAAAACGACGTTGTCGTTAACGAAAAATGACATTTTTAAATATCAAAAACGAAAATGACATGGGGGCCTGGTGCAAACCCCTAGTCCACAGGAAAACCCAGTACCAAGTATGAGGGCTCCCTACACAGGTAATAAGCAGCACTGGACAGAGCCAGGAGGCAGTGGGCCACGGCACAAGGGACAAAGGGGAAAGACATCCCCTCCCCCCACAATGGTTAAGGGGTGCTGTACAACTGGGATGCTAACCTAAGTGAACACAAGAGAGAAACAAGAGGAGCATTATACACAGACACGCAGCCACAGATACACAGAGGAGAGAGGTTGTATTCAGAAGGGAAACCTAGGCTGTGTGGACCAACACCATAGGACTTCAGGGGTCTTGACTAGAGGAAGGGGGTTAGCAAATGCGACAGTATGTTTCTTGTTGCACTGGCGGATGTTGGCCTGGGATTGCTCCTGGACACGGCGGCAGTGGCGAGCCCAGACTGTGATCCCAGAGACCTCCAGGGTCACATTTCGGGCTTGGATCCACCGGATTGGTCCACAGCAAACTATCACATGTGGTTTAGCCCACAATGACCCCGCCCAGATTGGGCCTGCCATGGCCGACCACCATTGGCTGCCTGTCATGGCAGGGGGCGGGGCCAGCCCTCTGCACCTTCATGCAGCTAGCTGCCGGCATGTTTGTTGGCTGGCTCAGCCTAGTCTGGACCGTATTAGCAGCAGGTTGCCAACCCGGTCCGTGCCGATGGCACTCCGCCGTCACATTTGTAAACATCCAAAGTAAGGTAATAGCCAGAAGGGAAGTGAGCTATGAGTGGGAAGACAGCGTAAGAATTGATGGCTAAGATTAGAGAAGGAAGGACCGAATCCAGAAGGGAACTCAGGGCTAGATGCAGGGTAAACTAGGTCACACAGTCAAGAGGATAACAAGGCACTCCAGGATCAACAAGCTAAGCAAAAGGCAGAGACTAATGGATACTACTCACCGCTATGGAACCAGGAACTTAAGCCACTTTCAGACATGCCCCCCTTTCCCCCCCACACAGGAGGGGAATGCACAACCTGAATATGCACAGGGATCGGCCGCTGTGAAAGCAAACCCCCCCTCGCGCGGCTTTGCCGGCAGAGACACGCAGGGATGCAGAGCTCAATTCCCAGCCAGCAAAGTCACATGTGTGTGTGTGTGTGTGTCTTTCAGACCGGCTGGTCCCTGCGCATATTCTGGCTGCGCATTCCCCCCGCAGCTCAAATATGTGTGTGTGTGTGGGGGGGGGCGCATGTCTGAAAGTGGCCTAAGCCAGGCAATCAAGAAATAACACCCGCAGTTGCCCGGTGAGTCTGTCCACAGCAGCAGGGGCATTAAGTTGCTTGGGGAAAGTAGCGGGGTCCCCCGCACACGCAAAACCCACCTCTGGGTCCCAGCATATGGTTCTGAGGCCCCCATCCTGCTCGAGGTAAGTAGTGTGGCGCTGCCTTCAATCCTAACGGGGTTGAGAGTTCCTGGGACCCAGCCACCCCTGCACCCAGACCAACACCGCCAGTAGTGTTAACAGAGGCTTCCGGCCTAGAGCTGTACTGACCCTGGTGAGGTCCAGGTGCCCCTTGGGGCAAAAACAAGGAAGGTCCCACCTGCACGGCCCATGCTCCAGGCTTCTGTCAACACTCCAGAACAGCCCAGAAAGGTAGCCGGCCACTAGCTTGTTCTCAAAGGTGGGACTCAGGGGCCTTGTGGTTACAGTGCACAGCACTGCAGGGAGCTCCTTCTCCCTTGGCCTCCTGGGCTGCAATGACAGGCCTCCTTTTAAAACCCCAGAAGCCTTAGGGGCCTTGTCCTGTCATTGGCTATTACAGCAAGCCTTTTTTCCTGATGGCACCAGATCAGGCGCAGTCCTGTGATCAGAGCAGCACCTGCTGCAAACCTGGTACTACCCCTTAAAGGGCTACGAGCCCCGGAAGGGCACACTCAGCTACACCCGCTCAAGAGCCAACAATATTTTTATTTATTTATTTTTCAATTTAATACCCCGCCTCTCCTGCCATCAGGCAGCCCCGTGGCGGCTTACAATATGAAAACCCAAATAAAATTCAATATACAACATTTTTTTAAACTACAAAAAGGAGGGCGACATTTAGCACCCCCATCCCCACCCTGGAAGGGAGTTCCACAGCCGTGGCGCGGCCACCGAGAATGCCCCCTCCTGTGTGGCCCCCCAAAAAAACTTGTGGAACCTCAACCAGGGCACCCACGGACGACCGCAGGTGGGGAACTACGGTCGTACAGGGGCTTACGGCAGAGGAAAGGGCGAACTAGGATGGACATCGGTCAAGCAGTCAAGGGCTAACGGGCATTCAAGCCCAGGTGATCCAGGGAACCCAACAAGGGATCAGGACTCTGGATGAGCTCAGGGGAGCAATGGTAACCAACCAGGAGATAGCAAGAGATTGCAAACCAGCAGAGAGAGGCGACTTGCTGCAAGACCGAGGCTAAAAACCCATCCAAAGACAAACTCCAACACTCCACGTTAGAAGGGACTGGGCTAAGGAACCAAGCCACTCCAAGTGAACGACACCCAGACGGAGAGAGAGGGAGAAAGCCAGGCACGAATAGGGAAAGCAACACCGTAGCACAGACAGAGGCCAGGAGGAGCAGGCAGAAACCTCAACAGAAGTGTTGAAAGTAGGGTGGCCACCAACACACATTTTTAAAGAACACTTATGAGAAATGCATGTTGCAGGGCCTGCATTGGTACCATTGCAGGCCCTGCAACATGCATGTTTCATAAGTGTTCCTTTAAAATGTGCCTCGGTGGCAACCCTCGTAGGAAGGGACCAGAAAGCTCCACAGGCTTCCTGGTGTCCCCAGCAATACCTTCTGTGCGGATTGGGGACCAATCAGGAAGCTAGGTGGGTGTGGCCAAGGCTATAAAGAAGGAAGCAATATCCTTAAAATCCTTGACAGCTGCTGTCAGAGAGTGGCACAGAGGCAGGGGGGCACCGTGGCCCTCAAAGCCCAGGACTAGACGTTCAAGGCCTGGACCTGACAACAGCCAAATTGGATCTGCATTGCAAGGGAAAGGGAATGCTTTCGGAGGAGGAAGTAGCCCACAGGGATTTCTTGGCTGAGTGAGCGTACACGTTTCCAGTGATAAAATATTGAGAAATGGGAATTAAAGACTCATCCGGTTAAAGGAGGAGGAAAAGGATTCACTCAAATAAAGAGGATTAAAAACCTGTTCATGCTCTGAAATACCCAGCTCATGCAGTATCAGATTGTAGACGTGACGTGTCCCCAGCTGATCAGTGAGATTCATTATCTTGATAATTCTGTTAAAAGTATAATGAGTTCTAGCGAGGATCCTCCAGCAGATAAGTTACACCATTATAGATAACGTATCATCGGTTCACATGTATTATTAACCTAACCTTGGCATTTTGGTTTCTTTTCTTTCCTCCCTAGAATATAAGAAGGGAATGGTTTGCAACACAGTCAGGTCCGATAAGCCCCGTCAGTGTAAATTAAAATGCCATGACCTCAAAAATTAGCTCGAGGCCTTGCTGATAGGGGTGTGCACCCATAACGTTTCCTATTAGTTACAAAAACCAACGGAGCCGCGTTCGTGTTCGTAACTGATGTTACGAAAATGGAGGGATAAGCAAACATTTGCTTTAATCCGTTTTCATTTGAAAATTAAAAAAAATAAAATCAAAATATTAATTTCTTTTTAAAAAAAAACCTGCGCCTGCACAAATGGCCTCGAGAGCTGTTCTCTGCCTGCGCGCCCTTTTCCAAAATGGTGCCTGCAGCGTCTGGGTCGTTTTGGAAAAGGGCTGCGCGTGCAAAGAACATCCCAGTGGCAATTCTGCACATGCACAGCGATACGTTTTAAAATTAATTTTTCATTTTACAAAATGAAAAAAGAAAAGGGTAGTGTCGTTTAAGAAAAAAAACAACAACAAGGGGGGTTTTGTAAATGAAAACAATAACGAAAACACAAATGGCAGCCTTCTGCACACCCCTAGCTGCTGAGCTAGTGTGGAAATCATTTCCGAATTGGTTACGAAACCCACGTACGAGGCAAGCTGGTTTCATTTTGCTCTAGAAGCTAAGACAGAGACGCTTTGTACTTGCACCCCATTGATCTTCCCCACCCCTCACCCCAGGCAAATATGGCTTTTCTCACTTACAAACAGCATTGGCTGGAACATTTCCAGCTCTTACGTTTTCCCCTCAGTTTAACTGAAAACGAAATTTTCTGCAGGAAACGCTCGTGTTTGTCAATCCAGCGGGGCCACCTTGAACTGGGAGAACCAAGACAAAACGTTTTTATTTATGATGCACTATGGAGCTGTGGTGCATGAGTTTCCATTTCTATATGAGCCACGGTGCGGGGGGGGGGGGGGAAACCGGTGTGCGCCGCGGCAGTGGGGGCAATGCGGGAGAGGAGGACAGGGCACACCGTCACACACCGATCTCCTGCGCATCCCCACTCATGGAGCAACCTCCGTTTTCACTGGTAGCTCCGTGAGTGGGGATGCATTGGGAGTGAGTGGGGATACGTGGGTCATGGGATGCACTGGCCGTGGCATGCACATGGGTGGCACACACTCATGCCCACACAGCAGACCTGCTTGGGCATGAGTGGGACCGTCCTGTATAAAAATGGCCAGAATTCCAATGCTGTTCTCCTTAGTGAACTACAACCCCCCATCATGCACTCCTAATGTTTGCGTCCCACGAGGCACCAGTACAACATGACTGCTCAGATTATTAGTACTATTTACCATTTATCTAGCCCCAGCCCTGAACCAGGTACTAAACAATCATTAATTCGAGACAGCTCCCTGCCCCTACAAGGGCTTCCCATCTAGGGGAGACAAGGGAAGGAAGACAAGGCGGAATGGGAAACTAGGGAGAGACAAGGACACATTCAAGAAGTTGAGAAGTCACAGATGCTCGGGCTTAGTTTATTGACAGCCAGGAGAAGGGGAATCCTGAACGCTAGGATGATAAAGGAGCATCCGTGTGCGGCGCGCAGTCCGTGAAATGAGACGTGGAGGTGAAATGCGTAGCCCATTTTCTTCCCATGGGTAATACTCGCAATTACAGGCAGGGCTGCTGGGTATCTGATCAGCACTAGGGCTGGATTGAGAACTGTTCCCGGTTCCCACGAGATTCTCGCGAGAATCGACAAACGTTACCGAGATCTCGAGAAGATCGCGGTAACATTCCAAGATTTTGCGAGAATCTCGAGAATTTTTTTAGAAAACAGACTGTGCATGTGAAAAATATCCGCCAGGCTCATTCTGTGCATGCGAAGCCCTTTTCCAAAATGGGGCCAGCAGCATCAGAGCCATTTTGGAAAAGGGCATCCATTATGTGCGTGCACAGCACCATTCATGCATGTGTAGACAGACAGGCTGCCCTTTACCAAAATGGCGCTGCTGCTGCCGGAGCCATTCTGGACAAGGCCTGAGCATGCGCAGACGGTTCCAGTGGCCATTTTGTGCATGTTTTAAAATTATTTTGTTCAGCCGTCTCCTCAGAAAACTCACCTGCCCCTCACAGAGAAGCGAAGAGGAGAACCAGAGGAGTCCCAGACTTGGAGAGAGGCAGCCAAGTAAAAGTGTGTGGGGAGGGCAAGACTCTCTCCTTGCTCAGTACCAGAATAGCCATTAAGATGTTAGCCTATTGGTATAAGATTTCTACCTTTTCTCCGCTGGGGTCCCCAAAAATGTGCCTTATAGAAGATAATTTGTTATCACAACCCTGTAAATCCCCTTGGTTATTGTTTTTGTCTAATATGGTTGGAATAATGGGGTTTGGAGATTATCTGTCTGGAAATGAAAGATGATTGTCTCCTGAGGATAAAGCTCAACTCTGTGGTAGAATTCGAGATGTCGCTCAACAGACCGATTTAGTGACGGTTCGCTTTTTGCGTATTGCCCCTTTCTACATTCATTGGAAAACAGAGGGAGGATTAGAGAAATATTTGTCTTTGAATTTGAAACCGAAATTATGGGCTGCTCTTACCAGATTAAGATTAGAGCAAATGCCAAGAGCAATGATTGAGGGTCGCAGGAAGGGGATACCAAGGGAAGAGAGGGTTTGTCCTTATTGTACTAAGGGATTGGAAGATACGGTCCACTCTCTGATTGAATGTCCATTATGCAATGAAATTAGGAGCTCCTTTTTGGTTTCCATTACCACCACTTCTTAGGACTTTTCCTCAGTTTGAGAAACTAATATGGATTATGCAGCAGAAGAATGAGACCTTTTTGTTAAGGCTAGCTAAGTTTGCCAGTAAGGCTGAAGACTGTAGGTGGGAATTTATTGTCTCTAAAATGTTATGTTTGTTTTAAGATATGTTACACAATATGTACTTTGTGGGGACTTGGGCAAAAGCCAGTGTCCGTAATAATAAATTAACTATATTTACTCAGAGAGTGTGAGGGCAATTCTTGGCTTGTTTCCGTTTGCAAGAACGAGCCAAGAACCCTGATTCTCATTAAGAAAAGCGAGAATCCAGGAAGCAAGTATCGACCTGAATCCATACCCAAGTACCGAGGCTGGAACCCAATTACCCAAAATACCAGTTATTACCATGAGCAAGACGCTAATTTCCCATTTTACGGACCAATTTCTAGAACAGAAAACTGGAAATTCAGTAAGAGAAGTTGGTAAATCAGTAAACTGGGGTAGCCCGTCAGGATCAGGCCCTATCATTTTGACAGGTGTGCCCGTTTTCTAGGTACCCAGTTCAGTTCTTGTGAGAAGCTAAGAAAAGCCTGAGAGAAGTGGTTGGTTTTTTTGGAAGGGGAGGTGGGGGCAAAGCATCCATGCTCAGGGAAGCAGACACAACATTCTGGCCTCTGTTTTCTCATGACCTACATCATCCCTGGATTCGGGGGGAATCTCTCTCATCATCCCTGGATTTGGGGGGAATCAGGGGAACAGGTATTCTCTCTGCTGCTCCCCTGCCCAAATTGTGTGGGGTTGTGAATATTTATAGGACTGTCGTGTCTAGTGATCTCAAAAAATGCCCTGGCTCTGTTGTAGGTGACACCACATGAACAGAGCGTGAAAAGCAAACTGCTCTTGTTCTGAAAATGTTAGATGAAGTGGATTCTCTGGGCTACATTGTTGGCCCGATTCCTCTGCACTCCCTTCTCCTGGTGCCTGATGGACTGACCTTGCCAAACGCATAAACCCTATCCGCGTAGATTATGCCCCATTCACCAGAATAACATGCAAGAGGAGAGAGTGAGAAGTCTTTTAGCCCCGTCTGCTGTCCCTCAAATCCTTGGCACCTGCCTTCTTCCGGGAACCAGAATATCTTGGCAGGTATTTAGGAGACAGATGGAACGGAGGGAAGCCAGAGCTCCTCCTAGCTCAACCAATCACCCAATGCAGCCATCTATATCTGAGGAGGAAACTAAATGGGTTCTGAAGAGAGTATATTTATTTACCGATATAGAAAGGAAAAGCCATTCTACTCAGCTAGCTGAGACTAAAACAATTCATCTCCCTTCACTGTTAAAATTCATGATAGCAAGTGCAGAACGATGGAGAAGGATGGGAGTGGAGGGGAAATCATTCACAGGGAAAGGAATGCTCTGTCCTCAAATGCTGCTCCCTATCCTGCAAGGTACTGGCACAGGGACTTAACTAGAACCATGGATTGTACCGTACCAGGTACACTGCTGGCCCTGGGTAAATCAATCAGTCACCAGTCATCATCATCCCAGAGGTGCCACTCATGGAATGAACATAAAGCTTTCACCAAAATGTGTCCAGGGTCGCGCACAGAGCACAGTGTCAGCCTAGGACTGAAAAGCATTTCACAATCAATGGTTAAGACTCACAAACACTTGGGAAGGAAATATGTATACATGCAATCAGACGAGCCCCTGGGGATCGATTCAGGGACTTGTCGATCCATAGGCATAAATCTCTACTGACTGAATTAAAAGAGTCCTCTCATTTAGCTCAGGCTGATGGCAAAACCATCCACCTCTCTGAGGCTGCGAACAACCACTAGAGCGCGACGGAGCATCTGTGTGGCCCCAATGCCAGGAATCTGGGTTCAATAGAGGGCAGGTGGGCCCAGATAGTAGAGTCTCCTCCACCACTCCGTTCTCCACCTTGACTCGGCTGTGAGGCGCTGGCATGGAAATAGAAGGGGACAGAGCCCCACAACCTCTTCATGGCCCAGCACAACCAAAATAACGGGAGGGATAAAGTGCCACAGACTCTGTGTCACCCAACGTCACCGCTAGAGGGGGACAGAGCACCACAGTCTCTGTGGCCCAGCGCCGCCACTAGAGGAGGACAGAGCAACACAGTCTCTATGTGGCCCAGCGCCACCACTAGAGGGGGACAGAGCGCCACAATCTCTATGTGGCCCAGCGCCACCACTAGAGGGGGACAGAGCGCCCCAGTAGCTGCGTGGCCCAGCGCCACCACTAGAGGGGGACAGAGTGCCCCAGTCTCTGCGTGGCCCAGCACCACCACTAGAGGGGACAGAGCGCCTCAGTCTCTGTGGCCCAGCGCCGCCACTAGAGGGGGACAGAGCAACACAGTCTCTATGTGGCCCAGCGCCACCACTAGAGGGGACAGAGCACCACAATCTCTATGTGGCCCAGCGCCACCACTAGAGGGGACAGAGCACCACAGCCTCTATGTAGTCCAGCATCACCACTAGAGGGGGAAAGAGCGCCACAGCCTTTGCATGGTCCAGCGCCACCACTAGAGGGGACAGAGCGCCACAAGCTCTATGTGGCGCAGCGCCACCACTAGAGGGGGAAAGAGCGCCACAGCCTTTGCATGGTCCAGCGCCACCACTAGAGGGGGACAGAGCAACACAGTCTCTATGTGGCCCAGCGCCACCACTAGAGGGGACAGAGCAACACAGTCTCTATGTGGCCCAGCGCCACCACTAGAGGGGACAGAGCGCCACAGCCTCTATGTGGCCCAGCGCCACCACTAGAGGGGACAGAGCGCCACAAGCTCTATGTGGCCCAGCGCCACCACTGGAGGGGGACAGAGCACCACAGCCTCTGCATGGCGCAGCGCCACCACTAGAGGGGAACAGAGCAACACAGCCTCTGTGTGGCCCAGCGCCACCACTAGAGGGGGACAGAGCAACACAGCCTCTGCATGGCGCAGCGCCACCACTAGAGGGGAACAGAGCACCACAAGCTCTATGTGGTCCGTTGCCACCACTAGAGGGGGACAGAGCAACACAGCCTCTGCACGGCGCAGCGCCACCACTAGAGGGGAACAGAGTGTTAACAATTCTGCACTGCTACAGCTGTTTTACTAATAGGTATCTTGATACTCAGAGACATTAAGAAGCTTCTCCCTATGTCACCCAGGTAGTTCTTAGCATAGTTAGAACTGGATGCCATGGGTTCTGGCTCCCAGCATTGTATTCTACATCCAAGAGGATATGGAAAAACTCACTGCAGCCCCAGACAGTAATGACCCCCAATCTCCTCCTCTTATTGCCACGCAGCAGGATTAGTGCAGGGCAATGCCCCTCCTGGCACCAATCCTGCCCAAACATGAATGAGATTGTTTAAAGTGACTTTTCCTGGGAGTTTCCCAGAGGGACCTTTTTGGAGAGCTGTTATCTGTGGCAGGCTTCCTCCTGGGGGGCATTACAGGCCTCTCCTCCCCAGGGCAGTGGCACTGGCACGTCAGTCAGATGGAAGGTGGGGAGCAGAATTTTGGAGTGCCCAGTGCACACATCTACCTTCCATGACCTGGCCCTGAGCACCTCACAGCCAAGTCAAGGTGGAGAATGGAGTGCTGGAGGAGACTCTGCTCCCATGGCCACCTGCCCTCCGTTGAACCCAGGGTCCAGACAAGGAAGTTCCTAGGCTAATTCTCTGCGGAAAGCAGAGCCACTTTGCTGCCTGGCAACAGAGGAAGTGTTTTTCCATCTGTGCCAAATTACAAAGCACACAGTCCCAAGATATTCTTTGCTGCCCTCATAGCGTCTGCGAAGTTGCGTCCAGCTGAGCTTTTCCGGGTGGTACAGAGGCTGGTCAGTCTGGCCTCTCTCCGCCTGGAACTAGTGCTCGCTGTGACATGTTTGTCAAGTTTTTTGTGGATAAAATCGCTCGGATTCACCACGATTTCGATGCCGCACTTATAGCAGTAGGAGAACCCTGAAGTAATGAATGCCCCGCCTTGTCCGGTTTTGTGGGATCAGTTTCAGTGGGTGTCGCCCGCTGATGCGGCGGATGTTTTGGGGCTGGCAGAGCCACTTGTTGATCCCTGCCCATCCTGGTTGATTAAGGCCTGCTGGGAGACATTTGGATCATTGCTGGCTGGGGTTGTCAATGCCTCCCCCTTAGGAACGGCAGAGTGCTGGGCCACCGCAAAGAGGCGGTGGTGTTATTATTATTATTATTATTAAACATTTATAAAGCGCCAGTAACAACCTGGCGCTGTACAGAACATATAATCAGCTGCGGTCCCTACC
>QEPC01002388.1:2669682-2749224 GCA_003113815.1 Sphenodon punctatus
AAACAGTCACTCCAGCTGCAGGACCCACTGTCAGGGTTCTGGGGCCTACGTTACTGGCAGGGAGGGCTGTGGCCAATATGTATCTAGAAGCTGCCACTCTAGACCCAGGACCCACCGTCATGGGTCTGGGGCCATCATTCCTCGCACAGAGAGCCTTTTTCCGAATGCCAGAACCGAAATGAACACGACCAAACCGAATGGCCGAAACCGAACGGCCGAACCGAACGGGCAAACCGAACCGGACCGAACCGAATGGCTGAACCCAAACTGTGATCTGTTTGCCCATCCCTAATATCTCCAAAGCTCTGCCCCCCTTCGGCCCCCTTCATGATGGCAAGGGTTCTGGCCACTCATTTGCCTTCCAGGAAATAAACATTCCCCTGGGAGCAGACGGGCACAGAGTGAAATGAAGGTTGTCACATCTCCAGGTTTAACTCAGAGATTCTGATTTTGGCCTAGGGTCTCCAAGGGAAGCCCCAAATTTCCCAGGACATGCAGGGGCCCTTGTAGCTGACTTGGAGACAGGGCCAGCCTGAGCATTTGTGGGTCCCAGGGCAAAAATAAAATGCTGGGGGGCTCTGGTGGCTCCTCCCCCTTGGGCCGCACCGTCCATAGGACCTTAAAGGTGTGTTTGGGGCCACACTGGGAGGAAGTGAAAACAGGGGCCACTGTGGGTCCCCTGAAAAGAGCAGGGCCCAGGGCAGTTGCCCCAGGTTACCCTGTAATAAGGCCAGCATGTTGGGAGAATCATGGATTCAAGGTGCAGCCACATTACAAAGGGACGTGTACTTCCTAACGTGGCCTCCATCACTATGGAGCACTGGGATGTCATTCCCTAAGGGGTGGAGTTATGTCAGAAAGGGTCATGACATAACCACACACCCCACCCCACCCGGCTCCCGCCGTCCCTCGGTGAAGCTGCCTTGTCGATTCCAACCAAAATGGAGTGGAATTTTCTCCTAATGCAGTGGTAGATGTGCTCCACCTCATCCCCAACACTTGTACCCATCCTCCCTGTTCCATCCAAGAGAAGCTAGCCAATCTCACACCAGCAAGCAGGCCCAGGACTGAGAGCAAGGGAAGGGGATTGAATTTGGCTAGTTTTTTTTTGAAAGGGGAGAGAAGGTGTTGGATTCGTACTTGCTGTTGTTGGTTTTTAATGACTAGCAACAATATCTGGATGACAGGCCAGTGGAGCACTTATTCTGTACCGTGTAGATCAAAGGAAAAGAAAGATCATTAACACGGTTGGAGCTGAGCGCGTCTAGGGATGCCAGAACAAGGTGTAATATGCTAACACAGCCAGGAGACGTAGGGTTTCGTTGAATAGTAATGGGCGACTGTTTCTCTTCCCAGCGATAAATCATTTATGCTGCTCCTGTCGTCACCGGACACTCCTACCCTACGTTTACCAGACCATTCAGAAGAGTCTGGTTCTGCACTCCCTGCCTGAAACATCAGGGCATATTGGGTTTGATTTCTGCCGTCAAATGGATGGAACCAAATTAAAGTGTTGCAACCAAGTTCTGTGCAAATGCAGTACTACACACCCAATGTGCATGAGTGAGGAGTGGAGGGTGCGTTAGAGAGTACGGACTCAGCTTGAGTTCAGGACAGACAGAGCTGTGGTAGAACAGCAATGGTTCCCCAGACTGGTTATGAAGAGGTATCCATTTACTGACGTAATAGTTCTGCTCTATTCTGCACGGATCGGACCCCATCTGCAGTACTGGGTTCAGTTTTGGGCGCCTCAATTTAAGAAGAACGTTGACACGCTGAAGCAGGTTCAGAGGAAGGCAACAAATATGATAATGATTTGGAAAGCAAGTCTAATAGTGGGGGAAGGTTGAAGGAACTGGGTATGTTTAGCCTAGTGTAAAGAAGACTAAGGGACTACATGATTGCAGTCTTCAAATATGTAAAGGGCTGCTATCAAAAAGATGGCAAGGAACTCAATTGCATATCAGGAAAAACTTCCCAACAGTCAGAGCTGTGCAGCCATGGAACAAGCTGCCCAGGGGGGTCATAGGCTCTCCAATGCTGGAGCTTTCCCAAAAGAGGCTGGGCAGCCGCCTGTTGCGGATGTGGTAGCTGCTGTCATCCTGCATCCAAAGAGGGGGTTGGACTAGATGGCCTTCAACTGTAAGATTCGACGATTCCATTGTACGGTGGCTCAATCAGTTAACCGGCGTTTTCCTAATTTACAGTTGTATTCGTTTACCATGTTACTGCACAGTACCAGAGCGTGTCATTTCCTGTCTTGCCATTTACAATTTGCTGATTAGTCCTTTCCTGTTTACTCTGCGCTGCCCCCTTCAGACCTGGTTTCAGATTAGTCGCGTTAACATCCGGTTACGTGATACAGCGGTAACGCGCTAACAGTAATACAGTAAGCCGGTTAACTGTTCTGGTGTTATCCGGTTATTTGGTTTGTCAGTTAGCCATGGTGGGCATCCGTTAACGGATGGATAACTACCAAAATATTTGGAATGGTGGATATTAACTGCGGGTAATAAACGTACAATTTGTTTTATCTCAAAGTGGTGGCCTCAAATCCTGGGGCCCTGTAAAATATGTAAGGATGGGAAATCAGAATCGGATTCAATTGCTTTGGATTTGAATTGAATTGGAATCAATTTGTATTCAGGGGGAAGAGGGGACAGGAGTTGGGCCTAATTGGGCCCACTAATACTTCTCCAAGTGCCAGCCTCTGTAGGGTCCCCCTGTCTGGTTGGCAAAGCAGTCTGGGTCCAGGATGGGAGGAGGAGGCAGTGAGCCCCGGGCAGTGGAGGGGAAGCAAGCTTAAAGGCACCGGGGGCAGGGGGGGGGACTGTGCATTTGGAGAGGGGGCGACAGACCTCAGTTTTTATTTTTGGACTGTTGATGGAACAGGTAGTTTCAAAATTGCATAAAAATGAAAATGACAATAAAATGGGGTGTTCTAACTCCTACCTATATGTAGTATTGTGGTAAGGGAAAGTCAACTAGTGTTTACATTTAATCACACAAAAACAGAGATTTTGTGTGTGTGGGGGGGGGGTTAATGAGAGAATGTATGTGGGGGGGTTTTTTTAAATCGGAGAATTTCCAATTTTTTGTTGCAGAAAACTAGGAAGCCTGTTCATAACATCCTCGGCTCATTCAGTTTTCGGATCTGAAACGAGCTCTCTGAGTGGTCAGAACGCCTCCCACCCCGTACCCCTGGGTCTCTTCTCCAAGCTCATACTCTCCTTTTGGACGCCTCTCTTTTCCATGAAGCTCTGCCGTTTTGCTGACATAGCTGGAGATGCAACGCAGTGCTCAGAACAACAGGCCTGAGGATTCTGATGCAACAAAGAAGCCCATTAAAGTAATTAAAGCTCATTATTTCCTTGGCATCTGTTAAAGGCTTTCCACGGTGCCACACTAGGCACAGGGGAACAAAGACGAGGCAGAGAGAGCCAGTCTTCTGTGGATAAGCAACATCCTCTCTTATTATTTTCTTCTGCTAACCAGCTGAGAACCATCCTAACAGAACCAGGATGAGAGAGAAGAGAGAGAGACGGGGAAACGGAATCAGAAATTGGCAAGGGGCAGGAGCATGAGTAATAGGGAAGAGCGTAGAGAAGAGGGGACTGAGGGGATTTAACCATTGAAACTAGCTTTGTATTTTTGAGGGAGCTGTGACACAGGGAGAAGTTCATCATAAGAGCAGTGTTCCCACCTCCATGCCTGGCTTTGGCCAAGTCTAGAGTGACCATCCTCACATCTCATGAGAAAGCCTGCCAGAAAACCCGTACAAAGGATCACGTGCTGAGTCACCCGGGAATTATTTGTGATGTTTCAAAACTGTGAAATCAATGGTGATTCTGGTGGGTAATTTACAGAGAACTTCTTCTATGGACGTTCTACTTAAGTTACTAGAAGCATTTACAAGTTCATAAAATCACATCTGGTGTGGAACGAGTCAATAGGGAATTGTTATTTACCCTTTCAAGTAGTACTAGAACTAGGGGACACGCCCTGAAACAAAAGGCATCAGATTTAAAACAAGTATTTGTTTTCACTCAACACTTGATGAACGTATGGAATTTGTTGTCAGAGGCGGTGGCCAAGGCCAGAAGGACAAAGTGGGGTTTTAAAACGGATTGGATAACTTCTTGGAGAATAGGTCCTTAATGGCTATTAGCCAAGTAAGTTTGGGGAATGTAAACCTCTGACTGTCGGGATCTGGGAGTGAAAAATAGGGAACAGATCACCCCATTGTGACCCTGTTGGGTACTTCTCCGAAGTGACCAGGATTGGCCACTGTTGGCAACAGGATGCTGGGTTCGATGGACCATTGGTCCAACCCACTAAGACACTGACAGTGTTCTTATTCAACTGTGCAACTCGTAGCTCAGGCCCCCCTCTTCCTTATGCTTCTGGGAAACTCCACCATTCTGGCCCCAGACCCCAGCCATGATGCTAATCTTGACGAAAGAGCAAATGCCCCTAAACCATGTATTGCGACACCATCAAGGCCATACATGGGCACGGGGCAACAATTCTAACTGATGTGTGTCATACACTGTGCACGTCCTTGGGTATTTTCAGACCTTACGTGGTCAATGTCCACCACAATCAATTCCCTGTGGTGGCTTGGACCACGTAGCGTCTGTTGGGGGGAATGGAGGTTCCCCCCCAGATGTTACCACAGTGTGGGATCACATTCACCACGCGAACGGCCGAAGCGGCGGGACCGGAGGCCGTCGCGTGTTGAAGGCGATTCCCCGCCGTGGTGACCCCCGCCGTCATGTCTGGACGGCGGCCACGGCCCGGAATCCCCACAGGGATTCTGGCTCGTGGCCATAGCGGGCGAGCGCTGCGGCGGCATTGGCCGCGGCAGCCGCCCGTCTCCCCAGAGGGCGGGCGGCGGGGATCATGGAGGGGGTGGGGCCGCACAGCCACACGTTGCACCGCGCAGCCCCACCCCCTCCCCGATTCCCCGCCGGGATCCCCCGGCACGTCTATTAGGGCGTGACTGGTCATCCCAGCGGGGGATCATTTCATTTATTTTGTGACAGGGTCAAATGGCCCTGTCACGTCTGAAAACACCCCTTGTTACTGTCTGGGGTGACGGGACTATACTTAAGTGTTAAAATGGGGTTCCACAGGGCACTGCCCCAGAGCCTCATGCTTCCTGGAACTGATGACGGTAGTAGACAAAGGTGAGGCGGGAACGACGATTCGCGCACCGTTGGGAAATACTAATCTTTCAGGAATGCTTGCGACTATTCATAGGTATTTCCTCACTATCCATTGACTCAGTGCTTCCATTGTTGTTGGGATTGGTGCCTGTGATTGTCTGCCATTTTTTGGTGGTTTTCATTCGATTTTGGTGTTTTCCGGTCATTTTTGGTATTTTTTGGTAGTTTTCAATATTTTTTTGGTAATTTAGTACTTATTTCAGTACTCTTTTCTGCCAGTTAAGTTTCTGGTGTTTTTCATCAGTTACCAGCATTTTGTGACAGTTTCCGGCATCAGAATGCAGAAAACAAGGGCTGGCCCTTGAAATGCACCGATCAAAACACAGTTTCCAAGGAACACAAACAAGGACCAATAAGGGAAATGATGAACGTTACCTAGCGAACTAAGCAATCACACACAAAGCAGTGTGTAAGGAATGGTAAGTGGTGTGTGGGCTGCTCCTTCTTAGGAGTAATTACCAGAAGTACCAAACCATGGCAGTTACCGAATGGAAAAGAGTGAAAATGACGAGAAAGCTGGTAAGTTTCCTCATCGTGCGAACACAGTCGAATGGTCTGTTTCCAATGGAAAGTGCTTCCACTGCAATTGCTTTGATCCACCACGAGCAGCAGATCTGCTTTCAAGTGTCTTAGGTGATCCAGCGTGATCACTGAGCCAGTGTGGTGCAATGACTAAGTGCACAGTACTTGGACTGGGAGGTAGGGGGGAACCCCAGTTTTAGTCTTGCCTTCACAGAAACGCACTGGGTGACCAGTCACAATATTCTCTCAGCCTAACCTACCTCACAGGGTTGTTGTGAGGATTCAAAGTTATGTTAAATTGTTACATGTAAAACGCTCCAAGTGCCAATGCAGGGGGGTGCTATATAAAAATAAAGATTAATTATTAATGTATTATTTATTATTATTATTATTAATATTATTCCTCGCCAGCCCCCTATCCTCTCCCCCACCTACTTTGTGAACTTCCATGTGCAGCACCACCCGACAGTGGATAAGAGCAACCATAAGAACATAGTCAGTGCCATTTACTGGGTCAGACCAAAGGTCCATCCAGCCCAGCATCCTGTCTCCGACAGCAGCAGCTTTAATTACTACGGGGAAGTGCACAACAGATTGTAATGTAGTGATCCAGACCATTTCCTGCAATCCACTTCCAACCACCCGGACAATCACCAGAGGTCTCCTCTCCCACCCAGCTTGGCTGATATTCACTGATGGACCTATCCCTCTAAGAACTTATCCAATCCTTTTCAGAACCATTCTGCTGTTAGCCTTCACAACATTTTTGGCAGCAAGTTCCACAGTTTAATTGTAGGAGGAGTGGGGGGGAAATACTGCCTTTTTGTTGTTGTTCTTGTGAACCTACGGCCAGTTAATTCCCTAATTCTATTATTCCGAGAAAGGCTAAAATAATGGCGCCCCACCTTATTTATTTGTCCCATACTACTAATAAACATCTACCCTCAGTTATCTCTTCTCTGAGCTGACATGTTTTTCTAACCATGACACAGTCCAGGCACTTATTTAAACTGCTGTCCGCTCCCGCCCACCAGTCTCCGTGAGTGTTTGGTCCAGATGGCTTCCCCTCAAATTAGATTGCTTTTGTTGAGGCTGAATCTCATTTTTGGTGACTCCTGCTTTTCAGAATAGTTTCCCTTAACCATATGGTGGTTTTTTTTTCCCCTGAAGGGACTATTATGAATGATCAAACTTCTTTCAAAGAGTATTTCTCATTGAGTTTCCCTCCGGTGTTGACGCCGCTCAGCAGAGCTCTCTCTCCTCTCTGACTCCTCATCCTTACTGCACTTTCAAGTTTGTCCTTGAAAAGATCCCCTTCTTGGTCTCCTCTCAAATTGTGTAGCTTTGGAGTCTAATGATTTATGAAAGATTGTTCCCAATCCCACTGCTAGCAATCAGGCAGGGAGGAAGAGTGTCGGCTTACAGATGTTTGTGGTTATTACAGCTATTAGACCGCATCGATTTTATGGGGCAAATGTCTGTCTGGATCTTAGAGGCTGTTAGCAACTAGGCCGAAGCCTTCTGCTTCCTACTGGCACGAGGGACAAAGGTGGATTTGACAGAAGCTCAGCAAACTAGGGCATGGCCAGGGGAGGTCATGGAAAGGGGTCAAAACTACCTGATAACTGTTCAGAATCTGTAGCTGGTGTAGAATCAAAGGCTCGTCTTCTGTTGAGTGTGGCTGGCACATTACACCGATGCTCCAGAATAAGCACTAGTTCCCAATAGTTTTCCAGGCACAACTCAAGCTGCTGGTTTGACCTAGAAAAACCCTAAATGGCTTGTGCTGAGCGCTGAAATGAGTAACTACCCGTGTATAATACCTAGGGATGAAACAAATAGGAAAAAAAATGATTTGCCAGTATTTCCAAGGACTGGCTCTGACGGTGCTCGGAAACTCAGATGAATACTCACTACTTGGTAAAATACTCAGTAAAATAAAACTGACTACTAAGTCAGTTTTCAAGTACTGAGCCCCACATTACCTTACATAGGGGTAGGAAAAGCCCCGTAGGCTGACCTGAGTACTGCACCAAATACCAGGCCGATTCCTCGGTTACTTGGTAAATCCAAGTCAAATACCAAGATACTCAGTAAAAAACCAAATAATTTCGATTACAGAGTTTCAGCACAAGGAATACCCAGAATTTCAAGCCCAGCAGGCTCCTCGAGTCCTGGCCCCAAAATACCGGCTATGATCATTACCGAGTTACCAATTTACCATTTACGACTTGGCAAATCAGGACGGTAATCAAGATGGGAAGTTGACAAAATGGTATTGAGAGTTGGAAAATGAGTATCTGACATCAAAAAGTCAGTCCCGGAAGTGGATAAATCAGGACGACCATCAGTAAAACGGTTAGGGGGCGTGCAATTCATTTCTGTTTTGTTTAATTACTAAAGTGAACGATGGTCCATTTGTTTTTGTAATTAAAATAAGAAAACGACAGGCCAGGGCAATGGCAATGGACAAAAATGGGGGTGGGAGTGTCGGTTTTCTTTATCTAAACAAACACACAAATAAACAAACTGTGCATGTGCACAATGTTCTCCGAGTCCATTCCGGGTACACACAGCCCTTCCCCAAAATGGTGCTGACAGCGTTAGCGTCCCTTTTGGAAAAGGGCAGCCAATCTGCACATGCCCAGCGGCCGTTTTTCACACCTACAGACCGGTTGCCCTTTTCCAAAATGCTGACGACACTGCTGGCGCCATTTTAGGAAAGGGCTGTGCATCCACAGAACGATCCCGGGGGCCATTTTGTGCACGCACAGCGATGTATTTTATATTTCTATTTAAATAAATGAAAACAGAAAATAAAATAAAAAATAAAGAAAAGAGAAAATGAATATTTTCCTTTATGAACTCCCCCTCCCCCCCCCCAACAGAAGGTGTTTTTGAAAATGAAAACAAAAACAAACCCAAAATTGAATGGTACGCTGGCTGCACCCCCCCTAAAAACAGGGCATGGGGCGCTAACCGCCGGGTAGAGCTGTGTGCTACAAGTTCAGCGGGTACATCCATTTGGGGGGGGGGGAATGGGACTCTTTTCTGCTCTGCCTGGGCCCCACATCTCTGTCAGGCTGCCTCCTCCCTCCCTCCCTCCTCATTGTCGTGGCCGTTGAGGTCATGGAGGAAGACCCTCTTGTATGTCCTCGCTACCCCTCAAATTCACCCCACGATAGCTTTGCAGAGAAGCGGTTTCAGTGACTGCCCCACCATTCTGGAACTCCTTCCCCCTGGAGCTTCGCCTAAGCCAGACCCTGCTCCTCTTATGGAGATGATTGTAGGACTTTTTAAAAGCTTGGTAAGGAATTTTTTAGGAGGGGAGAGGGGCTGAGGTGGTTTGGGATGAGAAATTTTAATTGGGTTTATGTCGGATTATAAATGCATTATTTGACACAGAATCATAAAGTTGGAAAGCACCTCAAAGCTCATCTAGTCCAACTCTCTGCAGGGATAAGATACAGGCCTTTTCCTCCCACTTGACAGAAGCACCAACAGGGATTTGAACCCAAGACCTCTTACTGCCTAAACAAGAGTCCCACCTCTAGACCAACACACCTTTGCAAATAGAATTTGAACCCCGGTCTCCCAAGTGGAATTCCAGCAGCTTATTCACTAGGCTACACTGCTTATACATGTTTTTATGTACAGTAACCTGCCTTGAGCCCTTAAAATATTATTGGGGGTGGGATTAAATAAACAAAACCAATAAGCAAGCAAACAAACAAAAAATAATCAAGGAGGGGGCTTTCTCTGCACTCCAATCTCAAAGACCCCCCCTGTTCTTGCAGACTTTGCACTCTTGTTACTCCACCAGAAGCAACAATCACAAAATTATCAAACTTGTGAGCGGCCCAGGAAGAGAAACCAGCCATGCCCTCTTTTCGCCCAAAGCGATTTACTAGTCTGAAACACAACTGGGTTGGATACAATTTGCTTTATCTCCGAGTCCCCCTCCTTCGTTATTTAATATTTTCCTTCAAAGGAAAGTAACAAACTCTACTTTAACTGCCTAATCCTCATTATGTCAAAACAATTTCAGATTTTGGCAGAACAACAATTTCCTTGTGTCACACAGAACAGCCTGTTACTAGACTCATTACAGGGAACACAGCATCCAATATGCCACTTCTGGTCACCCAGCTACCCTCTCCGCAGCTGTGCTGAGCGATTAGCAGATGCAACATGCTCCCATTCCTGCCTCCGACTGTGGGGGAGCTTGAGGGTTCTTGAAAGCATTGGAGAAAAATGATGGGGAGGATGTTGGTTTCCAGGAAAAGCAAGACACTGGAAGGGTTTTGGTAGCATGGAAGTCCTCGCTCAGTGGCTCTTGGGGGCCACACTGAAAGCAAGTCAGAGGGTGTCTTTAGACATAACATCAGCAGGGGTCTGACTGTGGTCTGACCGTGATATGAACACTGGTTTGGCGCCATGTTTGGCGCTGCTTAGACACACAGCCCATCTTGGGGCAAATTGGTGTTTTGTTCACCACCCGATCTCAGCGCACAAGTGCTGTCACCTCGTTCCCCATGTTGTACCTGCTAACACACCACACGGTATCAGTCAACACAACGCTGGGCACGTGTTCAGCTGGAACACGCAAATTGTCCTTGTGATGCAATGGTGTTCACATCGTGTGTTCACTGGGTGGCCAAATTGGTGTTGGGATTGTTATGGTGCTTACACACTACGACCAAACACGTGCTTAGAGGTTTTGACACACGATCTTTGTTATGTCTAAAAACACCAAGTGTGCTGGAGATTTCCAGCCTTCTGAACATAAGAACATAGTCAGTGCTTTACTGGGTCAGTAGGACCAATGGTCCATTGAGCCCAGCACCTGTCTCCGACATCGGCCAATCTCGGTTGCTTGGAAGAATTACCCAACAGGTCACAATGGGGCGATCCAATCCCTGTTGTTCACTCCCAGTTCCTGATAGTGAGAGGTTACATTCCCCCAAATCTACCTCTGGCTGATAGCTGCTAATGGACTAATCCACCAAAAACGTGTCCACCCCTTTCTTAAACCCAGTTCTACGACTGGCCTTGACCATATCCTCTGGCAACGAATTCCACAACTGAATTGTGCGTTGAGTGAAAAAAGGGCAGCCAGTCTGCATGTTCCCAGTGGCCATTTTGCACATGCGTAGAGCAGCTGCCCATTTCCAAAATGGCAGCGACACTGCTGCCACCATTTTGGAAAAGGTTGCGTATGCACAGAATGATCAGGCAGACATTTTGTACATATGCAGTGATTTTTTAAAATTATTTTTAAAAAAAATTTAAACCAGAACAAATGAAAGAAAATGAATGTCGTTTGCTTATTGATTCGTTTTCCCGTCCTTAGTTACTAAAATGAATGGGGCTCCATTTATTTTAGCCACAAATTGCACACCCCTGCCATGATGTCTTTTTGTCCTTCTTTTTGGATACGGCATGGTTGGCTTCAACCCTCTCCTTCCTCTCAATGACCTGGCTTGCCTCAGGGGCTCCTGATCATTTATCAGTGACAGGAGAATTTCTCTATTTCCAGGTTTATAAGCACAAGAAATAAGTCAACAGGAAGAAGCGTCGGGGAAGTGTCTTGGGTAGGAGTCTAGCCAGTTGTGCCGGAGATAGATCCAGTGTCAAAGGGCAGCTCTGATCAGCTGGAAATCTCTGTTCCAAAGGCCTTAAGAACATGGAAACTTAACCAGCCTGGATCAGCCCGTGTTCCCTCCCAGCCCCATCTCTGGTCTTCCACAGTTCCCCGAAGCAGCTAGGGTGTCTGACGACCTGGATAGGAATTGTGCACCAGAAGCTACGGGATCTAGATGG
Source organism: Sphenodon punctatus (assembly GCA_003113815.1). Lineage (NCBI taxonomy): Eukaryota > Metazoa > Chordata > Lepidosauria > Sphenodontia > Sphenodontidae > Sphenodon > Sphenodon punctatus. The sequence continues at coordinate 2,681,256 of QEPC01002388.1, forward strand.
AAGCCCCACTGGGACCCATCTGTAAAACAAAGGCCCTTTCTCTTTAGATCTCTTCATTAGGATTCCAGAGTAGATAAAATTATCAAACACGCTGGTAATTTCTGAAAGTTAAAAAACAATTAAGATGGCGCTCCGTTATTTCTTTGATGAATGCTAACCCTCTATTCCCTGTGGAAGTAATCGCCTCTGTGACCTCGGCCTCATTATTCCATTCAGTTGATCTTAATTATATTAGAAAGGATAATGATAGGTCTTTATGGGGGTTCGAGTACATTTGGAATGGAAATGACAGAGACGCTCTGTCGAGAATAGCAAGCAGGACGATGGAGGGTGCCGCGCTGGCGGCAGGATAAATAGCTCGGGACCGATAAGAGCGGGGTTTCTCTGTATGCTGTGGGTGGGCGGGAGGACAGGAGAAGGCCGTGGGCAGCTTTCTCTGCGGACATTGTGTGGGTGGGACGTTGGGGACAGGGGCCTGAAAGTTTAAGCTAAGGGCTTTTCTGTTTCTAAGGGCTTCCTCTGTTTTCTGATTCAGCCCTTCTGCGTCGGAGGCCTGATTTCCCAGTCTACTACCCTGGTTCCTAGTAGAATGCTGTTTCCGTCAGAAACAGGTCATTCCCCCTCATCCGCGCAATGCAGAAGCTTACCGGCTTTTCTGCTGTTTTCACCATTTGGCATTATTCTTTACAAGTCAGATAGAACTGCTGCAGGGCCATTCTCGAGCCCCGTGTGCCCCCTGCATGCACCCCTGGAGGCTGTGGAGACACAAAAGTGCCAGCTAAGTACCGGGGAGGTGCTGGAAATGACCACAAAAGCGCCAGCTAAGTACCGGGGAGGTGCTGGAAATGACCACAAAAGCGCCAGCTAAGTACCGGGGAGGTGCTGGAAATGACCACAAAAGCGCCAGCTAAGTACCGGGGAGGTGCTGGAAATGACCACAAAAGCGCCAGCTAAGTACCGGGGAGGTGCTGGAAATGACCACAAAAGCGCCAGCTAAGTACCGGGGAGGTGCTGGAAATGACCACAAAAGCGCCAGCTAAGTACCGGGGAGGTGCTGGAAATGACCACAAAAGCGCCAGCTAAGTACCGGGGAGGTGCTGGAAATGACCACAAAAGCGCCAGCTAAGTACCGGGGAGGTGCTGGAAATGACCACAAAAGCGCCGGCTAAGTACCGGGGAGGTGCTGGAAATGACCACAAAAGCGCCAGCTAAGTACCGGGGAGGTGCTGGAAATGACCACAAAAGCGCCGTAAAACGGTTGTAAAAGTGACAAAAAGTGAAGAAAATGACCAAAATGGTGGGAAAATGCTGGGAAGTGACATAATTGATGGGAAATGAATGATGATATCACAGGTGCTGACTCAACACAACAGCAGAAGTGCAGAATCACCGGAAAGATCAGTATTTCCCTGCAGAACAGGAACACTTGCTCTTGTCTCAGTCCTACATTCTCCAGGCTCATTTCACTAACGTGAAACTGGAAAATAAGTACGGGAAAACAAGTCTTTAAATTAGTACCGTAAGTTGATAAATCAGATAACTTGCCAGGCACTAATTGGAGCTCTATTAGTACCCGACGTTACCAGGTTGAATCGGCTACCGTAATTCTGATGGGTCTCTCCCTTTTTGCAGGTACCTGTTCCAGTTCCAGAGGGCACAGCTCCAAGGGCCTGTAGTAACAGGCTCAGGTGGAGCAGCTCTCTGGCCACAGCTGACCCTGAGGTTAACTGGTGCCACATGAACAGGGGTCTTTACAAAGCAAAGTTGGGAATAGCAGGAAGAGAGTCGAAGGGGAGGAGGAGCCTCCCGGCCAGGGACACACACAGCATACCTTCCAACATTTGGAGTGGCCAGAGAGGGGAGAAGCCCCTCCTCCTTTTCAACTAAGTGCTGCCACTCAGTGATTAAGCTCCTCCCCCTCAGACACATGCACCCGCCGCTCAGCTCCCAGCATTCCCAGTGCCTACGTTAAAAGTAGTTTTAATGTTAATTTTTTATATTGTGTGCCGCCCAGAGCTGCCTGCAGCAGGATGGGCGGGTTACAAATCCCTAAAATAATAAATAATAATAATACAAAGGGACCGACGCTCTCCTGCCTTTCATGGCACTCAGACAGCTTCACATGAGACGGTGTCTGCCGCAATTTTCTTGTTCTCATGAACTTCCCACGATCTTAAAATTGCACCATTTATTTTCGGGGCATCCTTTTCCTGAGACGTGTCTCCCACAATTTTTTGTCATTCCACCTTTTAATCGCAGGATCTTCCGTTCTCACAATTTGCACCATTTTCACCCTCCCCCATCTGCGCTGCACCTGCAGCCTGACTGACCTCAGAGTTAGGGCTGTAGCGGAATATTGCAGCGGTAGCTATTTCCGGCGGAAACAGTGTTTCCGCAATTAGTGGAACAGCATGGCAGAGGCTTTCATTCCGCTAGTTTCATTCCGCGGTTCCGCTAATTTAATTCCGCTACTTAGTGGAATCGTGGAAACATGACATTTTTGCTATTTCCGCAATTCCGCCAGCGCCACAAAATAGCAGAATAGCGGTTTTCCGCAATTTTCCAGCAATTTTTCTGCAATTCCACGATTTGCAGAATTCCGGCGGAATTAGCGGAATATCCGCAGAAAAGTCGTGGTGTGGCGCGGGCAATTCCGAAATGGCGGAACGGAATCGCGGCGTGGTAACAGCTGCTGCCGCATCAGCCCTACTCAGAGTGTGGGTTGAAATGCACGAGCTGGAAGCAAACGGAAATCAACAAGCCGGTGGCAGAACTGGTGAAATTAACAAGCCGGCAGCGGAGTGTGGTGAACTTAACAAGGCTGCTGAAATTAACTAGCCGGGAACAAACCATGGCTCCGTCCTGCTGGTTTTCTGGCTTCCATGCCTGCTATCCTGCGATTGTAATACCAACAGGTATTCCAACATTCCCAATTTTGTGCAACCATAATACCCATCACCTTAAGAGTAGGATTTCAGAAACCAGTAATGCACAAGCACTCAAGGCATAATGCACGGGATGAACGTGGAATAGTGCACTCCCATCTGCAGTTAACTTGCGGGAGTAAATTACAGTCCCAGAATTAGCATCTCATGTGAAAACAGCCTCAGTTTCTTGTCATTCTGTCACTTCTCCATTGGCTTCTCAAGCACGTTTCCCAGGAGGCAACCAGTAGAGGGGTGCCAACTCTCCTGAAAGAGGGACAGTGGGATTCAGCACCCAAAGAGGGCGTGTCCCTCCTCAATAAGGGCTATTGGGAGTCACGACACAGGATGGAAGATCAGAGAGGGGTTTCCACACAGAAGGGGCCCAGGAAAGAGGGTCCACAAGGTGTAAAATGCTTGGGGATGGATCATCCTCAACTCCATAAATTACACAAGGAAACAGCGCAGTGTCTGAGATTCTCCTGCAAACAATAGCAGAGCCTTGGTCTTGTCTCTGCGACGACGCCCAACACTCCTGCACCTTGCGTCGTGCTCCGTGGCAGGCAATTTGTACAGACAAACATGCCCCTGGACTGTGTGCCATGTTCACTGAAAAATGCCACAAAGTTTCACTGGGAATTCCCTGAGACAAATGAGCGTGTGGGAAAGATACACTCAACTTTGGGCCCAACGTCCCCCGATGAGTTTGTCTGGCTTTTCCAATGTCACCACCCCCTCTGCTAATACTCTTCCTCAGCAAGGACGCAGAGGTCAGAGACAGAAATAACTCCTCGGGGTGCAACCTGGTTCCTTTGGCTCACAATTTTGAATCAGGCTGTATTTTCACCTGCAGTGGCGGTGGTGGCAGCAGGAGGGGCGAGGGAAGACACGGCAGCCCGGAGGAGCCGGCCAATGGGAAAGGAGCCGGTGCAAACTAGGGATGGGCGAACGTGGTTCCAAAGTTCAGAGTTCAGACCGAACTCAACTAGAGTTGAGCAATTTCGAATTTCCGAACCGAACCAAATTTCCGAACTCAGCTCTGTTCGTCCATCCCTAAAAGATAATATTCCATTTAGTTCAATGGGGTTTGAATTTCCAAACTTTGTTCGGAAGTTTGGAGTTCAACTTCGGACCGAACTCGAATAGTTCAGTCGACCGAACCGAATTTCCGAACCGAACCGAATTTCCGAACTCGGTTCTGTTCGCCCATCACTATGCAAACGGGGATCTGCCGTGGCTTCTCTCACGCATGTCAGGGCGCAAAATCCTGCCCTGACTTGTGCGAGAGAAGCCGCGACAGATCCCTGTTTGCACCGGCTCTTTTCCCGTCGGCCGGCTCCTCGGTGCTGCCACGTCTTCCCTCGCCCCTCCCCGCTGCCGCCACCGCAGGTGAGAACGCAGCCTCATATGGAACTGTCAGAACCATCAGAGGAAGCAGGAATATGGTTTGATCCTGCTGGGGGCTGAGCATTCTCAGTCAATTTAGCAAAGAACACAATAGCAGCTAGTCTGGGTGAGACCAATGATCCATCTAGCCCAGTACCTGATCTCCAGTAACTCCTAGCATCACACCCCTCAGAAGAAAGTATATGAGAAAACACAGGGCAGTTGATTCCGACAGAGCGTTCTGGGTGCAATCCAAGGGGGTGGAATTGACTTATTAAATCCTAGCCCATCTGGGCCTTGTATATTTGTGAGATCATCATGATGCTTAAGAATCTAAGAACTTAGAAACATTAGAGGTGCCATCACAGGTCATACCAATGGTCCATCAAGCCCAGTATCCTGTCTCTGGACAGTGGCCGTTCTTGGTTGCTTTGGAGAAGTAGCCAGCAGGTCAGGGGGGGGGGGGATCCATTCCCTGCTGTTCACTCCCATCTACTGACACTCAGAGGTTACGTATCCCAACCTACTTGGCTAATAGCCATTAAGGTACCTATCCTCCAAGAATTTATCTAATTCTTCCTTAATCTGGACTTGACCACCTCCTCCGGCCACCAGTTTCACAAGTTTACGGTGCGTTGAGTGGAGAAAGAAAAAACCCTACCTTCTTTTATTTCTCTTAAATCTCCCACCATTTCTTTTCGTGCGTCAAGTCCATAGAACAAGAGCCTGCCGAGAAAAATCGCAGGAGGCTCCGTTTCATGCAAAACCACCTGAGTGAGACAAGAAGCAGGAAAGCTTCATTCTCCGTGACTGTTCCCCTGGGGATTCACCAAAGCCCAAGCCTCAGCAGCTTCTGGAGATGATGATGCAACCTGTTCTTAATTTGACCAGGCGTTTGGTGGGTAAGTGTAGGGTCTGTGGGGGATTGAATTTTATATTTGTTAGTGTTTTTATTTTATACTGATTTTTATATGTTTTTTTGCTGTTACCTGCCCTGAGCCATTGGCATAGGGTGAGATACAAGTGTAAATAAATTAAAAAGGAATAAGAGACCAATCCATTTCCCGCTGTTCCCAAATTCTGTCAGTCACCGAATTCTGGACCGCCCTGAGCAAGAGGCTGCAGGTTCATTATCCCAAACTAATGAGCTTGATGGTGCTATCTTCCCTGAGTTAAGCCCCCGTAGGACTGAAATTAAGATTCAGAACCGGATTCCATTTTTGTTCAATCCAGTGACATGCAGAGCGGAATATTCTCCAATACCCATTTTGCTGCACCGATCGGAATAATTTAGCTGCCTCCTGGGCATGTGTAAAATGGCGGCACGGTGTAGGTTTCTGCCATCATACTCATTTGTGGTCGAGCTATCGCCGTTTTGTGCACGTTCAGTAGGTGGGACTGAATTTCGCCACCCGTTCCAAAAACGCAGAACAATTCTGGATTTAAAATATGGAAGGGCTGTTTCAATTCAGCCCAAATCCTTCTGAAGAACAAGAAAACAGGGATAGGGAATATGGTGCCGTTCAAAAGTTCCACAAAGTAGATAGAAAAACACAAGAAGAGTACCGATGAAACTATAAATCATCCATTATAATATGGTTGATTTATAGTTTCACTGGTACTGGGGTTTTTTCTGCTGTTTTTCTATCTAATACTTTTTGAACCAGTTATACTATTGTCCTTCACAACATCCCAGGGCAATGAGTTCCACAGATCTATTGTTCATTATGTTAAATAAAGCACCTCCTTTTCTTGTTTTCAAGCTGCTGCGTATTTAATCAGAAGCCAGGTAAACGACAGTTCCTCATTCGCTTTCTCTGTACTTTCTCTCTCGTATCCCCCTTCGGTCATTCCTTTTCTTAGCTGATCCCTAATCGTTCAAGCGCCTGTCTCGCTTTAAGTGCGCAGGCAGTCCTGCTGACTTTAATGAGGCAATTTACATGGTTAGAGTTAGTGTGAGCTGCTGGGCTTCTCAGGATTGGCCTGGCACACTGATCACTATGCAGGGGAGTCCTTACTAGCAAATGCAAGAGACTCCCCGCGTCGCCCAGTTCGAGCTGGTCCCTGCAGAGCCTGTAATTGTCCTCGCGTCGTGGGTAACTCGATTTAATCTGTCCATTTCCAATTCTGCTCCTGTCCCTGTGAGAAGCTGCAGTGTTGACTCACTAGCCCTGAGCCGGCTCACATTACAGCCCCCTCCTTTTCACCTTGCTATCCTCACCAAGAAGATCTCTGCTTTGGAATTATTAATATCAGCCTCAGGACTATTGGATTGTCCCTGGATCTGATTTAATAGTCCCTCTGCCTGAAATAACCGCTTCCATTCCCTGTCTTCCCCCCTTCACACAGGCTCACACAAGGGGAGCAGGGAGAAGAGGTGGCCTGTAAAATCCTGTTAATATCGACAATGGGAATTTGTTCCTTTAAGGGCCTGCCAGGCTAATGGGAGTTTTGCTACCGGCTTCAAAGAGGACAGGATTAGACTTTCAAGTACTTTTTAAAGCTGGGCTAAATGGCTAATTTTATTTTATACTATTTTTAGTGCAGCAAAACCGATATGCAAAGCTCCCTCTTGCAAAAGCAAAAAATGGGCATCTCGATCAAAAAGACACTTCTAGTACGTTGCAATCGCAGCCTCTCTTGCTCCCTGCCCCACAGTTTAGGATGGAAATACTTACAGTTTATCTATGGGCAAAGTTCCCACGCCCAAGAGACACACATCACAATGTTTGTATTGCCAAAAGCAACGAGAGGCATCACACTGATTACAGGGTAGCTTGCCCCCAAATCCCCTCCCCTTCACACTGAAGTTCTGGCAGGTCTGGACAGCGGTAATAGTGGGGCAGGACATGCTCCTCCCCCGGGAGACCTCAGCAGCAGTAATGGCAGGTCAGCTACGTTTGTTCAGCTGGTGAGAGCCACAGGCCAGCTGCCCAAGAACCACAGGTGTCTTCTAAGCTGCCATTTACGAACATAAGAACCTAGTCAGTGTCACTGACTGGGTCAGCCCAGCATCCTGTCTCCGACAGCGGCCAGCCTCGGTTGCCTCAGGGGATGAGTACGCTGCAGGTTACAATGGAGTCACCTATTTCCTGCCATCCTCCCCCCAGCTTCTGAAACTTAACGGGTTTGTACCCCTGAATAACTTGACTCGTAACCCTTAATGGACCTGGCTTCTGAAAATTCATCCAGCCCCTCTTTCGAGCCAGTGACGGCATCCTCCGGCAAGGAGTTCTACCATTTTATTGCACGTTGGGTGCAAAAGTACGTCCTTGTATTTGTTTCAAATCTGCTCCCTGTTAACTTCATGGAGTGAACCCTGGGGTCCTGTTGTTTTTAGAAAGGGTAAAGAGCCGCTCCCTATTGACCTGTTCTCCACACCTTGATCTTATAAACTTCGGTCATGTTTCCTCTCCGTTGTCTCTTCTCTAAGCTCTAACCTGTTAAGCCTTTCCATGGGCAGAAGTGGGTCTATACCTTGGGATCATGTTTGTTGCCATTACCTGCACTTTTTCAAACTCCTCTATGGTTAGAATCAGGCATGACTGTGGCGCAGCAGCGGCCCGACTTGGCCTGGGGAGGAAAACCATGGTGGACACATGCCCACCCGTCCTGCCGCCCACACAACCCAGGGAGGGCGCAGAGAACCAGGAACGTGCAGCCGGACAGTCCCTTCCCCCCCGCACGGTGCCCACAGTCCCGCCCCCCACCGTGATGGGCAGCCATGGCGGCCAATGACAGCCAACCATGGTGGCTCCCCCGATCCTGGCTGGGTTGGCAGCTCACATCAGATGCGATAGCTCACTGTGACCCGATCGGACAGACCGTAGCCCAGGCGGTGACCTCCAATATCAGCCCGGCGGTGCCGGCACACACGTGTAGATGAGGCCTGGTGGGTCAAAGCGGCCCATGGCGGTCTGCTGTCACGTTTCTACCCTATGTCTTTCTTGGAGACGGGGCGACCAGAACTGGACAGAGGATTCCTGGCCTGGTCACACCATAGATTTGCTCCACGGCGCGGCCACGCCCAGTGTAGGTTTAGCTTTAATTCGTTTTGTGTTTCATAGATTAAAGGAGCAAACCTTCTTGCATTCACACAGGGTTCCCTGAATCCTGCTTGTCATCCATCCTACTACTCAGAGGACCGGCACCGTGGCTTGTAGGCGACTGTCTCAAGGGAGTGCTCGCAAAACCATGCAAACCCATCAAAACTGTGGTACTGAGCTGATAATATTGGGTATTAATCAGGCCTCGATTAGTACCGGACAGGCTACCTGATGTACCAAAATACCATTTTTGTCCCAATTTTTCAACTTCTAGAATCAATTCCATCCTAGTTCCTTTGCCAGTTTACTGATCAGTAACGCAATCATGGTAATACCCAGTATTTGGGGATAATCAGGCACCTGGTCAGTATTCAGGGTATTACCAATCAATTACTACTTGCTGGGAAGGAATTTTCAGGTCGCAAATGTCCAATCAGGACATGTCTAGTCAGGGTAGCCCTCTTACCCCAGTCCAGGACCTGCAGCATCTACACACAAGATTAGAACTGCACACAAGATTTAAAAACAGGTATTCCCAATGAATTTCCTGTACCCAGATCAACCCGACAACAGCAGGGACCGATCAATCCTCGTCTTTAACCCAGTGTCTCCGAACATTGACTTCCAGCCCATGAATGTCTATTTCTGGTACCCATTTTCTGACTTCCGTAGCAATTTGTTGTAGTTTTTACACCTGTTTTTTAGTTTTCTGTCCTGGCATATTGACTTACATGCCCATTTTTATTTTTTTTCAGACCGATTTTTCAGATTTCCATTCCAATACACTGATCAGTAACTGGAAAAACGGATCAATTGGTACCAGAAATGACCGATTCCCCCCCCCCCCCAGGTATCTCGTTAAGTACCTGGCCCAGTACTCAAAAATGTAGGTATAAGTTGCAGGTACAAATCAACTCCGCCCAAGATCCGTCTACCCCCTCCACTTTGAAGTTCTGCCCTAACTTAGGAGCTGTAACAGCATGAGCTTCATCGTGATTTCTCTGCAGAGTTTCACTGGTGGTCAGATACACAGCTTGTCAGCGAGATTACCATGGAAACCTAATTTTGTTTAGCATATCCCTTAGAACATAGAAGGCAAATCTCTCTTCTCTTTCCCAATCCCTCAGGTCTCTCTCTCTCTCTCTCTTTTTTGAGATCAGAAATCAAAATAAATAAATAAGTAAATATTTGCATATTTTTGTTTGTAAATCGCAGCTGAGCCGCTTGGTGAATCACTGAAGATGATTCCTACTGCAAACCATCCCCGCCCCCTCCCCCAATCCCTCTGAAGTCAATTAAAACAACCCTCTGAGCTTGCATCGCCAACAGGGGCCTGTTGCTCTGAAGCTACTGCGAGAGATTACAGAGTTTGTACACTCGTCTGTACGACTATAGAAATGAAAAGCAGGAGTAGCAGGAGTAATAAAGATGCGTTGCAAAGCCATTTCAATAATCGCTTTGGGGAAGAACTCTTGTAAACATCCTGATTCACAGGCGCTTTGATATCCAAATCAACGTGCAGACAGAGAGATCCTTCATCAGGCAATTCCTTGTATAAAATACACATGCCGTTCCCCGTAGGGTTCGTCCATGTTTTCTGACCATGTAATTGTTTTTGGCAGAGCCTGCTGATTGAGAAATGCGAGTGGGGTGGGAGGAAAGTACCTGATCCTATTCTTCCCAGCAGGTAATGAATCCACAAATTAGAAAGAACAGTACGGGGGACTGGCTTGAATACATCCCCCCCCCCCCACCCACCTCCCACTGCTGATATTTTTTATTCTCCCATTGAGTAATGACAGCTTTAAATGTAGTTTCTGTAGCCACCCTTCTATGACTGTATTAGGATTAAAAGAAATGACTTTGGAGGAATAAAGTATCTTTTTGGAAATTTCCTTTCTGACAGCTGATTTTTAAAATTTGTCTCAAGGAATGGACAGCAGGTTCTCTAGGTCACTGTGGGCTTGGAGATTAATGTAACTATTAAGAACATAGTCAGTGCAGGCATGCTGGGTTCATTGTGCCCAACCCAGCATCCTGTCTCTGACAGTGGCCATTCTCACTCTCTTAACAGGTCATAATGGGACGACCCAGACCCTGCTGTTCACTCTCAGCTCCCAATGCTCAGAGGTTATGTCCCCAGACCTACTTGGCTAATAGCCTTTTATGGACCTGTCCTCCAAAACAGAGGTGGGGAATTTTTTCCATGCGGCGGGCCCCTTTGAAAACTAATACAAACTCCAAGAGCCACATAGAAGTTGGGGGTGGAGTTGAATAAGGGGTGCGCTCGGTTCAGATCATTGATCTGTGCCGTGGATCTGTCCCCTATCCCATGTCTTTGGCAACAAGATCCACAATTACAATTACTCATTTATACGGCACTTTCAGTGTTTAAAGTGCTTCAAACTCCCATCTTGTTCACCCTCACAACAACTCTGGGGAGTATTCCCATTTTACAGATGGGGAAGTGGGCCTGACAGATGGTGTTACCTGTGGATGCTAAATAAGATCCCGGTTTCAGTTGTACTCAACATGGCCTTTGACTTGATGGCAGAATTCTATGCTACACCACATCCAGCGGGGCCGATTCCAGGCCCTGCATGCGCGCAGACCGCCCGCCCATTGCGGGGACAAGGTTTGGGATCGCGGCCTTTGACTTCTTCAACCCAACGTGCCAGGGTGCCCATTCCCAGCTGGGTGGACTGGAGATGGCATTCTAGTGTGAGACCAAGGTGGATTTGAACCTACAACCTTCTAGGATGGAGCTGGGTTTCTCAACGGCTCCGTAACAAAAATGTATTTGGAATAAAGCTCACAAATCAAGGAACTGGCCTAACCCACCCTCCTAAGAATCTCAAAGGACGACTGCTGCTTGAGGCAACTCGGTGAGACCACCGAGCAGGATGGGGGTATTCTCAATGGAGTTTCTGGCGAGGGGGCTTGAGGGTATTTTAGCCCAAAGGTTTTCAGCAAATCTCTATTATTATTATTATTATTATTAGCAAGCATTTATATAGCACCAGCAATGTACCTGGTGCTTTACGGGGTGGGGTGGGGGAGACAAAGGAAGGGGAACAGAGGCTTCTTTATTATCCCCCTTTTGAGGTCTAAGGGGACTGTAAATGATCAGGGTCGGACTGACAGCTAGGAGCGTGCACCAGGGCCCAGTGTCATTTTTCAGTTTTTGTTATCGGTTCCATTATTAAAATGTGTCAATTTCATTTTTGTTAGTAATGAAATGTTGGTTTTCGTTATCGTTGTTGTTATTGGTATCGGTACCGATTTCAAACAAAGATTTTGGTTTTGGTATCATTATTGGTAATGGTATACACACAATATCTAGTTTTATATATATACACACATATAGACACAGAGAATCTAAGCTAACCCTAACCTATGTATAATGGACAGGGGGAGACAGACAGGGGAAGGGAAAAGGAAATCTCAGAGGTATATTCACTATCTATCTCTATTCTATATCTATCTCACACACACACGCACACACACACACACACACACACACTACTACCTATCTCTCTATAGATGTGTGTGTACAGGGGGAGACAGACAGGGGAAGGGAAAAGGAAATCTCAGAGGTATATTCACTGTCTATCTCTATTCTATATCTATCTCACACACACACACACACACACACACACACACACACACACACACAACTACCTATCTCTCTATAGATGTGTGTGTACAGGGGAAGACAGGCAGGGGAAGGAAGAAGGTAAAATGTAAGGGTAAGGAATAAGGATTGGAAAGGTAAGGTGGTAGGGATATATATGGGAGGATTTTAACTCAAGCACCAGCAGATTCTGCAAATGCCCCCTGACAGAGCAATAGCTAACACCGAACCAGAGTCAAGCAGCCCAGCTCTGCAGTATAAAGGGTTTCAGTGCCCTCCCCCAGAGCTCCCCTAATTGGTTCTGGGAGGCAATCACAGGGTGCCAATTCAACTGCCTGGAACCTGCTTGCGGTGCTCATTGGCCAGCGATTACATCCATCAGGTCTTTCCCCTCCCATCACATGCCCAGTTCAAGAGTTCAACACTGTTTCTGGCTCCAAGATGTCTGCTCCCTCCTCCCCTCGCCACATTTCCCTCCAAAAAACACCTGCCAGACTGCTAGGCAGTAACGAAATCAATAACGGCTTTTGTTATCATTACTGATTTTGTTATTATTTTTGTCGGTTTTGTTATTAAAATAACGACAACGAAAATGACAAATTTTGTTTTTGTTATTGATATAACGAAAATGACACGCACGCCCACAACTTCCTGGTTGATTTCTTTCTTGGGAGGCAACGCAATATATGTTCTGAACTGGCAAACAGGGAGCCTGCTTGCATTTGCCAGACTGTAAGTGATGGACTAAAAGTAGTGCTGAAACTCGGTATTTGAAATTACTCCGTTTTTACTGAGCATCTCAGTATTCGACTCGGTTTTACTGAGTAATCAGCCTGGTATTCGATACTCAGTCCAGTACTCAAACCAACATATGGAGCTTTTCCTGCTCCTATATAAGGAGTGATTTGGTACTCGGTATTCGGAAAATACTCGGTACTCTGTTTTATTTTAACAAGTATTTGACTGAGTACCAAGTATTCATCCTAGTTTCCGAGTTTACTATTCGTTTTAGCCCTAATTAAAAGTCACACACACAAGGCACCGCTGCAGGGTTTCTTGGGTAGGAATCTTCCTGTTTTCAGTGCATATCACTCCCACCTGTCAGCACCACCGGCAGCTGTTGAAGGCAGGCACAGGCAGAGCTGAATCAATTTTTTCCCCTTCAGAGGCTTCATCAAAGAAATATTCCTATCACATCAGCCACCCTGCTCAAAACAAAACTGCCGGTGTTCTAAGGATAGATGACTCTGCTTTAGCCACAAAACACAGCTCAGCAAATACAGCGGGGAGAGGGAAATGTTGAATACAAACTTCGAGGGAAACGTAGGAGTGAGGTGCGTTTGGGAAGAGGAGGGTCCCGATGATGGATCAGTGCCACAGACCTCTCTCCTTCCCTTGTGTGTAGGCCGTCCTCTCTACTGCCTTAACCCTGAGCTCAATCTGTCAGGGCTTGGGGGTAGGAACCGGGTACAGGGGCCAGATTGAGGAACTTGAAAGGGGAGGAAAAAATCCCCAGAAGCCTGCATGCCCCCGGACCCAAAAGTTACACCCCCTTCCCCCAGAAGCTACACCCTCACTTCAGAAGCCTTGCCCCCTGCCACAGAAACCATGCCCCCCCTGCTACAAAGCTTGTTAGAGCAGGGAACTCAACCCTAATCTCCAGCTAACAACCCAACCACTGACCCATTCTGAATCTCTACAGCGGAATAGAAGATAGGAGTCCCTAGTGATTTAATTTAGATGAGGACCAGCACCGGGGTGGGGGCAGGAACACCGTTAATGAAAGCCAAATATTAACCAGTCAGGTTACTCTCCGGCTTTTGCTTCCAATTCCAATCCAATATTGGCCTTTTCCTGGTGTCACATTTTGGGGTGCACATTGCGACTGGGAACATTATCTGGGGTACAGCCAAAAATATGTTTTTCATTGAAACCAATGGAAATCAAAAATGAAAGCAAACATGAAATTTTGATATTTACAAAAACGAAAACGAAAGATTTCAATAACGGAAAACAAAAATGAATAACGCCATGGGTCCCTAGTGCACACTTCTAGAGAGATAATGAATTGCTATTGTTGCTGGTTTACATCCTACCGGCAAGAAGGTAGAATGGTTCAAAGCATCCAAATCTTGTTATACGTCCTAGCACCTCTCTTCCGGCAGAGCACGGGAGATCCGCTGCAACACACTCAGCCGGAACACCGAGCTCACCCGCCTCTTACCAAAATGCTCATTCTTCTGCAGCAGTAGCTTTATCTCATTGGCTTCCCAGGTAGAGTGTCTCACCCATGAACCAAGCATTGGTTACAAGTAGGGCTGAAACTCGCCCTCGCATTTCTCAAAAATCTCGGCAAGATCCGAGTTCTCGCCAAGATTTTCAAGAACAAGAACAGTTTCAGAATCCGATGATTCTCAACCCATTCTTGTGAGATTCTTACACGGCCAAAATCCAGCTGCTCTGCTCATGCATGAAACGGGTGCTGCAGCCATTATTATTATTATTATTATTAACAAACATTTATATAGTGCCAGCAGTGTACCTGGCACTTTACAAAGTAATAAAATAGACATGGTCCCTGCCCCTAGGGCTTACAATCTGAGAGACAGGAGCTGGGGGAGAGACTTAGGAAGGGGAACAGAGGGAGAGACAAGGGGTCTAACATTCATGAAGATGCGAGGTCTCAAGTGCACGTACTTGGCTTGGTTACGATGAGAATGACAGCAGGCAGGTCCATGTGGCAAGGATAAGGGTAAACCGACCGTAGGTATAGGAATAGTGGCTCAGCAGGATAAAGAGTCAGACAGAGCAGAGCGAAAGAGGTGAGTTTTAAGGAGAGATTTGAAGGTATGAAGGGAGGGGGCAAGGCGGATGTGGACAGGGAGGGAGTTCCAGGCATGGGGGGCAGCAAGTGAGAAGGGACGAAGGCGCTTAGGGGAGCAGGGAAGGCGTGGAAGGGTGAGAGAAGGGACAGAGGAGGAGCGAAGTGCACGGGCTGGAGTATGGAGGGCGATAAGTGCAGAGAGGTAGGGGGGAGCAAGGTTGTGAAGAGCTTTATAGGTGAAGACTAGGAGCTTGTGCAGGATTCGTTCAGGAAGGGGAAGCCAGTGAAGCGAAGAGAGGAGGGGCTGCACATGGTCGAAGCGACTGGCGAGGTAGATGACCCTGGCAGCAGAGTTTTGGACAGAGATGAGGGGAGAAAGGTGAGACCGGGGAAGGCCAGTGAGAAGGAGGTTACAGTAATCGAGGCGAGAGATGACCAGAGCATGAACAAGAGTTTTGGCAGACGAGACAGAGAGAAAAGGGCGAATCTTAGCAATGTTATGGAGGGAGAAGCGACAGGATTTAGCAACAGAGTCAATGTAGGGTTTAAAAGAAAGGGCTGAGTCAAAGATGAAGCCTAGGCTACGGGCTTGGGGGACAGGCAGGATGGTGACTCCATCAATAGTTATTGACAGTGAGGAAGGAGAGGAAGGATGAGGGGGGAAGATAAGGAGTTCAGTTTTAGCCATGTTGAGTTTGAGTTGACGTTGAGACATCCAGGTAGAGATGTCAGAGAGACAGTTGATGAGACGAGCTTGAACAGAGGGAGAGAGAGAGGGAGTAGAGAGATAGAGTTGAGTGTCATCAGCATAGAGGTGGTATTGGAAGCCATGGGAGGCAATGAGTTTGCCTAAGGATGAGGTATAGATCGAGAAGAGGAGAGGGCCAAGAACAGAGCCTTGAGGAACACCAACTGAGAGGGGGAAGGAGGAGGAGGCGGAGTTGGAGAGAGACACATTAAAGGAGCGGTCAGAGAGGTAGGAGGAGAACCAGTTATGGACAGAGCCACAAAAGCCAAGGGAGTGAAGGGAATCCAGCAAGAGTGAGTGGTCAACAGTATCGAAGGCAGCAGAGAGATCAAGGAGGACAAGAATGGAATAGAGACGTTTAGATTTAGCCACCAGAAGATCGTTGGTGATCTTAGCGAGAGCAGTTTCAGTAGAATGAAGGGGGCGGAAGCCAGATTGGAGGGGGTCAAGGGAGGAGTTGGAGGATAGGAAGTCAAGGCAGCGGGAGTAGACAACACGTTCAAGCAGCTTGGAAGCAAAAGGAAGGAGTGAGACAGGACGATAGCTAGAAGGGTCAGAGGGGTCAAGAGTGGACTTTTTGAGAATAGCCATCCTGTGTATTCGTGGCCCCGTGGTCATTTTTGTGCCTGCAGAGAGCCGGTTTTAGGGTTTTGAGCATCTCACAAGATACTTGAGAAACCTCCAAAAAAGCGCGTTGTGGATGCGCCAAATGGCCACTGGGAGGGTGCACACGTGCAGAATGTCCGCGTTGGCGCACAGAGTGTTTCTGAGGTTTTGAGAAGGTGCAAGGTCTTGCCAGGGGTCGCGAGAATCTCAGGCATTCTCACGAGAATGGCTCGCCGTTCTCATTTCAGCCCTAGGTACGAGAAGAGCTGAAATGAGTACCTGCAAAAACGGTAAACCCATCCAATTATTCCACCTTAAACGAACACAAATGAGGGACCTGCTGCACACCCCTATCAGACATTCCTGCCCTCCCCGACAACCAAGCTGTGCTGGAACAAAACTGCGACGCAAGAGTGATAAACCGGGGTGTGTGCGTGTGCGTGTGCGTGTGCATGTGCATGTGCATGTGCGTGTATAAGAACATTTGAGGCATGTGTAATTGCCTCATAAGAGTGGGGCTGAGCAGAATATTTCGAAAGAAACCGTCCCTATCTATCTATCTATCTATCTATCTATCTATCTATCTATCTATCTATCTATCAAAAAGGTGCTCTAAGGGCTTTTGTAAATTCCTCTTGCATTTCTCAAGCTGCAGGTTTTTCTTTGTACCTAAGGCTGATCCAAAGTGTCTTGGTTCCAGGGAAAGCCCCAGGCTGACCCAGCCTGGGGCACCCCCAGTAACACAGAGAAATTAGGGCTCCTAGGGGTGGCAGGGGGTGGCCACGTCAGAAAGTGTGTCGGGGAATGGGGGGGCAATGGGGTGTTTGCTTTAGTAATGAAAAAACAAAGATGAGTTGCACCCCCCTAATGTCTGATGAAGTGGGGCACGTGACGGTGGTGAGGGAAGCTGAGGGCAGGTACCTGGGCGGGATTTTTATTATATTTGTATTTTTGTGGGTAATTGTTTCACTTCTAGATGGGAGTTCTCGGACTGTCAGCACCAGGAAGGAATTAGCAGGAGGCCGTGCTCGCTAAAGAAAGAGCAATATTCTTTATTTCTTTTTAGGGATTGCGTATTTCTTTGGAGATGCCCCCTAGCAGTGAGAATTCAGAAAGCTAGCAAAGATTTTTGTGTGGCAGCATTGAACGTCTTTCAGACGTCAGTTGCAGGGCACCCATAGAGCACACCTGCAGCCCTGCAACATGTATAATGAAATGTAACACTCGTTTTATCTGTGCTAGAGTGTCTGTGGGGAAAGGGCCATTGAATGACTGGCTCCAATAACTCATCTTTTACCTCAGAGACTTTGGACAGCCCTGATCAGAGAGACGGAAACTAATTCTTGACTTCAGACGTTGTCAAAAGACATTTTGTGCTGGAAATAGGCTGAATAAAAAGAACTGCCTCCGGGGAAATAAGCTAAACTTTCCAGGTGTCACTGTCGTAAGAACAACATTACATTGCAGCACTGAGGGATTCTTGCTCGGTGGAACGCTCCTTGCATTCCCTAATGAGTTCCAAGAAAGCCCTCACTGTGGGCTTTAACTAGGGAACTCAACGTAACGTCCCTCACGCCATCTTCCCGATGAAACTAGCCATTTCACCGCTGGCAGGCAATCACTCTGCCGAGGGCTGAAGCACGATATCGATTTTGTCTCGAATCTCATTGAGAATCAAGCTTCTCAGCTTGATTGTCGCGAGAATCAGGAATCAAGAAAAGCCACGGTTCTTGATTAAGATTTTTTCCCTCCATTTACGTACCCGAGTCGTGTGTGCGCGCCATGTCCTGCGCTGAGTCTCACAGCTTCCGTCTCTCTCTCTGTCTCTCTCTCTGGGTAGTTTCAGATGTGACGGGGTGTTTCACCCCGCCACAGAAACACCCAAATGATTCCCTGCCGGAATCCCGCCATCACGGCCAGCAGACGTACTTGCCGATTCCGGCGGGGAATCTGGAGGTGGGGGGGGCGTGGCTGCGTGGCACAATGCGCGGGCGCACAGCCCCTCCCCCCCAGGGTCCCCTGGCCACCCACCCTCTGGGAGATGGGTGGGCACCATGGCCAATGCGGCCTCAGTGCCCGCCCGCCCGCCCCCCGGGGCATTGACCACAGTCTGTGGTCAGGGGATAGACATGATGCCCCCGTTGATCATGGGAGGGAATCGCTTTGACCACACAAACGGCCCTCCTCCGGGCAGGAGAGCTGTTCGCTTGGTCAAAGTGATTCCCAACCATGATTCACGGGGGTGAACATCTGACGGGAATCACGGCTGACCCCAACAGACGTTACAAGCTCACGGTCCCCACATGGGAATTGACCATGGTTCACCGTGATCTTGTAACGTCTGAAAATACCCTCTCTCTCTCTCTTTTTCTGCACACCCCAACTCCACGGGGGAGGGGGGAGAAAAACTACAGCTGTGCATGCACAAAATGGCCACCAGGCTGTTCTGCACACGGGAAAACAGACCGACAACCATTTCGTGCACGTGCAGTTGTTTTTTCCTTTTTAAGCACCGTGTGCAAGATCTTCTCGAGATCTTGCCGATGGTTCTCGATTCCCAAGAGATCCTCTTTCTTATTTCAGCCATAACTCCTCCCACTCGGTGAAAAGAAAATCAAAATCAAAGGAGGACCCGCAATGCCTTTGATGACAAGGTGGGAAAGCCTTGTTTGAATTGATTTTCGCTAACTCTGCTATGAAAGCGTCGCAGGGGACGGCCACTCTGACTCATCACAAACGAGGCCTGGTACTTGGGCCAGATTCTGTCCTGCGGCCACTTTAGGGTAGTTTTTGGGGTATCCCAGTTTTATTAACTGAAAAACCCAAAAGACCGAAAAATGGAAATAACCAAAAGCAAATGCCTCCTAAAAGCAAATATACAAATACCTGATTTGATCGTGGGCGTTATTTGGATATTCAGAGGGCTACCCAGATCAAGGCCCGTAGATAACAAATCTACTACCCGTTCCATCGGTCGCAGACATAGGGTGCTAGCAAATGCGACGGTAGCCCAGTTTGCCCGCTTTGGCGTGCCTGGGCCAGCACGGAACCCCACGTGTCTGTTCTGGACCTGCCAGATGTGGGCCAGGTTCAAACCCCAACCGGGTTGGTGACGTCCGGGCCAGAAACATGGGCCCAGAATGAACTGGGCTCACGGTCCAGCCGTATGAGCCAGAGTGGGACGAACCAGGCAGGCACATTTGTTTTCCTGCCCACCCACCAGACCCAGTGTGGGTGTGTCTCCATGGCACCCAGCCATGGCTTCCTGCTATTGGCCGCTATGGCTGCCCATCATGGCAGGGGGCAGGGCACCAGCTGCAGGGCAGTGGCAGAGCCAGCCCGCCACCCCTCCCCCTCTCCCCGGCTAGGTCAGACTGGGGGAACCTGACGCGGCTGGGGGTGGCGGAGGGCAGCCGTCCCTCCCCAGATGTATGTATCTTTTCACTCACAGTCTGTAACTGGGATGTCAATGGGATTTGGCTCACTTATTCAATAGAGCCAGGATTTCGCCCTAGTTCCTCTTGTGGTATTCAATGTCAGTTCAGGCACATTCTCGGCGAGTGGGATACTTGCCTCGCACTAACTCTGTCTCTATCATGCTGGAGAACTTGGTCTCCGCTACTGTCACTGTGTCTCCTCCCATTGGACAGAAAATACCTTCACTTTTAAAAAAGAAACCATTTGTTTTCAAAAAGAAAAATGCCATGAGGCAAAGATGACTGGTACACCTTTAACATAGGCATTTTTTAAAGTTCTTATTAATTTTCATAATTCCTATCGCATTTTCACTGTTCGGGGTGATTGACCAACATTATCTAGCTCACTCTCCCAACAACTGTGTGAAGTAGGTCCTTATTATCCCCATTTTACAGTGGGGGAACTGAGGCAGAGTGAGTTGCCCAAGGCCACCCACTGAGCTCATGGCGAATAAAAGATTTGAGCCCAACTTTCCCTATCCAAATTCAACACCTTATCCACCAGGCTATACAGTATAGAAGTTATACTGTAGACCCACCTTTTCCTTGCTGCCTTTCCCAATGTCTGCTAGTCTTTCCCCGTACACTTACTGTCTGCCCTCCTCTGCTGACTGCGGCTACCAACCTCTTTGTAACCAAGTCAAGCACACGCACCTGAGACTTCGCATCCGCCTGAATGTTTGTTTGTCTTCTCCCCTGTCTCTCCCACTGTCCCCTCTCCCTGTCTCACCCTCCTTGTCTTTTAGATTGTAAGCCACAGGCAGGGACCACGTCTAATTCTATGTTCTGTACAGCACCAGGTCACACGACTGGCGCTATATAAATGTTTATAATAATAATAATAATAATAATAAAAGGGGCATGTCTTCTTGTTCATGAAACATTTTGTTGTGGGCAGGGGGAGGGGGTGACAGTGAAATAGAAATTAAGCAAGATGCAAGATCGATGTTTCAGTAAAGTTTGCTTAATGCATCTTATCTGATCCTGCTTCAGATGTTACAGCCATTTAACCGGCTTTACACAAAAAACATTAGGAGGAACTGCATTCCTTTTTGATATTCCTCAAATAGATCGGCACTAGAACGCGTTGGCAAAGGTACATTGTATGCCCAAGGCAGAGGATTAATTCCAAACTGTCACCTTGCTGTTTTGATGGGTTTGTAAATTCTGCTCTGCCGATTTGTGCTCTCCGTAAATTGATAAAATTCCTCTCCCTGCAATCTAACACGCCATTTAGAATTCGCTGGGGCTTTAGGACCTCATTGGCTCATGTATTTATGTAAATATATTGTCCAAGAGCAATTTTAAAAGTCCTGCATGAAAAGGCTGGGAGGAGATGATAAGGAAGCAAAGGAAGTCACTTATCAGACCAAGGTTTATATATATATAAATATATATTTTTAAAAGAGTGGCTTTTGCATTTGGCATGTTTTCCTGTTTCTGCGTCTCAGTGACATTTCAAGAGGAACACAGGCTCCTAACTCAGCACTGATGGTTTCAGAAAGGTCGCAGAACACCACACCTCACCTGCTTATTCTCAAAGTGCATCCCCTGCTGCCCAATCTCCCCAGGTAATTTCCTCTGCCCTTTAATGGCTGAAGAGAAGCTCAAGGTTAGATGTTTCCAGAGTTGCTTGGAACAGGAAAGGCACAACATTTGGTTCATTCAAAGCCTTTGGGCTTTTCCTCTGCCACTGACCATGTCCTACTCACAGTGATGACTTTGAGACCTGGAGTCAAATTTTCAAAAGGACTTAAAAAATCTAGGTATTTTCAGGTCCCTGCCCCAAGAGGCTTACAATATAGGAGAAGGGAACAGAGGAGGTACAGAAGAGCTGGACGGAAGCTCTGCGGGTACCCCCGTCACTCCCAGATTGACCAGGGTGCAGCCTTGTAGAAGGGGCATGTTGTCGGGTGTGGCAGACAGAGTGGGAATGCAGCCTACATTTGCCACTTCTCTGAGCTTTCTCACCTCTGAGCCTGCTCCATGGGTGCACCCACTACACCCCCACATCCACCCACTTGCAACTCTGCCCGAGTCCAGTTCTTACCAGTAAGCAGGCATGGAAGCAGAAGCCCGTGGGGTGCTCTGGGGATACACTAGACCAATAAAGCCTGAGCTATCATCAAACATACTGGGTCTCCTAGTCTTCTTGTTACACGGTGGCAGCGGTGCTAGAACAGCCCATGGAGAGACAGAGAGACTGAAAAGAGCAACGCGGAGATGACCCATGCGTGGAAGCCACCAGCACCCTTGGATTTCAGGAGCTCTGATCTGACAAGCGGATGGAGCTGCTGGAGGCAAGAGTTTGAACTCTACACAGATCTGACCGCACTGAAAACTGAAGAAGGAGATCGAGTAAAACTTCTGTTCTCCCTTGTGGGGCCCCAGGGGAGGAAGATCTGTGAAGGGTTAAAGCTGCCCCGTGGCGCCCCACTCGCTACAGTAATGACTGCCCTAGAGGCACGCTGTGCACCCAAGCGCAATCAGACAGCGGAGTGCTAGTCGGGCCCGAGGGGAAAAGGAAAGCCTGGAGGCCGATGTGGCTGAACTCAAGTGGCTCCCTGGCACCTGCAGGTTCAGGGAACTGGAGGGATCCCTAATCAAGGACAGGCTTGTATGTGGGGACGTCAGCCCGGGGGCTGCAGGAGTGGCTGCTCGAGGAAGCGGAATTGACCCTGGTGAGATGCATAGACAGGAGGCTGCCAAGGAAAGGGTGAGGGCCCTGGAGAGACGGGGGGAAGACACCATTTTGAAGGTGGGAAGGAGCAAACCCCCGTGTGGCAGAAAGCCCGGCGAGCCCTCACAGGGCGGGACACCACCAGAGCAACGGGGGAAATGCACTCTTTGTGGGAGAAGATGCCCGGCGAATGGGCAGAGACGCAAGCCACGTGGCAAGCCTAATCATTTCAGCCGCATGCGCAAGGCAGGCAGAAACGCGCCAAGAGTAAGAATAACGGAAGAGGAAGGAGATCGCTCCAGAGAGTCTGAAGACGGAGAAGACAGGGCGAGGCTCAGAACTGCAAGTCCACAGCCTCACCAGGGGAGGGCGGTTAACACCAGGACACAAGCAGCCATTTTTGCCACGACGTTACTAGGAGACTGGACCGTGAAGTAGAAGATGACTACTACATGCAACGGCTGGCAGATGAGCCAGAGTGGCTCCAGAAAATGGTAAGGGGAGCTCCACCAGTAGTAAGGGGCTCACCAGATGCAGATGATAGCGAGATGCCCCCCCTAGAAGGTGACGATGGGGACCCGAACAGAGAACCGGACCCACCAGAGCCGACGCCGGAACAGGAAGGAAAGCAGGCCAGAAAGTCCAGGGCAGGCCGTCCGCTGAAGACTCCTACACAACCTCTTAAGAACCCATGGTAAAGACGGGGCTCCAACAGTGGCTAAATACTCATAACATCTGGCCTCTCTCTCATAATAATAAAGCCCAAGTTATCATCAAACATACTGGGTCTCCTAGTCTTCTTGTTGCAGACCTGGCAGCTGCCGTGGTCCACGGCCCACCCACATGGAGCCCCCTCCTTCACACCATAGAGTTGTGGGCGGATTGCCCGGTGCTCTAGGCTGCCGCCGTAGCTCTGTGGTGTTGCCCGGGGCAGTTCCTGGCCAAGAGTGGAGCTACAGCAGCCATCCGCCTCCAGCCAGTGCCCCAGGTTTGGGCACCGGTCTGTCCGGTGGTGCTCCTGGATGTTTTTGAGCTCTGCAAGCAGGGATACCCCCAGAGCAAGCTCTCTCTGCTCCACCTGCACATTTGGCGTTTTCCATCCTGATTTTTTGGTAACCAGAAAGTAAACAAAATTGGTACCAGAAATAACTGATTTCGGGTATCCGGGTACCTAGTCAGTTACCGGGTAGACGGAGTACCCGAGACAGCCCTCAAACACAGGTAACAAATGAGCTGCCAATTTCAGTCCTAATCAAGCCCTTCCTGCCTAAACCGCCTTTTGAAAATGGCGCTCTCCCTGAAAACAACAGTTGAATTAGAACGGCCCCCACAGCTTTCCTCCTTTGCAACTATCGATGGAAACGTTCAGCTGTCAGAACACCATTCCCTACCATGGGACGCGAACCGACGCCTCAAATTCCAGGGCTTGTTCAACAATCCTGAGGCGCTATATATAAGGTGGTTTTATGACC
The DNA here is from genome assembly GCA_003113815.1 of Sphenodon punctatus. Lineage (NCBI taxonomy): Eukaryota > Metazoa > Chordata > Lepidosauria > Sphenodontia > Sphenodontidae > Sphenodon > Sphenodon punctatus. The sequence continues at coordinate 2,705,052 of QEPC01002388.1, forward strand.
CAGCAAAGACCCGGACAAGCCCCCAGAATGAGCAAACCAGCCATCTCCGGCTTGTATAAATCCAATGGCTCCCAGAAAAGGGGGACTGGAAAAAGACAAAAGGAGAGCAAGATAATAACATTCATCACCGCTGTTCTGTACTAAAGAAAAGCAGCCAGCTGACATTTTCAGACGCAGTCTCTAATCTCTACCTTAAATCGTACCCCGAAAGAGAAGAACTTGTACTAAGATTGACTAAGTAATGGACAGAGGGCTTTTGTCAGACAGGCTTCGTAGTCCTGCTACTGCACGGACGATCCCTGCCTCTCACAGTAGTGAGTGACGCAGAGTCATTAATACAGGGAACAACACACCTTTTCATGCTCAGAAAGAAACCCGTCGGTCGCATTTTCAAACAATTGTCAGAGCAATTTACTCTCATTACTTTAAACCCCATCTGTGTGTTGAATCTCCGTTCCCCTGGATGGGGAAAAAAGGCTGCTGATTTTGGTCAAAGTAATTACCCCTGATATTCTATAGTTCCCAAGTGATAGGGGTTGCCTCTTGCTGCGTCTTCTAATTTTCAGGGAGAGTTCTTAAAGGCTTCCAGCATCACTTCCAGGATTATCATTAATCCCCCCTCCCACCCCTTTTAGAATTCAAATATCTTTAACAATGAGAACTTGGGATTCTGCTGCGAGCAGGAGGGTCTTGTTTTGTTTTTTAAGCAAAATTTCATTTCAAGTGTTAAAAAAGAAAGCGTTTTCCATTTGTCTCTTTAGTTACACGTAGAAAGTGAACGGTATGGAAGGGAATTTCACAGGTGGTATCTGTGAAATCAGTGACAGAGTTACTAGGGATGGCTTAAGACGTGGATATTTATTGATTTATTTATTTTTCAATTTAATACCTCACCCCTCCTGCCAGCAGGCTTACAATATAAAAACACAGATCAAATCCAATATAAAACATTTTTTAAAACTGTCAAAAGAAGGGTGACATTTACCACCCCACTCCCATCCCCCCCCACCAAACACCTGGCAGAACAGCCAGGTCTTACAACTTTTCAGAAAAGAGGAGAGGTCCAGAGCCAGCCGCATCCCCACCGGAAGGGAGTTCCACAGCTGCAGCGCAGCCACTGAGAATGCCCTCTCCTGCCCCGGAAGACTCGGGGGACCTCGAGCAGGGCACCCCCAGATGACTGCAGGGGTCAATCCAGCACCTGGGGGGGGGTGAGGCGGTCCCGCAGGTAGGCAGGGCCTAGACCATTTAGGGCTTTATAGGTCAAAACCAACACCTTGCATTGGGCCCGGAACGCTATCAGCAGCCAGTGCAGAGCACGAAGCACCGGTGTTATGTGCTCCCGGTGACCAAATCCCAGCAAGGGACGGGCCGCCGCATTCTGCACTAGCTGCAGCCTCTGAGCCATTGTCATGGGTAGCCCCATGTAGAGCGCGTTACCATAGTCTAGAGGTGATGAAAGCATGGATGAGGGTGGCCAAGTCAGAGTCTGCAACATACAGCCAAAGCCACCGTACCAGATGTAATTGATAAAAGGCACTCCTCGCCACAGCCTCCACCTGGGCATCCAGGTGGAGCAGCGTGTCAAGGAGCACCCTCAGGCTCCGCACCTGGGGAACCAACATGGCACAGACCCCATCCACAATGGGGGCTGTTACCCCCATCGCCTTTCCCACCAGCATCACCTCTGTCTTTTCAGGATTCAACCTCAGTCAGTTGGCCCTCATCCAGTCCCCCACAGCTGTCAGATACCGGGTCAGCACCAAGTCTGCAGGGCCTGGGTATGTTGTAAAAGAGAGATACAGCTGGAGGGCACCACATGCCAAACCTCCTAATCACCTCGCCGAGCGGCTGCATGTACACGTTGAACAGGAGACGGGACAAGACAGAACCCTGCGGGACCCCACACGAGAGGTCTCGGTACGATGAAAAACATTCTCCGAGTACCACTCGCTGAGTTCTTCCTGCTAGGAATGAGCGGGACCACTCAAGAACAGTCCCCGCCCACTCCTGCACGGTCCCACAGGCGCGTCACCAACATCTCATGGTCAACGATATCAATGCAGCTGAAAGATCTACCACCACCAACAGGGCCGACCGACCCCGGTCTAACTCTCGGCACAGTTCATCCACCAAGGCCACAAGCGCAGTCTCGGTGCCATGTCCCGGACAAATTCCTGACTGGGAGGGATCAAGAAAACCGATGTGACCCAGATGCCCCTGCAGCTGCTGGGCTACTACCTGTAGAGAGAGGCCGATAGCTGGCAAAGGAGTCAACGTCAAGTGATGGGCATCCAGTCTGCGCATGTGAAAACCAGCTGCCTTTTCCCAAAATGCTGCTGATGCTGCCGGCAAAGGGAGCGCATGCGCAGAACAGTTCCCCAGTGGACATTTTGCAGCTGTGCAATGGGTTTTTTAAAAAAAAAATCAAAATCACGGCGCATGCATAAGTGGCCGTCGAACCATTCCACACGCGCACAGACGTTTCCCCAAATGGCACCAGCAGCATCACTGCCATTTTGGAAAAGAACGGCACATGCATAAAACAGCTCAACAGCCATTTTGCACGCGCACAGTAATTAAATTTAAATAAATAAATAAATAAATAAATAATTAAAAAATAATAATAAACAAAAACAAAAACAAAACAAAAGCCTGAAAGTGGTCGGGTCATTTTCAAACCCCCCTCAAAATGAAGGGTTTTTTGTACATAAAAACTAAAACTAAAATCTGCACACACACACACACCCCGAGTCTCTGGCTTCCCAAACTATCTTCACCCCTTCTCCCATCCTGCCCCCTTTGAAAGGAGTTCCCTCCTTATAGACATTCATTCTGCTCCCTCCCTCCTTTCAAAAACCTACCTCTTCTGTCAGGCTTTCCCCACAGAGGGCTAGGCCTTGCAATGCACGTGAGTGACTTCCCTTCCCTTCCCTCGCAACAGCGGGAATTATCTAGGACATGACAGAAGCTCAACCCATCCCTGCAGTCAGCTCCGCTGCTTTCTGCAGATGGAATTTAGAACAAGAGTGAAGACTTGCTCTCCTGGTCTGCACAGCTGTATGTCAGCTGCAACTTGGGATCCTCGTGTAACATTTTGATAGATGCTTAGAGAGCTTAGTGGCCAATTTAGGGATGGATATTCTGCCTCTATGGGGACAGCATTTTACTCTACAATTAGGAGGTCTTTAGACACAACAAAGATCGGATGTCAACCCCCTAAATACGTATTTGGTCATTGTGTGTGAGCACCATAACAATCCCAACACCAATAGGGCCACTTGTTGAACACACGAGGTGAACGCCGTTGCATCACAAGGACACTTTGCGTGTTCTGGATGAACACGTGGCCAATGTTATGTCTAATGATATCACGTGGCATGTTAGCAGGTACAACACAAGGAACGAGGCAGCAGCACTTACACACTGAGATCGGGGTGTGTGTGTGTGTGACCAAAACACCATTTGGCCCTAAGATAGGCTGTGTGTCTAAGCAGCGCCACATGGTGAACACAGGGCCAAACTGGTGTTCGTATCAAGGTCAAAATACACATTCAGACACCCGTTGACATTATAAAGACACCCTAAGTCTCACCAAAATAACTTCTTGTGGGGTAAAAGCGTGTGTCTTTGGACAACAACAAGAAAAATCCCACTGGCATTTACTGTGCAGTATGCACAATCAGGCATATCACACAAAGCGAACAGGGGAAACGGAACATGGGCCTTTGCGAATTTCTTCTCTTTGGCTTACACCCAGCAGGGTAACGATACCATGACCATAGGGGCTACACAGTGACACACGTAAACTTCCAAGCTATTTTATATAGATATAACATGTGAATAAATGGTGGGAGGCCGGTTTCTGGCCTGTGTTTGCTCTCTGCAGGGTTTGACGAGGAAGTTGTCAGGGCAGCAGGCGAGTTTGCTGTCAGCCTTGGCCTTTGAGCAGAGTTAATTTTGTTTCCTAGGCATCTGGCACTGGTGTCGGGCTCAGATTCCAGAAGGAAGAAAATGCCTGAAGGATGGTTTTCTGACCTGCTTTCTTCCTGGGCTGCTGCGTGCAATGAAATACAAGCGATTAAGCTTAGAATATACCTTCCTGTTGCTGACTATCCTTGTCTTCACATCTAAGAAGACTTCCATGGCCTTGGGAATCTTTCTGCAATTATTTCCCTCTACATTCCCTCACAGGAATTTCACTCCTCCTCTGCCATCAACTTCACCTGTCCCAGATCCTGGGCACCCACACCTGCTCCCCAAACACACCTGCTCTGCTCCCTTCCTCCTGACCTTCAAATCTCTCCTAAAAACCTCTCTTCCATCACATTTTTCCTATCTCCCCACCACCCAATAGCTCCCTTATTTACGACTATCTTCAGGATCCTGTAACGAAGCTACGTACGCGCCCCTGCGACTTCTCAACTTCATGACTGTATCCTATGTGCTCTTCCCCTTGTCGTCCCTTCTCTTGTCCATTCTACATTATAATCTCCTTGGGGGCTGGGATCTGTTTCTTATCACAATTGTTAAATTCAGGCACATTGCCAGTGCTATATAAATAATTCTATTCTGCTGGAAGAAGCCGACTTGCTACACCTCAGTGGAGGAGTGACACATTTCTGAGTTTATTTCCAAATATATATGTCCTTAGGTTCCGGTTAGAGGTGAAACAGGGATTAAATTTAGTACCCAAAGGAAAAGCTTGCATTTTCAGGTACCGCATTGCGTATGTGATGGGTTACCTGGGTACTGAAGGAGTACCCGGATGCCCCCAAAGTCAGTAACTTCTGTTGCTGATTTTTCAATTTTTGGATTCCCAAATATTGGGTCAGAAAACAGAAAAAATTGGGATGGAATATTTTTTTTAAATGGAAAGGGAAGTCAATTTTATGGGACTGGAATTTGACTTTGTGTGACAGAAAATAAAAATATAGGCATTGGAAGTCGAAAAATCGGTACCAGAAGTCAACATTCCGGGATTGGAAGTTGACATTCTGCGACACCGAGTACCTGAATTAGGTCTCAATTGGACACTGATTGGTACGTGGGGTACCAGAAATTCATTGAGTACATCCATTTTTGTGGGTTCCAGTTCTAGTTTGAGAAGGATCCCACCAAGGGCATTGCTGGACCTTTATGTGAAATGGCCAGTCACCCTTGCAGACATATCAGTGCCCAAAACACTGCAGATCTGCTCTCAGGAGCCTGCCTCCCTTTCCCCCCTAAATGACACAATGGATCCCCCACCCTTCAATGGGTTTATCAACCTCTAGGCCAGAATAATCTGGATTAAATTCTCAGAATATTGGTATATTCTCTTCCAAAATTATTAACTTTTAAGGCTAGATTCTCCCTGAGTCTTGGTCTCTCAGTTTAATAAGCTCCTGAAACATCATGGCACTTGCTTTTGCATATAATGCCCCATAATGTGCGACAGGGTGACATGAATTGGAAAATTAAAATTAAAATGGTTCCTCACTGAGCTGATTGCATCACACTGGCATTTTGGTTCCCCTCTCATTTCCCTGCCATCAAAGCCTCTCCACTTTTAATTATTTTAGTAGCCTTTAAATTCCATACCCAGTTCTCTTCAGTGCTGATGTACTCTCTGTCAAATGACACCCCAGAGCCTGCTTTAATAGCCAGGATGTGTTATCAAGGTCTTTACACTCACTTTCAGATGGAAAGTTGACTAACTCTTACAGCTGGGCTGTCTCTGAAGACAAGACCGCCAGGAGTATGGCTTTGAGTTATACTGGCTGTGTCCTCTGCTTTGCCCTAATACTGTCTGCTTGTAGCAGGGTAGAACAGCTCTCCCCTTCCCCACAACTTTTTGCAGGCTCCTACTCTAATGACTCTCCACATGCCAGGGGTGTATGTTCAGCTGATCCTTATTTGCGATTTCCTGAGTTCAGCACCTTGGCCAGCAATGGCCACCTGGTTGGCCTTCCACAATCATCACCTTGGTCAGCTCCCAACACACACCAGCCTTTGATCCTGCTGGCTTGGTGGCCAGCAACAAACTGACCTAGTTCCAGTCCCTCTGCAGCTCTTATAGGCCCAGAAGGAAGTGGGGCCAAAATGATGTGCAAGTCCTCGGGGGGCGGGGCGGCTCTTACAGGGTCATCGCCTGCCCCTATCATACCGCTTTCCCCTTGGAAACTACAAATGGGCAATTTCATGCTCCTACTCTATGGGAACCAAGTTGGAGACTCTTCATTTATTCCAATGAGCACTGAACCATGCCCTTGCTTCCCTGTGGACAACGGGTGAATTCTAGGGCTGAAACGAAATTTTGGGTATACCCCAAAACAACAAACATACTCCTGGCAGTCTCATCTTCAAACACAGTCCAAACAAACAGGAATTCTTGCTGAAATCAGGGTACTGATATGGTCTCAACTGAATTGAGAAACTATTGGTACTCAACAAAATCTCAAACAATATATTGTTGCCCGATTTACCAATAATGGGTCTACTGCTTTGCCATCAATTTCAAATCCAAAGACGTAATGCCGAAGTAGCAAGAGTGTGTTTTTTCTATCTTCTCCCTTGTACTTTCTTGTCACTCACTGGCTATTTCGCAGATTCCTTTACAAGTCTCCAATCCAGTTGCAGATTGGTTAACAATCTGAAGGGAACAAGTCACAATTCTGATTGGTTGCCAGTGTAATATTTTAGGCAGGTGTGGGGAGAGGTTAAGGGTTGGATCTGCTATTTCGCCTGAGTAATGCATTTTAATGCATTGTATCAGAAATGCATTAAACAACTGATGAACAGAAACCTGGAAGTAAAATGGTACCCTCAGTAATTTAGTAAACAGAAAACAAAAGGTAACAGTACACAGTGATGGTAAATGGTAAGTCGGTAAATTGTGACAGTATCTCTCAGTATTTTGAGAGCTGAGAAATCGTATCAGTTTCGGTAAATAGTTGAGAAATCAATTCCTTTTCCTGAGATGGCGGGATTACTTGCAAGGAGCAATTTAGCTTTTTGTTTCAATGCGAGTTAATTCTTAAACCAAGGAGGGACTGTTATGATCTAATTCAACTAGTGTCCAACACACAGAATGCAAATTCCAGAGTACAGAGGCTCAATGCATTCCCTGGCGTACCACACAACAGAATATCCATGGCAACACTAGGTAAAAAACGTGTCACTGGGAATTCTCGATGCATACACAATTGTTCTGAATTGTTCCAGCCAATCCCAAACATGCAAACTAGCTAAGTGAGGAGAAAGGGTAGTTGGTTGCATTATTGCTGATGTCACCAGCGTCCAACCTAGCCCTAGCAAGAGGCAATATTGTGGGGCAGGGGGAGGATAAAAGCTTTGCCACCTCAACATGCAGCCCTCCTTATTCCATGAGAGCGAGCTATCCCAAAAGCACAGAACTGGGTGAATCAGCCTGTAGGTCAGGGGCAGGAAATCTCTTCCCTCTCAGGGGCCACTTTGAAAATTAGCTCCACCTAGAAGTTGGGACAAGGGGTGCATATGGGATGTGCTCAGGAACAAGATGATCCAGATTAGGGCTGCAATGAGGCACACAAATATTTGGTCACTCCCAATGAATCTGGGGTGACCAAATTGACCTGTGCTCATTTGGGCATCAGTCGATGCCCAAACAGAACCTGAATGTGCCAGCTGGCCTTTCAAAGTGACAGGCCCAACCAGGACCGCTGCAGAGCCCAGTTCTGTAGTGGTCTCAGACAGGGCGTGTAAGTTTCTACTGCTACTGTTCATCATCATCATCATCATCATCTTTAGTTCCTCAAAAAACGTGATTTTAAAAAACCCAACACACACACACTTCCTTTTTGGATACGTCCAAACAAAAATCTAGTTGCATTTTTAAAAGAAATGTTCTTCGAGTCAGGAGAGAGCTGCATTCTCAGTTTAAAGACTCTTACAAAGCAGCGTGAGTGAGCCTTCCCTGCCGTGAACCAGACATCAAGGATGGAAACAATGCTATTTCCTGACACAGAAGATGTGCACTGCCGGTTCCTTAGAATCGGAGACATTTACCTATTTCGTATCTTCCTGCTCTCACATTCACATCTCCATCTTCACGTTCTTTGAATGAGGAGGAGAGGGCTGCCATGGAAATTCCAGCCAAGCTAGGTTTACTCTAGAACCTCATCTCGTCTCACTGGAACTAGGCAAAGATGCCCTGGTCAGAGCCATGGAGTTGCTACCATCAGCCTAGAGCATTGGCTGAGCAGCCACAACTCTATGGTGTATGGAAGAGAGGGGGGCACACAGGTGACCCATGGCTGAGGGACACCCACTGGTCCATCTAAAGTGGACTCAGGTGGGGCAGGAAACAGGCAGATGCAGGGTTGCTTCTCCGCAGTAGCTCAGGGGGCAGGTAGCCTCCGCGTTCATCTAAAAGCACCCAGTGTCTCGACCAGAGCTGAAACCAATGGTACCCAGTGCATCCATGCATCCAACTTGGATATTCATTCTCTGTAACCAATACTTGAATTCAGATTTGCAGCCTCTGCAAGTTTCAAATCCAATTTATACTCCAGATTCAGTGGTACCATGAATTAATTCTTGAACTGAGTGGACAGATAATTCCATAATAGCTGCAATCCCAAGCAGGATCTGCATGGGATTCGTATGGTTTCCACGTGGCTCATAGAGGTTCGTACACACACAGGACATGGGATTGGCCCCAGTAACTGAAATTCCAGATTGGTTAACCAATCAGCAACTGCTGTCACACTGGTTAATCGCAATACTGATTAATACCGCTTTACCGCATAACCGATTCACCGTGTAACCCAGGGACGGGGAACTTCAGAACCGGGGACCAAATACAACCTATGACAAGTTTTTATGTTGCCCCTTTCCAGTTCCTGGATTGGACCCCTGGCTCCAGGTCCCACCTCCAGCCACTGAAAAACTGAACTCAGGAGCAGAGATGAGGGCATGCATACAAAGATAGGGACAGACCCATGGTGCAAATCCGTGATCTGGACCCCACTTTTTTGAGTTCATCCCTTATTACCCCAGTCCCCAATCTGTATGTGGCCCTTGGAATTTGTACTAATTGTCAAAATAGCCCCCGGGGACAGAAAGGTTTCCCCACCCTTGTTGTAATGGATTCACCATGTTTATGCATGCCATCATTTCTGGATTACTTCCAGACCAATAGCAAGGCTGCATCCTGATGATTTGGGCCAGACATCCAATGGGAAACTGGATAACTGAGTTAAACTTGAAACCAGGGACCTGGTTTAAACAAGGAAGGAAGTATGAACACATGTAACTGGCCCATAAGTGTAGAATGGATGGGAAAATGGGCGGTAGCTAAGGCTGAAACGAGTACCCACAAAATTGGGAAACCTATCAAATTTCTGCTACTCAAATCGACTTGAAAATATGGGGTACCAATCAGTACCCGGTTCAAGTACCTGCTGTCCTGGAATGTCGACTTCCCATCCCAGAATGTTGACTTCCCATCCCGGAATGTCGACTTCCAGTACTGATTTTTTGATTTTCCATCCCAATTTCTCAGTTTTTCGTTCCAATTTACTAATCGGTAACCAGCAAATTAAAAAAAACTAGTACCCAAAATGACAGATTTTGGGGGTATCCGCCAGGTACCTGTTCAGTGATCAAGCCACCCATCAGCTGCTGATAAACTGAGTTACCCTATGTGGGTATGTCAGGTGTGGACCCCCTGTTTGCTCTGCACCAACACCGCATTCCCCACCGCACTTTTATGTCACAGCCATCGATGTGCCCTTGTGTGTCCTTGACAATTTCCCCCCCACTGGGCGGTGTACGAGGTGGCTGCTGCCTTGTTAGCCAGGAGAGAAAGCAGCTCCCTGAGGCTGGATGTATTGCAGACCCAAACAGCCCACTTCCCTCGAACCAAACAAGCACACGGGATGCCTCGACAGTGCTACAATGTGGGGCAGAAAGCCCCTGCCCCGCTGTCCTTGGATAGCCCAATCCCCTGAACTCAGATCTCCATGTCTGCTGTCCCCAGTGGGGAAGAATCAAGGCAGATGTATCCAGCAGCAGATCCAAGGGTGATGTGGGGAGGAGCTGGTTCACTGGGCCAGGCCAACAGTCCTCCCCCTCCAGCTACCACCAGAACAGAGCTCAAAGAGGAGCCACATAAAAGGCCGTACCTGTTGAATTCCCGGTACCCAAATCAAATCAGATATTTCAGGTACTTTTCAGTGCCCAAACCTAGTTTCGACTGAGTACCCAAATACTATAATACTGACCCACCGATACCAATGTTGTCCCGATCTCACCACAGATTTGGGGAATTTTTCATATAGTATTTTTAACCAGAATTTCAGTTTTTCAAGCACTCCAATGGGATTTGGGTACCAGTTCAGATATCAGAAATGGTGCCCCAAATTAACCCATGGATACCAAATCAGGTACCCATTTCAGGACGAGAGACCTGGGGTTTATTTATTTATTTAAACAATTTTCCACCCCGCCCCTCCTGCTCCAGGCAGCCCGGGGCGGCTCACATCATAAAAACACATAAAAATACAATAAAAGGGAAGGAAAACAGAACCAAAACCCACCCCCCCAACCCTAACCTCCACCCCATCTCCCTCGCCAAAAGCCAGGCAGAACAGTCAGGCCGTACACGTCCGGCAGAAGGAAGGGAGCTCCAGGGCCACCCAGGCCTCGGCCGGGAGGGAGTTCCACAGCCTAGGTGCGGTCACCGAGAATGCCCTCTCCATAGTGGCCACACAGGGGACCTCGAGACGGGCGCTACCGGCAGGTCACAGAGGTCGCTCCAGGACATGGGGAGTGAGGCGATTCCGCAGGTAAGTCGGGCCAAGGCTGTATAGGACTCCCTCAGTACTAGAGTTCGGAACCCACTGGGACTTTCCCATGTTTGCACTTCACCCCAGCCTGCCCTGGTGATGGCGCTATTCTTCCAGGCAATGCCGTGGGAGCAGCTAGGCTGCTCAGCATTTTTGAAAAACCAATTCTGATTTTGGTGCCTCAATGGAAGTCAAGTTCCTCTGAGGCACCCGACCCGGATTTTGGGTGTTGAGCCTTTGAACAATCTGCCTTGTCACAGCAGCCCCCACCCCATGTGTGCCAAAGTCCCTCTGGCTCAAAGAGAAATTTTAGGTCACTACAGGATGAGCGAGGAGACCAGAGGAAAGGTTGAGAACACCGGGTATGTTTATCCTAGCAAAGTGAACGGCAAGGGAAGACACAATAGCAATCTTCAGATAGGACTCGAAATAATGGGGTCAAATTACAGTAAGAGCCATGCAGCAATGGAACCAGCTGCCGAGGGAGATCGTAAGCTCTGTGTCACTGGTGGTTTTCAAGAAGAGGACGGAGAGTCCCGTCAGGGATGTTGCAGCTGTTGCCATCCTGCATCCAAGCAGGGGGTTGCAATTAACATGAAACAGTAGCAGTAACACAGTCTCTTTCTGGTCACAATGGGCAACAGAGAGGATCTGCCCCACTCTGAGTCTGAGGAAGAAGGGCGTTTCCCTCCTAAATTTGGGCCCAGGAATCACAGGGTATTAAAATTAATGGGAGAGGGCTCTCCCCTGCACCACAGTTCCCTCTGTCCATTCTTCCTCCTCCTCCGAATTTAAGACTTGGGCAGAGGGGTGAGGTCATGGGCTCCCCCCACTTGACATTTGTAGGGATGGGCAAACGCGGTTCGGAAGTTCAGAGTTCAGACCGAACTCAGTCTGTTCGGTCGACCGAACCGAACTTCCAAACCGAACTCGAATTTCAAACCGAACCAAACCGAATTTCCGAACTCTGTTCTGTTCGCCCATCCCTAGTGGCAACACACACCAAAAAACCTGGTTTTGAATGGCCGAACTTGGTTAGGAAGTTCGGAATTAGACCGAACTTGGTCTGTTCGGTTGACTGGACTGGACTGAACTTCCGAACTGAAGTCTAATTTCAAACCAAACCGAATTTCCAAACTTGAATTTCAAACCGAACCAAATTTCCGAACTCCATTCTGTTTGCCCGTCCATCCCTAGACATTTGTGACTCTGCTGATGAACAGTATTTGGGGACAGACTCCTGGTGACCTGCCATATCTCTCTGATCATCTTTGTCCATCTAAGTCATGGTCCACAAACTTTTTACTCCAGAGGATCCCAGCTCTGATCTGTTTCAAAGATCACTAAAAAAATTCAAGTCCTCCACATGGTGGAGGAGGCTAAAGGGAGCAGAGGAGCTCTGAGTGATGGAGATTGGAGAATCTTTTGTTCTTGCTCTTACTCTTCCCTACATTGAAGAAAACCCGCAGCCACCAGATCCAAGAGAAGGGTCGGTTTTCTTGAGCCTTTCCCTGATGAAACAGACTCTGACGACTTCACACCAGTCGTTAAAATCAATGTCTCAGGCCTTGGCTGCAAAGGCACTTGATTTAAAGAGGCAGTCAGTCCTGAACTCTCCTTTCTCATCCTAGCAAGGTTGCAGGAGGCAGAATTTTTTGTACAGAAGGATAAAGATGTGAGTGGACTGGCCCCATGGGCTTTGCAAGAACACTTTAAACGAGTCATTTGTTAACAAGGTGTGGAGAGAGAGAGAAAAAGAGAGAGCGGCTTTTGTGATGTTTCCTCTGAATTAAAAGCCGGTTTTACTCCAGTGTACCAACGAAAAAGCAACACTTTCTAGAAACACATTGTGCAATGAGCCATCCTTATGCTGATTCATGCAAATCAGCAGTTGCCAGGTGGTTGCTGAGTTCATTCAGACCGAGGCAGGCAGGTACCCCCAAGGAGACGGCTGCCTCACTCAGAGCTTGACTGGATGCCATTTTGGCATCCGTTTCTAACAAAAAATGTGGGGTCAAATTTTTGCCCCGGTTTATAAATGTCATTAAACTTTACTGTCAAGAGAGAAAAAAAGTGGGGTTTTTTTCTACCTTACTGTTTCTAGACTTCTGCAATTTTCTCAGTGTAGAAAAGCAGAGAGAATTAAAAAAATAATAACAGCAACAACAGAAAGAGGGAAACATGCTAAAATTACAACAAAGGATTTTCCAAAACAATTTTATTTATTCATTTATTTAATTTTCCATCCACTGAAGCCACTGGCTCCATTCCCACTGAGATCCCCCCTCTCTCCAGTCTCCCCTGGGCAATTCTGCACCATTTAAAATGGCAGCCACAGGACAGTAAAGAAGAGACATGAACTCCATCGTTGGATGGATACGGATCAGAAGCCTCATGGTACCAGAGGAGAGGTGATGGTTCCTTCTGATCCACAAGCTTGGCTGAAAACTCAGGCTGTTTTTAAATGACACGTTTAGAACAACCTAGGGGGTTTTATGTCATTATGAAGGGGACTGGCTAGATAGTTGGAACGTTAAACATTTTGACGCTTCCAGGTTTCCGAATGTTTTTGTAAAACACATTTTTCAAGGTTTTATTAGAACTTTCTAAACTTCTGTCCAGGTAGAATGTTCTGTCGTTACAGTATAATGATGGCTTGACTGTCCCTCACTGTCTCTATGCATCGTGATGCAAAGCAGGGGTAGCACCTGCATTCCCCCACCCCCACAAGTGTCATGCCCACTTTTCAGACTTCCAGCAAAATTAAAATTTCAACACGTCACACTGTGTAGCCCTCCAGTCAGATGACAGAACGTTATAATCCTTTAGACAACCTGGAATGGAATTCCCTAATAGAATGATACATGGGTGGTCATCAAACCACAGAAACCGGACTGATTATGACAATGACGTTATTCCAACAAGTCTGGTAAGAACGAGTTCAGAACGGTATAGAGTGATCGTTTAAAAATGCCTTCAGTGTCCCACCCTAGCAAGAGAGAATTGTCGGAGGCCCTCCCCTTCAGATACACTCTTGAAGCTACCTCCTTGCAGCCCTAGAGATCATAAGAACACTAGAACATAAGTAGTGCCAGACTGAGTCAGACCAACGGTCCATCAAGCCCAGCATCCTGTCCTCCGACAGTGGCCAGTCCCGATTGCATGGGAGAAGAACCAACAGTCCCAATGGGGGATCCATTCCTCGTTGTTCACTCCCAGCTCCCGACAGTAAGAAGTTCATCCCGTGAGCTACTTGGTTAATAGCCATTAATGGACCTACTCGCCAAGAACTTATCCAGGCCTTTTTTAAACCCAGCTCTACTACTGGCCTTGACAACGTCCTCTGGCAACAAATTCCATAAGTTAATTATACGTTGAGTGAAAAAGTACTTCCTTTTATTTGTTTTAAATCTGCCGGCAGCTAGTTTCATGGAGTGTCCCCTAGTTCTAGTGCTATTTGAGACGGTAAATAACCGTTCGTTATCTACTCGCTCCACACCACTCAAGATTTTATAAACCTCTGTCATGTCCCCTCTCAGCCTCCTCTTCTCTAAGCTGAAGAGACCCAACTTGTCAAGCCTCTCTTTGTACGGAAACCGTTCCATACCCTTTATCATTCTCGTTGCCCTTCTCTACACCTTTTCTAGTTCAACTAGGTCTTTTTTGAGATGAGGCGACCAGAACTGTACACAATATTCGAGGTGCGGTCGCACCATTGATTTGTATAGCGGCATTATGGCATCCTCAGTTTTATTCTCTATCCCTTTGCGAATAACTCCTAACATTCTGTTCGCTTGTTTGACTGCTGCTGTGCACTGGGCTGAGGATTTCAGTGTATTGTCCACAATCACTCCCAGATCCTTTTCCTGAGTGGTAACTCCTAGCTTAGTACCCAGCATTGTGTACGCAGAGTTTGGGTTATTTTTCCCTACGTGCATCACTTTGCACTTGTCCACGTTAAATCTCATCTGCCGTTTAGATGCCCAGTAGGGGTGCGCACCAGGCTCCCATCTCATTTTCATTTTTCGTTTTCATTTTTGTTATTCAAAAATGTCATTTTCATTATCGTTATTAGCGACAATGTCATTTTCATTATCATTAGTATTGCTCCCATTATCGGTATCAGTATCGTTATCGTTACCGCTTCAAACAAAGATTTTATTTTGGTATCGGTATTGATTCCCGTGCGCAACTAATATCTATCTCAATCCAAGGGAGACAGGAGAAGGAAAAAGGAAAACTATCTATTATCTATTTAATTATCTATATAGTTTTCTAATCTATAATATATATCTATATCTAATCTATACTACCTATCTCTATATAATGTACAGGGGGGACAAGGGCAGAGAAAGGGAGAAGGTAACATGTAGGGTATGAGGACAGAAAGGTATTGGTGGGAATACGATGGGGGCTAGGGAGGATTTTTATGTGCAAGCAGCACAGTTCTGTAAACACAACATGACAAGCAGAGCTCTCACAGAACAGAGAGAAAAAACCTGGCCCTCCCATTACAAAGGGTTGCAGCGCCCTCCCCGAGAGCCCCCTGATTGGTTGTGGGAGGCAGCAGGCATTGAGCAATCACAGAGTGCCATGAGACTGCTGGGGCCTGCTCGCGCTGCTCATTGGCCAGTGACACATCCATCAGATACCGCTGAGCTGCTCGCCCCTCCCAACACAGGCACAGTTCAAGAGTTCAGCCCTGTTTAGGGCTCCGAGATGTCTGCTCCCTCCTCCCCCTCCACGTTTTCCCTCCAGCACTAATAACGATGACAACGACATTGCTGTTTTCATTTTCATTTTCAGTATCGGTATCGTTATTCTCGGTTGTCATTTTCGTTATCGTTATCATTATTCTTGGTTGATGTTTTCATTATTGCAATAATGAAAATGACAATTTTTGTTATTGTTATTGTAATAACGAAAATGACATGCACTCCCCTAGACACCCAGTCTCATAAGATCCTGTTGCCGATCTTCACAGTCTGCTCGTGTTTTTACTACCTTGAATAACTTCATGTCATCTGCAAGTTTGATCACCTCACTCCCAGATCATTAATGAATACGTTAAATAGCACCGCTCCCAATACAGATCCCTGAGGCGCACCACCTTTTCCATCTCTCCATTGTAAAAACTGCCCATTTAGTCCTACCCTTTGCTTTCTATCTTTTAACCAGTTGCGGATCCACAGTAAGACACTATCTCCTATCCCATGACTTTTTAATTTTCCCAAGAGTCTTTTATGCGGGACCTTATCAAATGTTTTCTGGAAATCCAGGTACACTGTATATCTACCAGGTCTCCCTTGTCCACATGCTTATGTACACCCTCAAAGAATTCCAACAGATTAGTGAGGCATGACTTACCTTTGCAAAATCCGTCTTGACTCTTCCCCATTAAACCATGTTTATCAACATGCCCAGCAATTCTGTTCTTAATGATAGTTTTGCCCGGCATAGATGTCAAGCTTACTGGTCTGTAGTTTCCAGAATCACCTCTGGATTCTTAAATATCAGGGTTACATTTGCCACCCTCCTACTTTTTAGACTTCTAGCATTTGTATATAGACATTTAAATGTATCCTTATATTTTATCTGTTTATTGTAAGTAACTGTTTTAGTTATTTGGGGATCAATAGAGTTTGACTGTTGCAAACTGATTTCCACCTGAACTCTGTTTGTTTTTTCCTGTCTTCTATATTAGGGTACTCTGTTTCCTCTGAAATAACGGCATCTTTTGCAGCTGCCTCAGCCCGACCCACGTGCTGCTCAGCACCTGTCAGCTTTCCCCCAGTTTTTTGTTTAAAGACTGCTCTATCTCCTTTTTAATGTTCAGCGTCAGCAGCCGGGTTCCCCTTTGGTTACGGTGGAGCCCGTCCTGTCGGTACAGGCTCTCCCTTCCCCCAAATGTTCCCCATTCCCTCTTCCCTGCACCATCGCCTCATCCACGCATTGAGACTCCGGAGCTCAGCCTTGCCTCTGGGGTCCTGCGCGTGGAACTGGGAGCATTTCTGAGAACACTACCCTGGAGGCTCTGGACTTCAATCTCCTACCTAGAAGCCTAAATGTAGCCTCCAGAACCTCCTTGCTACTTTTCCCTATGTCATTGGAACCCACATGTACCAGGACAACTGTGTCCTTCCCAGAACTCTCTAAAATTCTGTCTAGGCGATGTGTGACGTCCGCTACCTTCGCACCAGACAGGCAAGTTACCATGAGGTCCTCACGGCCACCAGCAACCCAGCTATCTACATTCCTAATAATCGAATTGTCAGCTACCACGACTCGCCTATTCCCACCCCGCTGGAGACGTATCCTCAGTGTGAGAGGATAACACATCATCTGGAAGGCAGGTCCCAGCTACAGGATAACTTCCTGCCATTCCAATTTGATGCTCTCCTTCCTGAAGAACTTGCTCCTCCGTAGCAGCACAGGGGCTGCCGGAGTGGAGGAGGGACCGTTCTACAATGTCCCTGACGGACTCCTCTATATACCTCTCTGTCTGCCTCAGCTCCTCCAGCTCAGCCACTCTAGCCTCCAGAGACCTCATTTGTTCTCCGAGAGCCAGGAGCTCAAGTGGACTTGAAGGAGATGCAGGTAGAAGTTCTGCAGCAGAGTGGGGGCTAACCAGTCTTTTTCACCCAGTGTAACATGCATGACTATCTTCCTCTCGGGGAGAGGTTGTATGTGTTCACTTGGTGCAAAGAGCTCCTGGCTCTCAGAGATCATCCCACTGCCCTTTGAATAGTGCGCTTTGCCGAGTGCCATTTATGCTTCTAGTCAGCAGAAATGAAAAATGACCCTTCCGCACATGGTATGCTGCCACCGGCCCCAAGTCAGGGTTCACTGCTCGTTGCCAAACCATTCAGCAGCAATTGGACTCTGTCACAATCAATTCTTTTCTCTCCGCTGATTCAGGGACTGGGATGAGAACTTCCCCGGATAGCAACAGTGGAAAGAGAGAAAGGGAGAAAGAGAAAGGGAAAGAGGGATGCTAATGCTGGTCAGGATCCTAGAGCCAGGAACCTGCCACTCCCATGCCTGCATTTCTGCAGTTACCGCAGAAGTAACACCACCTCATCATTTCATAAGAATATAGTCCATGCCATTCATTGGGTCAGACCAATGGTCCATCCCACCCAGCATCCTGTCTCTGACAACGTCCAGCCTCGGTTGCCTCAAGGGAGTACGCAGCTGGTTACAATAGAGTGACACCTAAGTTAGATTCCCAACGTTGTGTACGTATGATTAGGGCTATATTTTTCACCTGCGGGAATGGGACCTCTGGACAGACATCAGTTTTGACATCACTTCCCTGGCTTGCAATCAGTCCCTTGAACATATGCTTTGCGCTCTGACACACACACACACACCCCTCCTCCTGTCTGCTAGGGATGGGCGAACAGAACGGAGTTCGGAAATTCGGTTCGGTTCGGTTCGAAATTCGAGTTCGGTTCGGTCGACCAAACAGTCCAAGTTCGGTCGAATTCCGAACTTCCGAACCAAGTTCGGTCATTCAAAACCAGGTTTTTTGGTATGTGTTGCCACTAGGGATGGGCGAACAGAACGGAGTTCGGAAATTCGGTTCGGTTTGAAATTCGAGTTCAGTTCAGAAGTTCGGTTCAGTCGATCGAACTCCGAACTTCTGAACCACGTTCTCCCATCCCTACTGTCTGCCAATATGCTTGCCAGTGCACGGTGCCCATCCACAAGGGGGGATGGTGGCATCAGATTCATACATTTCTCTGTGTGCCTGCAAAAGTTTATCATTCACATCTCGTTCGCTGCTTCCAGTCCTGATCATCCTCTTAAGAACCTTTCTTCTCTATAAGGTTCCATCATTTTCCATCTGCCTTTTCACACCTGCTACCACATCTATGCCAAAATAGAGGCTCCTCACCAGAAGAGGGAGGGGCGGGGGGAAAGCCTTGCTAGTGACACAGGGGTCTAGTTCTGCCAGAAGGACAAGTTTTGCTGTTGATGTCTGAAAAACCTGTCTCCAAATCCACTGCCCTAAGGGCTGACTTAACCCCGGAAGGGCTCCCGTGGAAGCAGTTCTAGATTGCAACCAGCCAGAGATCTGCATTATAACCCTATCTAGTTTAGGGAGGTGCTATCTGTTATTGGGAAAAGGAAATTTTATTTTTTTCTGAATGCGCTAATGCCCCTTGGGCCTGTGCAGAATACAAGGAACTTCGGAGAAGATAAAGATGAGACGCTCTCTTGAGAAATGACTGAACATCTATAAAAACCTGGCACCCTCCCACACAACAGCCCTGCTCCCTGTGCACACCCAGTCAGATCTGAGTAACAAGTTTGGATTCTGGCTGCTTCCTCCTCCCATTAGTTCTGCAGCCCTGTCAAGAGAGACCAAGAGAGAATCAGATGGCTTCTAGCTTGGCTCTGGCATTGGCAAAATAATTCTTAATTCACCATATTTATTTCATCAGATTATTATTCAGATTGCATTTATTATCATTATTTAGTCAGTCAGATTTCTGTCCCATCCGGCTGTTAAACAAGTAGGTTTGGGGGATGTGCCACTTACTGTCAGGAGCGGATAGTGAACGGCCGGGAATGGATCGCCCCATCGTGACCTGTTGAGGACTTCTCCAAAGCACTGAGATTGGCCACTGTCGGAGACAGAGGCCATTGGTCTGGCCCAGTAAGGCACTGGGCATCTTTAGACATAACAAAAATCAGGTGTCAAAAAAAACCCCTAAGAATGTGTTTGACCGTTGTGTGCAAGCACCATAACAACCCCAACACCAATCTGGTCGCCCATTGAACACGCGATGCAAACACCATTGCATCACAAGGACAATTTGCGTGTTTTGGCTGAACACGTGCCCAACGTTGTGTCTAATGATGTCGCGTGGCGTGTTATCAGGTACAACATGGGGAACGAGGTGGCAGCGCTTGGGTGCTGAGATCGGGGGGGCGAGCAAAACACTGGTTTTCCCCAAGTTGGGCTGTGTGTCTAAGCAGCGCCACATGGTGAACACAGGACCAAACAGATGTTCATATCAAGGTCAAAACACACATTCAGACCCCCGTTGAGGTTATGCCTAAAGACACCCAGTATCTTCTCCAAATGTGGAGCAGCCACCGAGAACGCCTCTGCATGTATCCCTGCCATCTGTACGTAGCGCATTGAGGTCAAGACCAGAACGCCATTCCCAACTGACCGCAGAGACTGGAATAGAATAGAGAGGACCAGACAGGCAGTCCTTAAGCAGCATTGCCTCCTTGTCCCCAAGTTGCCGCCCTAGGCCAGTGGGCTGCCAGATCAAATTTCTTTTAAAAAATAAAAATGGACACTTTATAGGTGAGGGCTTCCGAAATAAGGGACGTTCATTATGTTCCAGGCAGCTGCCTAAGGGGTGCTGCCATTATGTTCTATGGAGCTGTAGGTCCCCGAAATAAAGGATATTCCTTTAAATTATGGGACACCGCTTAGAATAAGTGACACCTGGCAATTCTAACTCCCCAGCCACAGGCAGCTGCAAACTCAGACTCCAGAAGTCATGTCAAGACGGCACCGTGCTGCTAAGGGTGATGTTTGAAAACGGTGCAGCGTAAGTACAAGACCGAACTTGGCCTGTAAGACTTTTCTGATGCTGCGCACTAGAATGAAAGGAGGCCAATGTGGCTCCCAGAGCCCAGGCTGCATTTGCAAGGCAGACAGGTAGGGGAAAGAAAACACTTTTGCTCTTGGAAATGAACCCCATCTCGATAAGCACAACAGCTTCAGTAGTGACCGAGTCACTTTCCGGGGGCAGAGCTGAACACAGGAACATAGCTAGGTTGAAATGGGCCTGGAGCCGAAAATGGAATGTCCCCACCCCCCGACCCAGGGATCTTTGATTAAGCTGCACCAGGCAGCGTAGCCCTCCGCCACCTGCCCCTACTAGGATAACTTCACCGTTGGCTGCGCCGAACACCGATGGCAACACAAGAAAAGAACTCAAGAGGTCAGTACACTGTGGGTACAGCCACTCAAGAGGTTACCGCAATTTGGGCAGATATACCCCAGTTTGGGCACCGTTGCCACACAATGCAGTGGCTCGTTTGCCCAGCAGCCGCCAGATGTTCACCCTGCCCCCTGCAGTTTCTCAAGGCGGATGCATTCCACTTTGAACAGGACACTCCATCTAATCAGAAAGATGAGAACCCTTTTCAAAAAGCTCCCAGTTTGTAATAGGGAAGGACTGCAAAAGGAAACCAACCAACCCCTACAACCTTGACTCCAAACTGAAATACCCACACAAACAGTTACCGGCCTGCCAGGGAAATATAGCACTGTCACAACAAACATTCGCAATGCCTACTCAAATATAGATAATAAACATGTATAATATACAGCCGTCGCACTCAACAAGACGAATGCCTACTCAAATATAACAATGCCACACAAGACTCTCTGCAGAGTCTGCTTAACTTGCTAGTTATTTACATATTGATTTACCTTGCCCGGCCCCAGCTTGACATCCAATTGTCAGTGTAACGAGCGATAGATGAAATCTCTGTTTAACTCATGCATACTCTGTATATCACTGAAATGCACCTATGTCGCTTTGCTCACATATTTCCCTGGCTTCTACCCAGTTGTGTCCATTCCAATAAAACACCTAGAACTGAAACAAGTACCAGCACAAAAAGGTAGACCACTGAATTTCCGGTACCCAAATCAACTTGAAAATTTCGGGTACTAATAGGTACCCATTTTGTGCCTGGTTTGGATGCCCAGTGTCGCAGAATGTCCTGGAATATTAACCTTTGATCCCAGAATACTGACTTAGGGTCCCTATTTTTCAATGTTCCTACCTGATTTACCAATCGGTCACCAGAAAATTGGTAACAGAAATGTCTGATTTTTCAGGTATTGGGGGACCCGATTGGTGACTGGGCAGCCCACCAGATACTTGCCAGGGTACTAAATTTGGTACCCATTACATCTCTAAACACACCCCTTTGGAGCACAAAGAAACAAAAGAGGAAGAAACACAAGATATTTGTGTGCCCAAATGGTGACTGTTCAAGAGAATTTGGTTCCATAGGTTGGCTGTTTATTTTCAGGAAGCGATTCTGTTGGTTCTTTCCTGGGCCTGCAAGACCATTTGATAAAGCAAACTCCATCCCATTGTAACCACGGCCAGCTGACAAACAAAGCACATATTCATTTATTATCTCGTTTCTTGAAATGCCTCCATTTGGGTTGATCACAGAGCAAACACGACGGAAACCTGTTGCATATCCTTCCTGAGTCCTGACTCCATTTATTTTCCAGCAGAGACACTCGATTGACTTTTAAAACCCCATGCTTAGTGAAATGCTGGGAGGATTCTCTCTGGCATATCATCCAGCTAGAGCAATTAACTTAGGTAAATATGCATAAACCAAAGACAACAATGTTTCTGATTAAATGTAGAGTCTTGTCTAAGAGTCAGTGGCTCAATTTGCATTCACACGACTTGGAGGAGTATTTCGTGGTCTCATCACAACCCCTAGTGGACAACAACCCACATTGTCACAGCAACATGATGTGGGACACAATTGGGAATAATCTCTACCTTGCCCCCAGCTATATCAGTTGCCAAAGACCGTCACTTCCATAGCAACATGGGAGCTGGGTGGGGTGGGGGCAGAGGTTTAACACTACAGCTGCTTGGTCCTGCCGAACGCAAGCATCCCAAACCCAAAGAGAACTATTTCAGTTTCTGATTGGAGGATTCCCACCCCTTTGTGTTCATTTCTGACACTGCAGTTAACCGAGTCACAAGTGCACCAAAGGGATAGACTGCAGGAGGAGCTAGGAAGAAGACTGCAGGCCTTTAAACTCCAAGGGGAATGGACTCTCCCTCATAACAATGACCGGGCATCACTAGAGCTAGAAAGTGAGGGTTTTGAAGGTGACGGTGGCTCGTAGGCGTCTAACTTCATTTCACAGCCAACGGGAATTGGAAGGCCTGGCTTGGCAGTAATTTCACAATCGAAAGACCTGTCTCCAATGCCCTCCCTTTTCTCCCACCATTTACGCACCTCCCCACTCTGCACACGGCTCTGCTAAAACCTGGATGCAATTCTGCCCAAGCTCCCTGCGTTCTGCCTCAGGGATTGGAATTTCCTTGTGGAAGCTCCTACAGGCAGATGGCTCAGCTCTTCAGTTTCCTGGATCTTGTGTCACCATCCATGCTAATGCAAAGTGGATGTGAAAACACTGCCAGCACCGAATGTGGGAGTATTTCTCAGCCTCAACTTTGCACTGGTTTCAGTATATCAAATGCGTAGCACCGCGGAGAGGCCAGCGTGATTGCTTGCCCCAACTGACTCAAAAAACCCCAACAGTTCCTTTGGAAACATGAAGAGGAAATTCTGGTGGAGAGAGAAAAATTAATACTTTCTAGGGATGGGCGAACGCGGTTCGGAAGTTTGGAGTTTGGACCAAACTCGACAGTTCGGTCGACCGAACCGAACTTCCAAACCGAACTCAATTTTCGAACCGAACCGAATTTCCAAACTTGGCTCTGTTCGCCCATCCCTAAAAGATAATATTCCATCTAGTTCAACGGGGTTGGAATTTCCGAACCCAAATAGCTCGGTCGACCGAACCCAAATAGCTCGGTCGACCGTAGCTCCACTGGACGGCTTGGGTCCTACACAGCTTAAAGGCCGCCTTCTCTCCTACGCGCTCTCATACTCTCCACGGTTAGCAGGGACTCAGCGCCCTCTCACAAGTTCATCAGTGCACCGTGTCCAGACAGCAAGGGGATGCTCCACGGCTTTGGAACTCATTTCCACTGGAGTTTTGCCAAGGCCTGGACATTGGCTGGAGGCAGCGTAAGGCCTTTTCAGTTCACCAGGCCTTTGGCAGACAGGGGTAGGTGTTGGAGGATGGGGGTGCGGATGGTAGTTTAATCAGGGAGCTCTAAATGGCTCAGGCCCCAAATATCTGAAAGATTAAGGGTATGCAATTGGTTTTTGCTTTTTTTTGTTTTCTTAGTTACTAAAACAAATGGAGTCCCATTCATTTTAGCAACGGTTATGAAAATGAATGAACGATTGTCATTAGTTTTCATTTTTTAAAAACATTATTAATTATTATTATTATTATTATTATTGGCACCATTTTGGAAAACAGCACACATGCGCAGAATGGTCCAGTGGCTGTTTCCCGCATGCATGTGATTTATTTATTTTTAAAAATATATTTTCAATGTTTAATTATTTTATTTATTTATTTTTAAAAAAAATCAGTACATGTGAAAAATGCTCACCAGCATCATTCGGCGCACGTGCACCCTTTCCCAAAAGGGCAGCCAGTCTGTGCAGTATTTTTATTGATATTTTATTTTAATTTTTTTAATTGAAACATTCAAAATAAAACAGGGCTACCTTTGTTTTTGTAAATAAAACCATACAAAGGCACCCCCCTAACTCGAAGGCCAATAGTGACCAGTCCCACAACGGGGGGAAAGGTATGAAAGGAGATCTCTTTGTACTGTGGTGTCCAATGCCAAAGCGGAGTTTTATTCTCCTCTCCAGCATCAGTACAACTTTTATGACTCTCGTTCACCTTTATAACTCTCTCTCAAGAGAGAGAGAGAGAGAGCACTGCGTGGTTTTTTTTATATCTTTCTAAAGAAAACCTAACTCCTCCTGCAATGAAGCACAATTCAAGTGGTCCCAAGGAGACAGGAATTCAAAATAAATAGAAACCAAACTCCATTTTTGGGTAGGTTTGCCATGGGGACACAGTCAGGTGAGAAGTATCCAGACTGTAGATACATGCTAGGGTTTGACACCTTCCTTCCATTCAAAGGGGCCTCTTAAGAAGGGCTCTTTCCCAGAGTGCCTCACTCCCCAGGCTCTGGTTAAACCCCTGCGATCAGCTGGGGGCACCTTTCTCTAAGTCCCCTGGGTTCTCCGGGGGGGTGACTATGGTGAGGGCGTTTTCAGTGGCTGCGCCGAGGCTGCGGAACGTCCTCCCAGAAGAGGCCTAGGTGGCCCCGAATCTCCTCTCTTTTTGGAGACAAGGCGAGACCTGGCTGTTCTGCCAGGTGTTTGTCAAGGGAGATGGGTGAAGGGTGGGGGGTTTGGACTAGGGTAGGTGGGGTTTGATTGGATACGTTTTATGACAGCCTCCATATGGCTAGAATGTTTTAATGATGTATTTACATTTATTATTGTATTTTTTTAGGATTTGGTAGCTGCCCCAAGCTGCCTTGGCAGGAGAGGCAGGGTATAAATTTAGTTAAACAAACAAACTACATGTGTGGTCCCTATTCCCGGCACTGGGGCACTTATATGATTTGGCCTAAATATATCATCTGCAGATAACCCCTTCTCAACAGTTCCAGTGAGGATTAATCATTACGCCAGCACTGTGAATGGAGAGAGAGAGCATAGTTCACTGTGGAAATGCTACGCAAACACCCAGAATTAAAATGTGGCCTCTTGGTAAATTGCAATAATTGTAATTTCAGCTCATGCCTGAGACAGCAGAACTGAAATATCAGAGTCTGACATTCTTCAAATCCTTAATGGAATTACACCATCTGACATTCGCAGGCAGCGTCCGTGCTTCTGTGTGCGTGCATGCAGCATGCGTGTAGCAGCGGCAGCAAAACATTCTCACCCAAAGCCAGGGATCTTTCAGTGACATTAAACATTTAATTAAAGAAGGGGAGGGTAATTAAAAAAGGGCAGAGTGTGTAGTGAGGAGCCATTTATTTAAATAATGTTTTTCATTAGATCGGCAAGATTAGCTGTAAACGAGAACGCTCTCGCCTCCTGAAAACTCTGTCTTTAATAATAAGCTTTGTCAAACAGAAGGTTACAAGAACTGTGTACGGGCAGCCCTTTGGAGTTCTCACAGACCCCCATGCGTCTTGCCAAGGGAGCTGGCCATAATATGGGAAGAGAGGCTGTCGATGCCCCATCACTGGAGGTCTTTACAAAGAAGTTAGGTATCTCCCAGGGATGGTGTATGTGCTTAGTGGGAGGGGGTCCGACTAGATAACCTTTGGAGATCCTTACAGCTCTGTTATTCTATCTGCCTGAGATGACAGTGGCCCAGCACTCCTCGTAGCAGCCAGGTCATGACTGAATAAGGGGTGGGTGGGTTTGAGACCCCACTAGCAACATGGCCATCTCTGGGGAGGATGGAGACCTGGGGGATTACTCTAATCGAGGTCTGTGTTGGCCATGGCAATGGTCACCCTCTGTTATCCAGATGGAAAGGGATGCGCCAGCAGCACAGTCTGGAGCTTGATTTTCTGTACCTACAACTGCTTCCATGGGCCATCTGAGCCCCAGGCTAACCATGAGGCCCTGTACCATCATTAGGGACCCAATGCGTCACAAGCTAAATTCCCAATAGCCAGCTCCGAAGGAAAGGGAATCAAGCTTGCCTGGCAGGGACCTTGCTAGAACCAAGGAGGCTTCTTTAGGGGAGCAACGCTAGCTGGATTGGCAAGTGGCATGTGCCAAGTGTGGCTTGGTGCCCATGCCAACAATGGGAAAGAATTCAGCCAAGGCGCTGCTCTGGGAGCTGTCCAGGGAGGCAGTGCTGAAACGGCGAGGCGAGGACTGCAGCGGGCAGCATTGTCAGTACCGGTTAGTATTCACAGCACGAGTGTGTGTGTGTGTGTGTGTGTGTGTGTGTGTTCCATTGACTGTCCTCATGTCACGGTTATCCCTAGGTCCTATCACATCTCTGGATGCTCCCCTGGGAACCTTGTCGATTGCAGTTACCGAGAGATAGCTGGAATGCATTGTACTGAGACACTGTAAAGGCACTGGGGGGAAGGCGGGGGGAATTGGCATCTGTCAAGGGGGCCGGCTTTCCCATCCCGAACAAAGTTTCTCCCTAGCAGGGCAGTGCTCCATTACTCCGTTCTGCAAGTGCCCACCCAGACAACCCCCTCCTTCCCATACCGAAGTCAGCTCAAACCTGGCTGCGCGGTGTCCCTGTCGCGAGAGCGAAGAGAACAAGTTCGGAGAGGGGTGGGGTGGGAATCGGGGGAATCGCTTGTGCCAAGAAGTTTGAGCAAAGCTGGGCGGGGAGGCAGGCACAGGGCACCCAGGGGAAACAGGGGTTGGCTCTGGGACCGCCAAGCTAAGTCCGAGCTGGCAAGCACCCCCTCCTCCACACACACACACACACACACTGCACCGGTAAGTCCTGCTCCTGTCTCTTATACACATCTAGATGTGTATAAGAGACAGCACACACACACTGCACCGGTAAGTCCTGCTCCCCGGACTCAGCGCCTCTGGAGCTAGAGGGAAACGCAACCGGAGGCGTGCGCCCTGGGCGCATGGATCGGGTGTTCCAGCTCCATGCACCCTGGGCGTAGCATGGATCTGGTGCCACTTCTCCGCACGCCCCGGGCACAGAGAGACCGCATTCCCCCTCTCCGTGCGCCCTGGCTGCATGGATCTGGTGCCCCCCGCTCCCGGGGCGCAAAGACCGCATCCCACTCTCCGTGCGCCCTGGGCGCAGAGACCGCACCCCCCCCCCTCCGTGCGACCTGGTCGCAGAGACCGCACCCCACCTCTCCGTGCGCCCTGGGCGCAGAGACCGCACCCCACCTCTCCGTGCGCCCTGGGCGCAGAGACCGCACCCCCCTCTCTCCGTGCGACCTGGTCGCAGAGACCGCACCCCACCTCTCCGTGCGCCCTGGGCGCAGAGACCGCACCCCACCTCTCCGTGCGCCCTGGGCGCAGAGACCGCACCCCCCCCCTCTCCGTGCGCCCTGGGCGCAGAGACCGCACCCCACCCCCCCCCTCTCCGTGCGTCCTGGGCGCATCATGGATCTGGTGTCCCATCCCCACTCTGTGCGCCCTGGGCGCATTGACCGGCTTCCAGGCTGAGTCCTGCCCAGGCAGCTCCCCTGGGCCAAGCGGGGAGCGGCTCAGCCAGCCCCCGCGCCCCGGATTCCGGGGCAGGGAGAGACGAGCCGTTCGGTCGCCGAGACCCCTCTCCCTCCCCAGCCCGGTCCCTGCCCCGCTCCGTCCGGGTCCTACCTTGGGGCAGCGCCGCTTGGCTGCCCAGCAGCAGAACCAGCAAGGAGAGTCCTCGGAGCGGCGGCGGGGCGAGCCCCCGGGGCCCGAGCATGGTGCTGCGAGGCTGGCAGAGTCCGTGCCGGTGCCCGAGCGTGCCTGGCTGCGGCGGCGGCAGCGGCCAGTCCCTCCCTCCCCGGCTGCCGGTGCCTGCGAGCCGAGCCAAGCTGGGGCTGGAGCCAGCGCGGGGGGAGGGAGCGAGCGAGCGAGACAGAGCAAAGCTGGGAGGGAGAGAGAGAGGGAGGGAGAGGAGGGAGAGGGGGGGGCGGGGGAGGGAGGCAGGCTCAGCCCAGCCGCGGCCGGGAACCCCCCGCCAGCCCCAAAGCCCCCAGTAGTTCCCTGCCCGGCACTCACTTATTCCAGTCCCATAAACATCCCAGAGCCCCCCTGACCAGGCCCGGTTCTCTCTTATTCCAGCCCCATAAACGCCCCCCAGTAATTCCCTGTTCAAGCTCCATAAAACCCCTAATTTCAGCCCTATAAACGCCCTGACAAAGCCCTGTAAACCCAGGCTTGCCCCCCTTATTTTAGCCCCATAAACAACCTCCTAGAAAAGCCCCATAAATCCAGACTCCCCCCTCCCCCATTTTAGTCCAATAAAGCCAGCCTGGCACTCCCTTACTTCAACCCCATAAACACCCCCACAGAACCCCCAATAATGTCATTCCAAAGCCCCATAAACCCAGGCTTGCCCCTTTTCTTTCCAGCCCCATAAAGATCCAACAGAGCCTCCCAATAATGTCCTGCTCAAGCCCCATAAACCCAGCCTGATATTTCTTTACTCCAGCCCCATAAGCACCCCACAAAAATGTCCTCCCCAAGCCCCATAAATCCAGCCTGTCACTCCCTTACCTCTGCCCCATAACCCACCCCCACCCCATGACTCCCTTCACAAGCCCCACAAACCCAGCCCTTTCATTCCCCTATCTTATTCCCATATACAAATCTTCCAATGACTGAGCCCCATTAGCCTAGTCCAGCAAAACCCCTATCTCAGCCCTATAAACACCTCATGGAGCTCTCCAATAACCTCCTGCCCATGCCCCATAAATTCAGCCCTGGCAATCCCCAGCTTCAACCCCCTAAACTCTCCGTAAAAGATGCTTTTAGATAAGCACCCCTGGACCCTCTTCTTCCTGATTGCAGTCCTTAAGCACCTCGAGTCCGCCTCCAACTTCTAGGTGGCCCTTGGAGCTTCTACTAATTTTCAAAGTGGCCCCTGGGAGGGAAGGCTGAGGCCTTCTCTCCACCTCACCAACCATGTAGAGGACTCAGCCACTTCCTGCTTTCAGCAGAGCGTGGGACTGGGAGAAGCTTCCGCCAATGGGCAGGAGATTCATTAAGGAAGAAGTCCTACCCACAACTGTCCTTGCTGGAGTTAGGGAGCTCAGTTCAGGGAGCTCAGTTAGGGAGTTCAAATGAGATTTCACCCAAATGGGGAATCAGCAGCTCAAAATCCCAGTTCTTGAAAACATCTCGGGTGAATCGAGAACCTCTCGATACTTGGTAATGTCTAAGTTGACGTTTTTTCTCAATTTACTGACTTTCTGCTTACCGGGGTCCCGTTTACCAACCGCTTTCCCGTCCATTTCAAATCCCGAGAGGTAACACTGATGCAATGCCTCATCATTTCTTCAATCTTCCCTCCCCTCCATTTTCCCTTGTCACCCATTGGCTGGTGCACAGATTCCTTTACAAACCTGAAAGCCAGTTGCAGATTGGTCAAAGCAAAAGGAACATAGAACAATTCTGATTGGAGGCCCTGGAGTGGAGGTTAAGGGGTGGTACCCTCAGCAATGTAATAAATGGATGGTACGCAGTAAACAGTAAGCAGAAAGTGGATAAATTGGATGGTATCACGAGAATAGAAGAATTGCATTGGTCTCAGGACATGGTCAAGAAGTGGATGCCGGTTCTCGATATGGCAACACTTCTTGCGAGCTGCAATTTAGCAGCTCATTCACTGAGCTTGGTGCTGAGTGTGAGGAATGGCTGGATGTGGAGCTAGGGGCACAGAAACAGGCTGCGTGAATCACAGTTGCCACTGAACCCTGCCACCTCCAGGACTAGAGATAGGAGTCTCTCGCACCAGGCTGGAGTGAAAGGTGGTCTGTCGGATAAGGCGGGGTGTGTAAACTTCTCTCTCCAGTGAATGACATGGGCGCAGTTCCAAAGCCTTTGCAATTCTAAACAAGCTCCTTCCTGGAGCCCAGTTGTCGTTGCTACACACGACTTGACACAAGGCCTATCTAGCCAAAAAGCTCCCATGGGAATAATGGCGCTAGAAGGGAAACCAAGCAATAAAGGCTTGGTGACTGAATTGAGAGGAGACCCAGGACGCGAGGCCTCGTACCGCCTCCAGTTTCACTGCTCGTCAAAACGAGCATCAGTGGTTAGAGCTGGAAGGGTAGTTAACTCTGTAACCGCAGGTAATAACCAAAATTCCAGTTAGCTAATTAGTTAACCAACCGGTAAGCACATACCCACGTCATTTAACAGATTCACCAATTAATACTGCTTTACTGTTACCACACAAATCAATTCACTGTATACCTGATTTCCCGTTTTCCTGCAGTCTATCATTTCCCGTTTACTTCTGGGCCAATAGCAAAGCAGCATCCAGAAGATTTGAACAAGGCCTCCTTGAAACCAGACTCTGGAAGAGGGAGATAAACAGACAGGAGAGGCATTATGGGCAAACAAAATTAGACAGTAACTTTGGCCCAGGTGGAAAAATGGCGGTGCGGCAGCATGGCAAGTGTCACAAAGCAGAAAATCACTAAACCGGAAAATCGATCAATCGACTGGAAAATAAATAGATACTGCTTAGTTACTGATTGATCGTAGAATAAGGCTTCCCAGAAGGCATCTACTCCAACCCCCTGCTCAGTGCAGGAAATCCACAGCTACAGCATCCCTGACAGATGACCGTCCAGCCTCTGTTGGTGCAGATTGGGAATCTGACAGTTACCGGTTACCTCCGCATTTTAGCTGTACTCAGTGGGAGTTTTCAGTCAAGCACAATTACCCACCCAGTAGTCACTGGTTAACCATTGCTGACCAGTGGGGTTTTCCCACAAGCACAGTGGGTACTGGGTGGGGAGACGCTTGTCTGAAAACACACAATGTCTCCCCAAGCAGGCCTTGGCCGCATTAAGTTGCCATCAATAACTAGGGTGAGGGCCAGGACACATCCTGACCTGTTCCCACCTGGAAGGAATGAAAAAACCCAGCCCTCGTGGCGTCTCTGCATCGGTGCTTGTGCTACCAAGTCTGACTGAACCTACTTGTCCTGTCTGACTGTCAGAGCCCATAGATGAACAATGCGGTGAAATCGAACCCCACAACATCATGACCAGACAATCATAATATCATCCGCTCTGTTGGTGCTGCTGTCTAACAAGCTGGTATTACCTCAAAAAAAAGAAAAGGGGAAAAAAAGAAAAGCAATTATGCTGATTTGGTTACCTTGGCAACAATCATCACAATACAGCATCGCGGAGGAAGTCAACACAAAAGATGGATCAAGTCAAGAGACAATCTAGCTGTTTTCCAAACTCAGAGCCTGACATCAGTGGGATTGCCCCTGGTTTATGCTGGCTGAAGGAGACAGGAATCAGACACACACACACACCCGGGGGAGGAAGCCAGGTCATGCTGGTGGAGGAATTCTGTGCATTCTTTGGAGCAGCCCCCTGATGATTCTGTCAGTAGTAGCTGGCCAGCAGGGGAGAGAAGGACAAATAAGAACAGAAAAATCTAATCAGTGAGAGGTACATGGTGTGTTTTGTCACCCTCATTTTCATACACAGGCAGGACCTCGAGCTATTTTGGGATTCACAAACACGTTTGACCCAAAGATTTCCACCACCACCACCCCCTCCAGCAGCTTCCCTTCTGACTAGAGCTGGAACAGGTTCATAATTTGCTGCCTGTCGGCAATACTCACATTTTCAAATACTGTGCCGTGGACTTGACAGGCTACTTGATTACCAACCAGTTATCCACATAATCATTTCCAACACCTATTTTTCCATTTTCTAATTCCCATTTGAGATATTGGGATGGAAAACTCTGGGAATGGAAGTTGGAAAATGGAGACCGTAACTTTCCATCCCAACTTTCTGGGATGGAAAACCAAAAAATTAGTATTGGAAGTAAAATAAAATCGGGACCAGAAGTCAACATCCCAGGACATCAGGTGCTCGAATCAGGTTGAAATCAATGTTGTTGGGTTGATTCAGGTACCAGAAATGCGACAAGTATGCCTGTTTTTGTGAGTACTCCTTTCAGCTCTACTTTGGACCAACTCTTTCCCATCCCCATCCAGTGGTTTATGAACAACAAAAAGTTGACTTTTGGCTTTGCATTTTTCCTTGAGTGGTTTTCATATCTAGAAAACTCCAAAGATATCAAAGCTAATAAACTTCAATGCCATCATAAGCCTCCCAGGGGGCAGACCCGTCTATAACTAATGGTCGCAATGCCAAACCCCATGGATGCCACGGGTCCTGTTCTGGAGGTGCACCCGTGCTTTGTATGCTGTGCGCACCAGTCCGGAGCTTGGGATTAGTTCCATTGATTGTACAACTCCAGGTACAATTGCTGGTGCTTAATACAATAATAACGGTAATGAAAATGATAACAACAACAACAACAACAACATCATCCTGTGGGAAAAGAGATCAACAAACTCTGTATTTGTTATGCAGAAGTTGCCCACCAAATTGGCATCATCTGGTAAACATGGAGAAAGCAGAGTTAGGTTAAACCATTGACAACTCCACCTTGATCAGAGAGGACTGTACACAGAACCGTGCTCTCGTTAGAAGGTGGGAAACGGTCTTGGGTATGCATGGGCTGGATATCGTACAGCTGATTTCAGTGGGAGCTTTAACGTTGGCTTCACTTGCGAATCTTCTGGCCCCAGAATATTTCAGACACAAGTAAAGGTGTTGCCATCCCATCCTACATCCGAGCAGGGGCTTGAACTAGACAGCCTTTGAAGTCCCGTCGAACTCTGACGTTCTATGATGGCTTGGGGCAATGTGTATCTGTCTGCATTAGCTAACACCCCACTTCTCACCACTATCCTTCAGAGACTCCCCATGAGCACTTCTGAGGCTGTGCCTTGTAGGGGAACATCTGGAATGATTGGGCACAGAGAAAGTTCCATCTTTTCCCCACAGAGCATTGCAACATGGCTTTCTTATATTTATTTTCTTCAAATATATCCCCAGTGCATGGCAGCAGCCTGACAGCGTGCAACATTTCCGCCTGACACAAAGATCCTTATCAAGCAAAGTGGCAGGAATGTAAAAGAATTCAAGCTGGTAGGAAAAGAGCAACTCTGCTTTCATTTTAAAAACTTGAGACATTTTAAGTTGGAGAGGATGTTCTCATGGATATTCCAATTTTTTTTTTAAAAAAAAATGTTGGCATTTAGACTTGTTTTAAAAACAAAAAAAACAAACAAGGTTGGAATTTCCATCCGTCTTTCATGGAATTTCAAAACGTCACCGCAATTTCACAAAACCACCGTGCCATGTTCTGAAAGACCGCCTCTTCCCTTATGTTCGGTTGGTGTCTCCGAGGTCAGCCCTCTTGAAGATACCAGCTGCCCGGCCGTGACATTTTCACAACGAGGGGATACAGAGAGGCAGTGGCGGTTGGTGGGGCAGTGGGCAGGTTGGATCTACTGCCGGCAGCTTTGCCGCTGGAGGGTCTAGGGGCGGAGCCTGGCTGGTGGGCCCAGGGCAATGGTAGGCCAGTGGCATGGCTTAACCCAACAGCAAGGAGTTCCCAGGGTTAACATTGGATGGATATTACATTAGTTAATGCTTGGAACTCCTTGCTACTGTGTGAAGCGCTGCCACTGGGGGATACAGAGCCCTCTTACCGGGGTCCCGTCCACTCTCTCTTTCCCACCAGGTCCAAATTAACCATAACAGGTTAAAAAAATAGATCGTGTTGCCATCACCTACCTTTATCCTGAACCCTCAAATCCTCAATTTTCATGGCATCCTTGACCACCTGCAGTCTTCAGAAGGTGTAGGCTTTGGGGCAAGCCTTCCTTCTGTCTTGGAGAACTGGGAGGACTGAGTTAGCTCCCTGTCCTGAGACAAGCCGGATCAGAAGAGAATGAAAGGGAAGAGCAGGACAGGACACAGGAGAAGTAGGAGGGAAAGGGTTTGGTTTTGGTGCATGAGAAGAGGAAGGGGAAGAGATGGGTTCAGTGGAGGGACAGGGGAAAGGAGTCTCCTTGTTGGCTGCAGCCTTCTCTTCTGCCATGTTCCTACCTGCTTTCTCCTCTGTTAACAAGGAGAGCAGTTGCGGGCCTGCATTGCAAGCAAACGTGCCCCATCCAGACCAGCACCCCTAGTAGCTACACCATATCCCCGGCAGCCAAATGCCCGTCCAAATACACAGGCTCTTTTTTAAAAGTTTGGCCAGTTGCGGGCCTGCATTGCCACCTAACCAGGCCCATTGAGACCCACATTCCCAGTACCCACACTGTATCCCCAGCAGTCAAATGCCTGTCCAGGCAAACAGGCCTGGTTTGTTTGTTTGTTTGTTTTTTAAAGTTTGGACAGTTGCAGGGCTGCATTGCCAGCAAGATGGGCCCATCCAAAACAGCATCCCCAGTACCTACACTGTATGTCCGGCAGTCAAACGCCTGTCCAATAAACAGGTGTTTGGCTGCCGGGGATAAGGTGTAGCTACTAGGGATGCTGGTCTAGAGTGTCCAAGCAAACAGGCTTTTTTTTAAAAAGGCCCCAGAAACTGGCCACAGCCTTTGCACATGTTTGGGGGAGGAGGGGGGAAACCAGTGTGCACCAGCAAACACAGCAAGCAAAAGCAAACCACTGAAACCATATCTTAAGCCAACCATATTATCCTCAGCACACTGCAAAAGCAGCAGCGAGGAGTTCCACTTGTCCCCCAAAACATGGTTCACTTCAAATCTGTTTCAGCCCTTCCCCCATTGTCTCCCAGTGCACCCTCACCCCAGCCAGACTCCCCGAGACCCCCCACTCCCCATTCCCCAATATCTCCCAGTCCCCTTTGCCTCATTCCTCCCCCAGACTTCCCAGGTCCCCCCTCCCCATGGTCTTCCAGTCCACCCCCTCCCCCAGTGCCATTCCCCACCCAGACTCCCCAAGTCCCCCCTCCCATTGTCTCCCAGTCCCCCCCCAACCCCGAGTCCCCCCCCACACACACCCAGACCCATTCCCCAAAGGCGTTTTCTACAGTGTTTCCCACCCCAGCCCCCAGCAATTTACTCACCATGCTTGCAAAGTCCTCGTGCTCACTGCAGTGCTGAGCATGCGTGCCAGTCCCTGCCTCCAGTCCACTCTAACATTTTTGCAGGGCACATCTCACCTGAGCACCTACAACTGGTGCCCAGGCATAGTTTTAAAAAGTGAACCTATAGGGCTCTATTAAATGCTTGCCACCTGGTGGAGATAATGGGAACTGCAGTTTCCCATTTGCATGCTTGGATGGTTTCCCCCAGCCGCCCAAGTGCGTTCCTGCTTTTTTTGTCCCTTATGGGACTCCTTCTTCCCTCGCAGTGGAGGCCCTCTCCACCCTGAAACTGAGCAGCAGCTGCTGTTGAGGGCCCTAACATCGCTTCTGTGACCTGTGGAGGGTCAGAAAGTAATCCTTCAGTCTGCAGCTTCACTGTAAGTAGAAAAGGAGGGCACAGGAGGGGCACTGCCTCCTGGCACCCTCCGGTGTGCATCACGCCTGCAGAGAGGCATTCTCGGAGGCTGCCCCACAATTATGGAACTCCCACTCCTTGGAAATCCATTGTTGCCTCAGCCTGCTCGGCATCTGGAAGAGATGTAAGACCTTTTTCTTTGGCCGGGCATTTGGCAAGCAGGGATAGGGTTGCCAGGTTGGGTGGGCTTGGGTAGGATGTTAGAGAAAAGGTTGGGAGGAATTAGGGGGATTTTTAAAATCTGTTTTTATATGTTTGTTGTAAGCCTTATTGGGAAGGCAGGGGTAAAAACCGAAACAAACAAAAAACAAACAAATGGAAACAAACAACAAATAAAAAAACAGACAAGAAAATAAAGGTCAAAGCAAAGCTCATTGCCAAAAAATGTGCTGCTGAATAAATAAAAGCTTCAAGCCGCTTGTGAAAAAGAACCTCGGTGCTGCTATTGCCTTGTGGGCAGAAATGTGTTTCGAAGCTGTGAGGCCGTGCAGGGACATGAAGGAGACACCCGGGTCTTGCTAGCGAGCGCAGAACGGAATCAGGCACTCGTGGTGTATTATATCTCCACCTCCCCTCCTGGCATGGGACTCTGCTAGGCCCCAATCCTACTGACGCCCACATACTTCACCATTGCACCCGGATGGCTCCCCTTCAACTACAACCAAGACATGGCTAGGAGTTTCCAGACTTGAGTCCGGGCCTTGGATAGCTTGTATGTAAGTGCTAAGCTGCAATGCTATCCTGTGGGCAGAGGCCCTTTGTGAACGAGATTGTACAGCTCATGCCCACGCAGCAGATCTGCATGGGCATGAGTGGTATCATCTCGTGTAAATCCCGTGGCCGGTGAGTAGGGGATGTGTGTGCACTCCTGCGAAGCACGCATTCCCACTCGCGCGCGTACACACACACCGCATCCCCACGCACACCGCATCCCAATGCGCAGAGCAACCGGAGAAAATTGAGGTTCCTGCGCCCATGTGCATCGCACCCACATGCCACCCATGCTGCGGCGCGCACCCCCATCTGCACCTACACGCACCTGCAGCCTGTGTAAAAAGGGCCAAAGGTGCATTTGTACTAGGGCTGAAATGACTAGTAAAATTTTTATTCACAAGTATTTCTGAGTTTCTGAGGACTGGCTCGAAGTGTTCAGCCAGTCCTCAGAAACTCAGATGAATACTTGGTACTCAGTAAAGTATTCGGTAAAATAAAACAGAGTACCAAGTATTTCCTGAATACCCAGTACCAAATTACCTAATATAGGGGCAGAAGTGCCGTATATTGGTCCACAACCACGTACTGGACCGAGTACTGAAGATCAAATAAAATCGAGTGAAATACCGATATACTCGGTAAAAAACTAGTAATTTTAAATACTGAGTTTCAGCACTAATTTATATGATGAGATCTGATCATCAGGTTTGCCCCTCCCAAATGAGTAGGGATGGGACTTTTGGTTTCAGTTTTAACCAAAAGAAGCTGAAAGTGTCTCTTTCGGTTAAAACCGAGATCTGATAATTGATCCCGTCTCGGTTCCCAATTCTTGGATGTTCTGTTCCCATTGAAGTCAATGGGAAATCCTCCCATTGACTTCAATGGGAAGAGAGGGAAACCTTCTCCACATCCCCCACACCCCACCTTGGAGGGTGGGGGTGGGGATCCATTACCCCAACCCTCCCATTCTTACCCACTGGGGCCCAGCTTTACCCAACCCCCAACCCCTGGGGCCCCTGTACTTTACTTACTGCTGCTAGTCTGGTCCCGAAGTGGGCTTCATGGCCACTGGCTGGGCTGCCGGCTGGGCCACCAGCTCTACTACCTGAAGCCGGGCCTCCTCCTCCTCTTCCGCTGCTGCTGGCTGGTGTTGGGAACCGGCTCTGCTGCCAAAGCACCTGGACTTTTCCGCTGTGGGGAAATGGCGCTGGCATCATCTGTGCCATTTTGGAAGAGGGCAGCTGTTCTGCGCATGCATGGAATGACTCCCCATGCATGCGCAGAATGGCTGCCCTCTTCCAAAATGGTGCCACCCCACAGCAGAGAAGGCCCAGCAGCGGAGCCAGCTTCTACACCAGTCAGCAGTGGAGGAAGCCTGGCTGCCGGTAGCGGAGCTGACAGCCCAGCTGGCGGGTTGGACTGGCAACAGTAAGTCAAGTACAGGAGCCCCGGGGTTTGGGAGTGGGTAAAGCCAGGCCCCGGCAGGTGGGGGTATTAGGGGTAATGGATCTCCACCCCCCACCCTCTGAGGTCGGGAGTGGGGTGGGGGGATGCCCAGGGTTTTTTTCGGTGGGTTCCCATATGTGTCTGAGGGTTCTCTTTCCCATTGACTTTCAACGGGAAAAAGAACCGACCCCAATAGATCCAATACGGATAGGAGATCTGAGACACAGGGGAGCCAAAACCGAAAGGAACCAACCGAAGCCGATATTTTGCCTGGAGTCCCACCCCTACGAAAGAGTATTCCCGCCTGTGGGTTTGCCACACTGGATTTCTGAGTCTCCAACAAATGTTAACAGACAGACTTCAGAGTGACGGTAAGAGAAAGGCGCCCTAGCGCCCCCCTTTTAGCAGTGTCAGGGGGCACGGCTAGAATCAGCTGCAGACTCATCTGCATTTACCTCAAGCCTCTTATAAAGAGTGAAAAATCAATCCGTGCACTGGAGAACACCAGATAAGTATTACGGTGGATTTTTAATGTTACATGATAATGGTGTTTTAATGTTCATCTTAGAAACGATCATTAAGCCAGATGGGGTAGCAGGAAGATGGAGGCATTCTCAGCAAGGTGGGTCTGTTGTGAAATCTGGGTTAGCCAGGAGGAGTAACGTCCCAGCACAGAACTCCCCCGAGGAGGGCTAGTTGGGGGCTGTACCTGTCTGCATTCATCCTGCACCCAGGCTGAGCGGGATCCATGCAGCTGGAGTCGTCACTGAATGACACAGCCATACAGGTTTCCACGGACTGCATCTCTCTGTCTGCTAGAGATCCCTAACCGGCTTTCTCCTGCTGTTTTCCGCTTCAGAGAGAAAGCAAAAAAACCCCACAAAGCCACCAGAAGCATTTGAAAATGAAAACTACTGGGAAGGAAGCGATGTTAGGTAAAAAAAATCCCCCAGCTTTCCCCAGTTCAGTTTAGGGTTCTGCCTGAAGTGTCTGGTGCATCCCAGTTTCCCTGTGAGGCTGATATAGTTAGGCTGATATAGTGTTTGCTCTAGAGTCTATCAGGTTTCTGTCTGAATATTATGGGATGTTCTCTTCTTTATCCTATTGAAGAGTCAGGGACCGGGTACAGCAGGTATAGGATTGTGATCATGGTGCAATAATAGAGCGGATCCATTAGGGGGATCAAAGGTCTTTGAGTAACCAGATCAGGAGAAGACAAGACTCCCGATGCGTGAGAGCTTGTGAGGGGGGAGAGCAGGGTTGAAATTCTGATTCTGACATTTTTTTAATCCCACCAGAATTGGCCATTTTGTTTCTGAAATTGTTTTTGCGAAAAGTTTCGTTTCAGCTGTAGGGCTGAAATTTCATTTCCAAAATGTTGTTTAGATTTCTGCAAAGATTGGTCATTCTGTTTCCGTCATTTTTTCCACGAAAAGGGAAATGGCTTTTCATTTCAATTCTAGGGGAGAGCTGTCTGTCGAAGGGGGTAAGGACTGACAGCCCCAACTCGCAATTTGGGGCAATTCTCAAGTGAGTCAGGGAATCGGGAGAGTTGTATTTTGTTCATCCTGGTGTGAAGGCGCCTAGTTTCCCATTTCAGTTTGAGCTACACTGGAAAACTGAGTAGCTGAAACAGGCTCCATTGTAAACTAAATACGACCATTTGCCCCAAGGAAACCAAGGTCGTGAAAAGGGTGTATGTTGGGGGATTTCAAAGACAAGAGGACGGTTCTCTCCACCGACTGGTGTGCGGTCTCTCAGAGGGATTACGTGGCAGACAGAGGACAGGTGGCCACGCCGAGGAACTTGGGAGGCCTAGATGAAGTTGCCAGGAGGCCTCTTCCCATGGGAAGAGTGGGTCAGTATCCAGCCCACGCCAGGCCCCGAG
This sequence comes from Sphenodon punctatus, assembly GCA_003113815.1. NCBI lineage: Eukaryota > Metazoa > Chordata > Lepidosauria > Sphenodontia > Sphenodontidae > Sphenodon > Sphenodon punctatus. Next base: position 2,744,701 of record QEPC01002388.1, read on the forward strand.
ACTTATTGGTGGCATCTGAGCACAGTGGCATGGTAGCCTTTATAAAGCCGAATTCTAGGACTCTGCTGGGTTTAGACAGGAGCTGGATGGCCAGGTATGCTGCAAATCATGGATTGCCAGAGGCTGGGAGACCAGGGAACAGCCAGTGTGGGGTAGTGAAAAAGGTGCTGGACTTAGTCCTGAAAAGCCAGAATTCAAATCCTGCCCTAGCCATGAACTCCCTGCGTGGCCTTGGGCAAGTCATAACCTCTCAGCCTCGGTTACCCATCTGTAAAATGGGAATATGGGTGTTTCTGTCTTCCCCCATGTTCCCCTCACCTTTGTCTATCTTAGATTGTAAGCCTGCTGGGACTGTATAGTGCTGTGTACACCTAGTATTTAATTTAATTTAAGTATTTAAAAATATTCTACCCTGCTCATCCTGCCACAGGCAGCTCTGGGCGGCTCACACAATACCGATGCAATTCCACATTTCTTCTATCATTTCCAAACTCTGTTTTCCCTTGTACTTCCTTGTCACTCATTGGCTTGTACACGGATTCCTTTACTAATCTGCAATCCAGTTGCAGATTGGTCAAAGCAAAGAGAACAACATAGAACAACAATTCTGATTGGAGGCCCTGGAGTGAAGGTTAAGGGGCACTGGGGGGAGGTTTAGGGGCAGACTATTCGCATAGTGATTGACTCAGAAATGCAGAACCAATGAACAGACAGAAAACCAGAAGTAAAACAGTACCTTATATGGTAAGTATGTGATATGCAGTAAACTGTAAGCGGAAAGTCCATTGAGACGTGTTGGGTACTTCTCCGAGACTGGCCACTGTCAGAGAGAGGTGCTGGGCTCAATAGACCGTTGGGCGATAGTCTATTGGTCTGACCCAGTATGGCACTAAGTGGGTAAATTGGGACGGTATCTCGCCGTATTGTGAGAACTGAGAAATCCCATTGGTATCAAGAAATGGTTGGGAAATTGATTCCATTTCCTGGCATGATGAAATTACTTGTGAGTTATTGGCTGCTTGTTTCAGCCCTATACGAAATAGAAACACAGAAGGGGAGCATAAAGAGCAGTGATGTGCCTATTTCTGTCATTTTTGAGCTGGACGACATTTTAAGAGGTGAGCATTCCATGCCGCTCGGTAGGCTAAGTAGAACAGCTGAAACTGAAACTATCAGTCCGACACCAATAATACTTAAATATTTAGGTTGAGGGGTCTAAGTTCTCAATAAACCCAGCACTTCCAGCTTCTTTCATACACCACCTAGAGGCAGGCAACGTCTGATCATTTCTGTCCTGTCCTGTCCCAGCTCTTTGGAAGGGGACGGTCTCCATGACAATAGCCTCCGTTATCTCAAGCATTAATGCTGCCAGATAGGTGAGCAAGAGGCAATGGACTGGCTGACTGTACATGGGTTGACTCTGATAGGCTCAGAGCCAGAGGGCTGACACTTATTTGCACGCCTGTAATTATGGCTTCTTGGGCATTTCATTGTTGTGAAATTTGAAAATGCACATTAGTGGTGATTTCAGACCTCTCTCCCCACAGGGGTCATAACCTTGGGAGACAGGAGCAGCTTGTAATAACCGCCTCCTTTTGCTTGATGTCAGGAAACTTCACTTCTCAACGTCTCTCACTGTCGCTTGCAAATAGCTCTTTGGTTTTGAGCCGACAGCTCTTCTGCTTCTTGGTGACAGGTAATAAATGGCCCCATCCCACGCCATTAAAGTAAATTCTTCTATTGACTAGAAGTGCAATATTTTATTTTATTTATTTATTTTGTCATGGGATTGGGGGCTCACTACCCCAACTCTAGGCTGTCATGACTCAGGTTCTCTGGCTTGCAGCTCTCACTGGATCAGCTCTCTCTCTAGAACTGATTGAGCCTGCAACGGAGGAACCTTCTCATCACCTTTTCAGCCACAGAGTTTCCCAGCACAGACTCTTTCTCTCTAGGTTCATCTGTGTTTGTAAACACAGAATTAACCCCAAACTGTGTCCCGCCAATGTTAGGATTAGCGATTCCACTGGACCCTATGAAGTTCAGTAAAAAGTTGTTTAATGAATGAATCATGAATAAGCCTGCAGTACAAGATTATACTCGAGAGTGCAGAAATCAGAATAACATAACCAATAACACTTTCCTATCCATACTTGGATTCTCCTGACTTAGGTTTACCCTAATCAAGGTCCAAGGGTATTTCCATTCGTGTCAAAGCCAGTAACGGAAAGCTTGGCCGTGTACCAGTCTTTAGAGTTTCCAAAAGGCCTTACTTCATAGTTCCTCTCGTCCAGCCCTTCTCTGGCTGGTAAGATATGGTGATGCAAATGAAACTCAACCAGCTGATCTCAACCAACTGAGAGAGATAACAAAAGATAGCTCCTCTTTGTCTTGTCTCCCCTCCCATTAAATACCTTTCCAGGGTACTTTGTTTGATTTTCCCACCCGATGACTGTGTCCACAGGAATTTCAGTCACGTCCACAGGAAGAAATCCATTTGCAACTCAATGGTCTCTGGCTAGTGTCTGCAGAGGTGTTTAGGCTTTTCCTGAATACACATTCGGCATGACTTTGCCTTTCTCCTTTGCATGAAGTGTGAGTTTCCAGTTCTCAGCTTTCACATTACATATATGTTTACCCTTTACCTTTACATATTTGTTAGACCTGTAGTCTACATGTAGCCCAGTATCTCCTTGTGACATATTTATTATGAAGCCACGTTAGTGGCTCCATTAGTTAAAGCGGAGCTAACGTTCTGTATTGAGAATTCCATTGACTTCAATGGAGTCCCCTGGGCCGGGGCAAATTCCTCTGGCTTGCAACCCTGAACTTGATGGGGTTTTCTCTGTGAGCATACACTTATAGTCACAGATGGCTGCATAGGACAGATGTTAAGTATGCTAAGTATGTGCTTTAGACCAATATTTCATGTTAGATGAGGTGTGAAGATGCCCCTGGCATTTAAAAAGCACTTGCTAAGGGAGCAGGAGGGAGGAGGAGCTGGATGAGGTGGTGGGTCTGTGGGGTCTGTGAGGAGAGGGGGCTGGGGGAACAGGAGGGGGCTGAGGAAGCAGGACGGTGGGCTCTGTGGGGACAGGAGGCTGAGGGAGCAGGAGTGGGGCTCTGGGTGGAAAGTAACAAAAATGTACATTTTACTACAATCTCTCAGTCTCAGCAACTTCTATCAAATCACTAACTAATTACTTTTTCAATCTACTTTTTTTAAAAGACACAAATTAGATAAACAAAAAACCTACGGTTTTACAAACTTAGTTAAGGCAGATTCATACCAAGCAAATTTTAACAAACCTAGAAATTGTGTGTTAAGTCTCCCGCCTTAACTTCCACACCATGTAAGCAGTAAAGATGTTGTATGGCTTCGCATACTGTGCTCGCTTACAGCTTAGGCTCCATGCACCCATACTTTGCCTTGGTCTTTCAGCTCCAATCCTCTTCCTTTGCAGGTTGGGGGCTACACTAAAGCTAGCACGGTACGGTCCTCCCTGTCTAGTATTACATCGGTACTCTACTTCCAACATGGCAAGAATTTCTCATTTACATTTCAGATCTCCATTCTGTGGCACTAGATCAAATACATCTCCCCAGTACACAGGTGACTCCCAGCATGTAAATATGCCACCATCAAACAACTACATGGACCAGTTATGTCCTTACATTTAAATTCCTTTTATGTCAGATCCGCACCTACTCTAACCCACTACTTATTTACCCCCCACTGACTGTGACCCAGTAAGCACCACTTCAGTGTTAGAAGATAGAAAAGTTTGGACTCCAGTTTCCACCCCCCAGTGCACCCCCAGTTTAATCTACTACCTCCCAACCCAATGACACACAACCCAGATGTCTGGACTACCCAATAAACTTCAATCACCTCCCAAAAAATTACAAGACTCCTGACCCATAGAATGAAGATCATCCCTAATATAGAATGCGGCACATTGTGTGAGATTACACCACCCCCCAGAAGAGGAGTTGAAAAACACAACAAGGCAACACAGAGCAGAACAACAAGGACGTAGCTATGGTGCTTAATAGAACCATGGTAGTCTATCACTCCTCCCAATCATTTACATCACCAACAATCTCGAGATTCTACTAATTTCTCATGTCATTCCTCCTATTATTCCACCAAGTTCTTTCCTCCTCGACTTCATCCTTATATCCTCCTCCCTGTCATTCCACCGTCTCTCCCTGCTGCCTTTGTTATTCCACATCATCTCCCCCCGCACTCCCAAAGATGCATCTCCATTGTATTATTTCAGAAACACTTAATGAGATATAATTTAATTCCAAATTAGCATTAATGTTTCCTCCATTCCTTCCATTGGCCTTTCCATGCATTTAATGTCAACGCGTACCCCAAATTCTTGTTAAACACTTACATAGCATTCTGCTCAGCTTTAGTGTTGCCCCCAACCTGCAAAGGAAGAGGATTGGAGCTGAAAGACCAAGGCAAAGTGTGGGTGCATGGAGCCTAAGTTGTAAGCGAGCACAGTATGCGAA
>QEPC01002388.1:2751239-2767827 GCA_003113815.1 Sphenodon punctatus
CCCCCCCCCCCCTCTCTCTCTCTGGGACAGTAGATAGTTGTAGGAGTTAGCTTAGTGATAGAGAGAGCGTTAGTGATTTAGTTTTAGTGTTTGTAGGAGTAGGCCTGTATACTTATTAGATAATCTATTTAGTTCATAGCCTTTAGAATAGTTAATAGCAGTTAGATTTAGTGTAGATAGAGAGATATAATATTAGATAAAAAATAAAGTAAAAAAACCCATATAAAAACAAAAAAAACAAATAAAAAACAAAAGAAAACCATATAAAACCCAATAAAAAACAAAAAAAACACCCATAACATTTCCCGAACGGCCGAACTGAACAGCCGAACCCGAACCCAGCGAACTAACCGAACGGACTAACCAAACGCAGCCGAACCGAACGCAGCTGAACCGAACGGCCAAACCCGAACCGCGATCTGTTCGCCCATCCCTACAACACTGTGCATGCACAAAATGACCACCTGGCCATTCTGCGCATGCACATCCCTTTCCCAAAATGGCACCACGTTGTCACCATTTTGGAAAAGGACAGCCAGTCTACACATGCATGAACAGTGCCGCAAAGGTGCAGAACGGCCGCCCCTTTCCAAAACCATTTTGGAAAAGGGCCGTGTATGTGGAGAACGGCTGTGGCAGCCATTTCGCACATGCGCAGAGTGCAAGATTCCCAGGCAGTCTCGGAATGTTACCAAGATCTCATCAAGATCTCAGTAATGTTCCTCAATCCTCACAAAAATCTCACGAGAATCAAAACAATTCTCATTTTGGCCCACTTCCCCCTGAGGATGAGTGCTAGCATACCTAGTTGGGGAAGATTAGCTCCAGTACACTGCTACACCACATCTGTTCATTTATAATATGTGCTAATTTGGCTCCGATCCTAGGGTAAGTCTTATTCTAGAAATCAATAGGGATGCTCCAAGTCTGGTCTCCACCTCCCCTTCCAGTCGTGTTCTCCAAGGAATTGCTCTTGTAGGCTTTGATTCTTTCCAGGGCAGTCAAGCCGGTTGTCGAGCTTCTCCCTTCTAGAGAGCCCTCAACAGCCCAACCTTCCTCCACAGCCTCCTCTCCAGACTGAGAACTTCTCAGCTATATACCCAGCAGTCCTCAGGGGTTTCATCGAGTTTTTTGCTATTAGGCGCTGTCCTTTTCCTGAGTCAGTGCCTGCACTCTATTTAACGCCAGCCTGGGTATGATCTTCTTTCTAAGCGTAGTGCCTACATTCTTCTGGTGTCACAACTCTCCCTACTACAGTCCATTGGACTCAGGATGACTACAACTCCAATAGTACAGCGGCTAGTTCGCTCTCTTTGCATTAACTCTGTTCTTCCACATGCTCTGAAGTGGACTCTTCTGAAGTAAAGTGAGAGCAGAAGATCCAAATAATTAAGTCTCCCTGGATCCAAGTCAAGATGCTCTAAGCTTTCTTTCGAACCTGAGGATTTAAATGTGCCAGATGCCCTCCTATAAATCATTCATGTTTATAGCAGGACTAGATGGAATTCTTTCCTCTCCTAACTCCTGAAATGTAGCAGAAGTGGGTCAAAGGCTTTAGCTCTTTGAGACTTCGGCCCAGCTAACGGATCTGACCCTCTCGCCCCCCCAAGACAGAAGCATTGAAGGATGCAATTCAGGGTAATGGGGCTACTTCACTTCCTGTCTCGTGGGTGGATTCAGACTGGAGCTGAAATGAATCCCTCATTTGGGACCTGTGGGGAATAATTCTCGAGTACTATTTTGGGTGGGTAGCTGGATACCCTCCAAAAATCAGTAATTTCTAGTATTGATTTTTTTTATTACTTATTGATTACCGGGACAGTAATTCAGGATGGAAAGTCAAAAAATTGGGACCGGAAGTCAGAAAATCAAGACCAGAAGTTGACATTTTGGGACATTCCAGGACAGCTGGTACCCAAATCAGGTCAAAATTGGGTGTTGGCCTAAATTTTTGAGTCAATTTGGCCACCAGAAATTTGATGGTTATACCTGTTTTTGCAGGTACTCATTGTCCACAGGCCAGGCTCAAGGCCTTATATGAGTCTTTTAGCACAGCCCGGGCCACAAAAAAGGTCCAGTTCTCAATTTGGTCCTATCTAGACCTGTGTCTCTTTTTGGCCCTCTTTAGGGTCCTATACTAGACTTTAGTACTCCTCTGAGTTATCAGCAACAGTGGATCCATTCTCCAGACACACATAAGTATTTGTCCCTTCAGGATTCACTTACAAATTTGGCCCAATTCAGGCCTAACAATACGTTTGGCCCCACTAAGGGCTTAACATCACAATTGGCCCTCCTCTGGGCTATCAAGAGTTTGGGCCCCTAACAGGGCTTCAACACACATTCACTAGCCCCAATGGGGTAATTTCTCTCGTGTCTCCCTTCTCCCCTTACAACCTGCCCGGTCCACCGGGGATGGGACTTCTCCCACAAATGTGGGTCCCCAAACTTGAACAGAAACAAAAGGTAAGAAGCCTCCTTGGCTGTGGTAACAGAAGTCTCTTAATCACACAGTCCCGTGTCAGGCCTGAGGCCTGTTAGTGCTTCTTTAAAGTCCATGGCAAATAAATCTCTCTCTTGACACCAATCCCACCTGGAATTCCAACGCTATCGGTCAGTGGGGACTTTCCTTGTTGTCCATAGGGCTGAAGACTTTCTCCCTCTCACGTTCTAGAATCTGAGAGAGGGTTCTCTCCAGTTCTAGTGAGTAGGGATGGGCGAACAGAACGCCGTTCGGATGTTCAGTCGTTCGGTTTGAAATCCGAGTTCGAGTACGGCTGTTCAGTTTGGCCGAGTTCGGTTCGGCTGAACTCGGCCGAACGTTCAAAAAAGTGCTATCGGTACCGAAACTGACATTTTTTCTGTATTGGTATTTTTGGCCCTGAAACCACCCCTGGTGTCCACCCCTAGTGCCAGGAAGTCTGCTCCTCAGCTGCCTCCCGCTTCCAGTCACGTTTTTCCCGCCCAAAGTCACGTTTTTCCCACCCCCAAGCTCATCCAAACTGTTCGGAAGTTCAAGCGCTCGGTTCGGAAGTTCAGTTCGGTCGTCCAAAGTGGCCAAGTGCAGGCTGAACTCCGAACTTCCGAACCGCGTTCGCACATCCCTACTAGTGAGGCTTCTTGTTTGCTTTGGCGACCAAATCCAGCTCCAATCTCCTTCAGCTCTCGCTCCAGCTGCAATTCTCTGGCCCTTTTATACTCCTCCTCTGCCTGGGAGTGGCTCTCCTGCCTCAGGAGGATAACTTGATAGTTATAGCTTCTTAATAGTCAGGAGTTAGCTTGCTTCTCAGGTAATGACACAGCTGTGAGCTGCTGCAGTCTGGCTTATGGCCTTTCTGCTTACAGAAGATTGGAGAATCACTGAGGTGCCGGGTCTGAGGCTAATTCCACAAGGACAACTCACCAGGACCCCCTACAGAGACTGGAGAACAGATTGGGTCACCATTTGCTTGAAACGTCAGCTATATTTCTCCTCCACTATTTGGGAAAGAGGTGAGTTTTTTAGCAGGCAGACAGGTGAGATCGCTGTACCTCACCTCAGCCACCCTGATCCGAGACTAAGGTGTCCACCATTTCATGTGACCCTCTGAGGCACTTGATTCATTTCCACCCATTACTTCATTTATTTATTTATATTAAAACTTATATGCTGCCCTCTCCTGCCTTCAGCATCTTGGGGCAGCTCACAGCATTTTAAAAACATTGAAAACATATTCAAATACACAGTGATAAAATGACACATAAAACAACCTAAAAAGCCCATACCCACCCAACCCATCTCCCTCGATAACGGCCTGGCGGAATAGCCAGGTTTGATACTGTCTTGTCTACGGAAAGAGGGGAGGTCGGTAATCAATCGGACCTCCAACGGGAGGCAGTTCCATAGCCATGGCACAGCCACAGAGAACGCCCTCCTCATGGTAGACACCAGGGAAACCCGGGGGACCCCAAGGAGGGCGCCCCCGGCCGACCGCAGGGCCGATCCAGTTTGCAACCGAGTTACTAAACCTTAAAAGCCAATATGTTAGTTTGCAGTGCGCTCACATGTCTGCAGACCAGTCCAGAGAGCCTTGGCAGAACTGGGGCATTGTTCATGGGTGTCCTCCTGGTTTTGGAAACAGCATGACTCTCTTTCCCTCTGCCTTTGTACTGCCTTCGTTTTCTCTCCAACATGAAGCGTTTCCTTTTATTTTGCTTTTTGTCTCATGGTTCCTTTCTGTAATAAAATCCATAGCCGCCTCCGTGCATTGCCGGCGCTCCACGGCCACGTGCTTTTGAAGCTTTGATGACTTAATTGATTCCTTTTGTAAGCGCTTGACAAGAAATCAAATATTGCTTTTTGTAGATTTTCCGCGATACCTATAGATTTCAAACTCACTGTAATAAGTCTCCAGGCTTGGTTCTCTCCACCTACAAAGGGCATCCAGGAGGGGCAAAATATCCCTTCATTGTTTTTAAATTGAAATGTCAATAAAATATTAATAAAATATTAATTTACAGGGGGTGGGACAAGTCTAGCCCCTGCAGCAGCTCCTCCGTTCCCACACGAGTTCATTCCTTGTCTGCACTCCTGCAGATTGATATTTTTATTTCACCCGACGTTTCTGGCTGTATCATCCATCAGAGGTGTGTCGTGCTCCTTGCAGGATCGTAGGAGACCATTCTATTTACTACCTGGCATTTTAAGCAAAATTATAACACCATTTCACTAGTGCAGGATTCGCATTGAGGATTCACCTAACCTTACCCCGTGCAATGTGTCAGCATGATTGGGAGTGGTAGAAAACCTACCAGCACCTGCTAAGTCCGGCAATAGAAATGTCTCTTCTGAAAAAACAGGTTTAGCGTTTTGCTATCTAAGGGGGACACCGTCTAGAGACGCTCTTCTCGAGTATGCTAGAAGGAGTACGGGTGACTAGGGTTAGAGAAGATTTAGCTGCCTCTGCTAGGGGTATCTCCTCAGAGAGGTTTCAGATCTCATCTCTGGGCTCAGGGTTGACAGTGTGAGAGGCATGGGCTTTGGGGCTGGCCATGGACACTTTGCCCTTTAGAGATCCCCAAAACGAGTTCCACAATTAAAGTAGACATAATAATGTGTATGTAATATACCAGAGAGTCCTGCCTTCCAAAGGGCGTGTTGTCTCTAACTAAATATCAGCAATTAATTACAGGGACATTTTCTTGTTTTTCTAATGGGTGAGTCAATTGGGTGCCTCTTAAGATAGGTAGCATAGATTAGATGTAGATCTATATTATAGACATATAGTTTTCCTTTTCCCTTCCACTGTCTCCCTTAGATTTAGATAAATATTAGTCGTGCACGGGAATCAAAAACGATCCCGATACCAAAAATAAAATCTTCATTTGAAACGGTACCGATATAAATAACGATATTGATAACAATAATGAAAATGATATCAAAAAACGATACCAAAAATGATAACAAAAACAATAACGATAACAAAAACAAAAATGGCATTGTCGTTAATAATGATAACAGAAAGGAAAACAACATGAGGACCTGGTGGACACCCCTAGTGGGCACTGAATGATATTAAAATAATAATTAACAATAATAATAAACCAAGCTATTTCATGCCTCTGTGAATGGCAGGCCTTAGAATATGCAGGGCCCAGGGTGAATATAAAATGTGGGGTTCCTGGTGGCCCCTTGGAGGTACCCTCTGCGGGGCCAGAGAGATAGTTATGCTTGGTACCCTGCTAGGAGGGAGTAGGGGGGGGGGGTTTCCTCATCTGAGAAGAGAATCGTGCTCACCTGCCTTGTGACAGGCTGAGACACTACACAAGACACTTACAGAATTATTTGAATTCCCGCCCTTGACAGGCCCGAGCAAGGGTGATGTGTCTCATTCTTCAACTCCCTGTGCCAATAATTCTTAAAGCCAACCCCTCTCTGTGCTGCCCGAGGGGAAGTCTCATCACAATTAGCAGCTCCGACAGCTTGGAAATGCTGGAGGGTTATGTTGCCCCTCAGAATAACACAAAGGCGTTAAGGAATATCTGAAATTCATTTGGCGCTGAACTGCCTTAAGTGGATCAGTATCTCGGTGTTGCTCTTATCCTATTGTGAACGCAACAGAAGCTGCTTCCTGCTCCAGCTAATTACAGTACACACCAATGTGCCTAGTGTAATTGGGAGCTGGATGACATGAGCGTCCTTAATGACAATTCAATTTCTTTGTGAATCTGGAGAGATAAGTCCCATTCAGCCGTCCTCCCCAGATCTACGGGAAAGCTTAATGAGGTTGTCGTACAATTACAAACCTAAAATAGGGACCATGGCTCTAGTGGAATTGGAGAGGCAAGTTAGTGGGATTCTAGAGAGTAGGGAGGGAGGTGTGTGCATCTCCTTTCAAATTAACAGGCCAAGTTCATTCCTGTTGGAATACAGAGTTGAAAGAGGTAACTAATACCCACATTTTGGAGTAACACGCCGGGTACTCAATTACCGATAGGGTACCCAAATATCCGAAAAATAGGTAGTTTCCGGTACCGAATTTTTTATTTTCCAATTAACGATTGGTATATCAGGACGGAAGTCCCAAAAATTGGGATGGAAAACAATAAGATCGGGAAGGGAAGTAGACGTTTGGGGCCCGGAAGTTGCCATTCTGGAACTGGTAGTCGACTTTCAGGGGCAGTGAAAACCACAAACCTGGTATCAGAAGTTGAAAAAAAAACACCAGAAGTCAAAGAATCAGTATGGGAAGTCAACATTCCGGGACTGGAAGTCAACATTCCGGGACTGGAAGTCGACATTCCGGGACATCCGGTACCAAATTCAGAGCAACATATTCACACAAAAACGGACTGGCTTAGAGATTTCGTACATTGACAGTGCACAGAGATCGCTAACTGAAGGATGTATCCACTCACTAGAAGGGCTGAAACAAGCAATCACAGCGAATGCTCTTTCCATCAGAAACTGGTCATTCACCTCCATTCGTGCAATGAGGAAACTTTCTGCCTTTTTGTTGTAGCTGTTTTTCATTATTTTCTGGTGTTTTGGGGGGTATTTGGCCCCCTGAGGCCCCTTTTGTACTTCAGCCACATCTCCTTGTGAGGTGAGCCCCTTGGCTCCCAGCCTTATCCCAACCTCAGCGCCTCTGCTTCAGGCTCGACTCTCGATGCAGAGGTCCAGGCTGGGCTTCTCCTGCCAGAGGCCATGCTGCACCCTCCTGGGCGAGCCTCCCGGATCCGCTGGGCTCCACTTCGCTGCTCGGATCTCTTCCCCAGCATCAACTTTTTAATTTCAATAGATATAGATATGTATCTATATCTATATATATCTATATGGGATGGGGGGGGAGACACAAAGAACACAGAGAGGGGTACAAAACTGAAATGAAACCTAAATCAATCTAATGCTACTCAAAATGAATACAAAAAACTGGGGAAGGGAATCATGGAATATATAGAGAGTCAGAGGGAAAGGATTCAATGGAGGGAGGAGGGAGGAAGGAAGATTGAACACAGGGAACAAAGGGAGGGGTAAAAACAAAAAATAACATCTATCTAATCTAATCTAAATAAATGATACTACGGAGGTCGATGGGTTGGATGGGTGAAATAGGAGGAGGATGGCAACGGATAGGAATAGGAAGGAACAAAAACTGCTGGGAGAGAGGGAGCCTTCTGAAACGCCTGCTGTTCAGGAACAGCGACTAGCTAGAAGGTGTTGGGAAGGGGGGAGGCAATCAGTTTTGCTTCTTGTTGCGCCCACCTCACCGTAAGCCCCATTGGCTCCGTAAAGCCTAGACCGTGGCCAATCGCAGACTGCGAAGCCAGTGGTCTGAGGAGAAAAGGGATGGTGATTGGGCAGGCTGGCTGCTACTCCAAGCCTCTCCACCCCTGGTGCCTGGAAGTCTGCTCAGTGCTCCTCAGCTGACTCCCCCTCCCTGTCACGTTTTGATTTCCAGTGACACGTTTTTGCCACCCGAACACGATCTGAACTGACCGAACTGTTTGGTCGTTTCGGAGTTCAGAATCAGGTTCGGTGGGTTCGGGTTCAGTCATCCGAACAGGCCGAGTTTGGGCCGAACTCCGAACTGCATTCGCCCATCCCTACTCCACCACAGGTGGCTCCAGGTTAGACTTGAAGTCTAACAAAGCTCATCCCTGGATTGAAAGCCGTGATTGAAGCCCATATCTGTTAGCCTAGATTGCTAGCCTCTGTTCAATAAAATAAGCTGTTTGGCTGCCAATTCGAGGCTTATAAATATGAAGAAGATAGAATCCCACAATTCCTGTTAGTGGAAAATGAAACAGGATCTCCCCCCCCCTCCCCCCCCCCGAAAACAGCAAAAGCAACACCCATTTGTATCAATTACTGCGGCACTGGTAGATGCGTACAATTTCAGATCTGTTCCCCCACCTCAGCAAAGTCTTTATCTGCTCTTTTCTTGTGTTTATCTTTTTGACATCCTAATAAATAAGTTTCCCCTCAATGCAGCGACAGGGACAAGTCGCCAGTGGGAGGACAGTGGGGCACAAACGATTCGCCGGGTGCCTGCATCTCTGACAAGATGAAGAACTCAGAGGAGACTGAGCCTGCAAACTCTTTCCCGCTGTGGATGGAAAGTCTATGGACGGGGAAGAGAAGGACCACTCAGAGATCGCTGTTCCTATGGCAACTCCATCGCTAAGTGAATTGCAATTAAAAGGACATGTAGTCTGCTGTGGGAAGGGGCTGCAGACACAGCATCTTCTGTGCCAAGGCCTAGCCCAGCACCTGTGCTCTCGGAAATCCTCCTTCTCCAAACTAAGAGACAGGAGTAGAACTGGGGGCCGGTTCCTATCCATCCCCCCAAATAACCCTGCTGGGCAGACACAGCACAATGTTCTTATTGGTATATGTCATACCACCTTCTTTGCACCTGATCTGGAAAGGATACGTTGGCCTGTTACATGCCAGCCAGAGAGCCTCAACTAGGGGTGTAGACTCTCTGGTCTCCAGGCCAACAACACTCCATGGCCACTTCTTATACAGCTCTTTTCCAATTCATAAATCTGGCCCACAGATCCACCCTCTACTTTCAAGCACACACACACACACACACCCGCCGGCTCCCACATTCCCTGAGCACACACCTTATCTCTCCCCCCTTCCCACCTCAGCCCCGGATCTCCCTTCCATACCCTAAAGGAACCCGTATCTGGGTCACAGACATTTGCTAATTCTTGAAGTTACCCAAAACAGGACAAAGGTTCCCAACCTCTGACCTCGCTCTTTGCCTGACCCTGCACCGGTTTTTGAGGTTCGGGGTGTGTTGCAAGATGGCAGCTCTCAAAACAGCTGTGCATAATCAAGTACCATTCACTTCAATGAAACTTCTACCCATTCTAACTGCTAGTGTAGGCACTCTCCCCTCTGGAGGATGGCACCCTCTGAATCCCAACCCTGGGGTGCAGCTCCTGTAAGACCTGATTCTGTGAACTTTTACCTCGAAAAGTGATCCTCACTGATGTCAGCCCGGGCTGTGTGCATGAGAAAGGGGTTCCCAGTGGATTCAAAACATGTACCCTTAAAAATTGGTATATCCTTCGAATTTCTGGTACTCAGATCATCAAACCCCCAAATGTGGATTTTTCCAGACACCTGCACCAGTTTTCGATTGGGTGCTCAAAATACCAAAATGTTAAAATACCGACAAACCGGTGTGCCGAAATGGAGCTTTTTGTCCCAACTTTTTGGCTTTGTGTCCCAGAGTCTGGGAAGCTTTTCTGACACTGTTTGGAATTTTCCGGTAATTTCAGATACTTGAAAAACTGGTAACCAAACTTTCATGGGTTTTTTTGAGTACCCAAATATGCCAATTCAGATACGCAAAACAATTCCCCAAAATGTTGGTATCACCTTATTTATTTATTATTTATTTATTTACCTGGCCCTTCTCCAAAGACTCAAGGTGACTCACAATGTTGAAATTTTAAAAATCGAAATATAAAATACAATAATACATTAAAATCTCTTAAAACCCCATCGTTCCCTGCACCCCACCCTTTACCCCCAACCTGCCACCCACCAATCCTCCGCCCAACCCCCCTTTTCCAATCCCACTGAACCCTATCCCAGCCTGCCAAACACCCAGCCAAACAGAAAGGTCTTACATCTCCTCCGGAAGACGAACAGGCTCGGCCTTAGGTGAGCCTCCAAGGGGAGGGAATTTCCATAATTGTGGGGCGGCTACCGAGAACGTCCCCCCTGAGCGCTCTCGATGTAGCAGCTTCATGGACAATTGGCACTTGTAAGAGGATGCCCTCGGCCAACCTCAGAGGCCGTGACAGGACATAGAGGAAGAGGCGGGTCTTTCAGGTACCTGGGGCGCAGGCTGTTTTTACCTGCGGGTAGCAGTTTCAGCACTGGTTTCCAGCAAAACCACACGATTCCCTGCGGAGCGGGGCACTCCAATCAAGAGGAGGCTCACCTTTTCAAACAGGCAGCTGAGTCACAGTATGCGGGTGAGGGGGGCAGGGCTTTCCGTCTCTCCGGCAGCTGTGATGTGCTGTTGCTTTAAAAATAATTGGGAGCTCTGCATTTATCTCAGGCAGGGATTTAGTCCCTGTTGATTTTGTTTTGCAGAAAATTAAAGTAGCGCCCCCACCTGCTCCTGTTCCTTTGTCTCAGCCTCCTTCTCCCCATAAGAGACCCCCCCCCAAATAAACTGTAACAGAAGGGGGTAGTGGAAGCCCTTGGGTGGGGTGATGGTTCAGTAATCCCAGCTGGGCGTTGCGGGGGCAATTCACGGTAAGCAGGCACAGCTGAACCTGGCTCTTGTCTAGGAGTACGTGGGCTGATGTGTGTGTATGCAGGCTGTGTTCGCCCTTCTCTAGGGGCAGGGGGGGTTTGAGCATCTTGGACAGAGGGTTCCTTTTTTTATTTCCCTTTATACAAGTAGCTCACTGATGCTCCGGCATACCCTAATTCTGCCTCGTGCCTGTAGGGTTCAGGAGATTTAGGAGTGGAGGGGTGGGGGGAGAAGGGAGATATTTGTGAGGGATTCCCTGGTTTCTCAGCAAAGCTGGGAGGAGGGTTCTATCTTGGGTCCAACCGAGCAAGTTCCAGACTGGCGCACACTCTCCCTGGTCTTGCAGTTAGTGAAAGGAGGGAGAGTGACTGTGAAAGGTCCAGAAACAGAGAAGATTGAAAAATGCAGCAGATAGGCTGGATATCTTCTGGCAGGAAAGAGTTTGTAGCTTCCCTCGGGGCGTGCATGTCATTTTTGTTGTTACAAGAACGATAATGAAATTGTTGTTTTCATCATCGTTATTGCAACAACAAAAATGACAAATAATAATAATAATGAAAAGAGAATTTTGTTTTTGAAATAAAGGAAAACACTGGAAAATGTATTTCTGGATTTAACCTTTTTGGTTCTTATTCAATTTTGGGTATTTTCAGACGTGACGGGGCCAGTATTGGCCCCGTCACGGAATCACCCATTGATTCCCCGCCGGGATCAAAACGGCCGTCAAACAGACGTGCCGGCTGATCCCGGCGGGGAATCGGGGGAGGGGGTGGGGCCGCAGGGCTCAATGTGCGGCCGCACGGCCCCGCCCCCCCACGGTCACCCAGCCGGCCGCCCTCCGGGAGACGGGCGGGTGCCACGGCCAATGCGGCTGCAGTGCCCGCCGGCCCGCCCGGGGCATTGACCACGGCCCGGAATCTCGCCGCTGATTCCGGGCCGTGGTCAGGGGACAGACAAGACGGTCCCCTTGATCACGGGGGAGGGGGAGAATCACATTCAACACGCAAACAGAGATGGTCCGGCCAGGACCTCAGTTTGCGTGTTGAATATGATTTCCCCCCCGTGATTCACGGGGGTGAACATCTGGGGGAGAACTTCCATTCCCCCCAACAGATGTTGCGGGACCACGATCACCACGTGGGTATTCACCGTGGTTCACCGTGATCTCGTAACGTCTGAAAACACCCTCTGATGACACTTGGTGAGGTTGTACCACCAGTAGAGGGCACTACGTGTACCACTTTTCTAAAAGATTAGATAAAGGAAACCGATTTTAGAAGCAATTGAAAGTTGTGATTTTAAGAAAAGGTCCATACACATTCATGGCTACAACTTCTTTACTTTCCATCCAATGTGCAGGAAACCTGTGAATAGTATGTCCCCCCACAAGCGTAACACTCTTGCCAATTTTCAGAAAGATTGGATAAAGGGTCCTGATGTTATAAGACATTAACTTGAAAATACGTTTCCAGCTGTAACATTTTTATATTTCATTCTGTTTATAGGAAATTTGGCAGGAATGTATCACATACTTTCCCTGTCATCTCTGCCAAAGTACAGGACAATTTGATAAAGGGGCCCAATTTTACAAGCAATTGACATTGTCCCCTTGAAGACCATTATTCAGATAAATAGCAGCACATGCAGTGCCAGTCAGAGGCAGGCACCTGGCATGGCAGGGGGAGGGACGCTGTACGAGGGAGGATGTGGAGCAACCAACAGACTGACAGATGCATTCACTGGCCAATTACTGCATGCTTCCAGCTTTACAGGACCAATCGGTAGTGGCTTCGAGGCGGGCATAGGGGTGACCCTCAGGTGGGCATAGAAGGGACATAACTGGGACTTTGCAATGATAATTGGCCAGCCTGTATGTGTAAACTATGTCTTCTGATTGCTGGGATGCTATCCCCAATCACATCCTGCAGCACTGTGACAGAGGACATAAGAGAATCTCTATTGGTTCTTTCCTAAACAGATGCTTCTGACTTCCCAGTAACAAGTGGGAGAGAGATGTTGGGATGGTCACAGCACAGAATGAGGATATTTGGTTGATATTTCTGCTGAACAATTGGCATCACAATCCGATCTTATACCACAGTGACATGTAAGAAAATCCCTGGCAAAGGCTCATTCTCAGCATATGCTGTGCAGGCATATAAAATTGGGACCCTTTATCACATCTTTCTGATAATTGGCCGAGTTGATATTGAAAGTGTGAGATACAGCTTTGCAAAAGTTCATGTACACTGGTTGGAATCTAAAGAAGTTATAAGTTAATTACTTAAATCACCAGGACCCTTTATCCAATCCTTCTGAAAGTTGGCATAGATAGTAAATATGGGAAGGGGTATAAGTTTTCCAAGTTTCATCTAAATTAAATGTGAGGCAAAGAGGTTACAGCCAAGAATGTATATGAAGATTTTTGCAAAATAATATAATTCAACCGCTTATAAAATTGGATTCCTCTATCCAATCCTTTTGGAGTTTGGCACATGTAATGCCTTCCATTGGCGGTATAAACCCTACATGTTACAGTCAAATATAATGAAAAATTAAAAAGATATAGCCAAAAATGTGCTTTCAATTGAGACCAATGGAAAACAAAAACAAAAATGAAAGCAAAAACGAAAATGAATATTTGATATTTATGAAAATGACAGATTTAAATAATGAAAACGGAAAATGAAAACAAAAAACAGCATGGGCCCCTGTTGCACACCTCTACTAAGTGTTGGAAATGGAGGAGACCCCGATGGAAAGCTTGCTGCCTTGCCGAGTCCAGCTGTTGCTAATGGCCCCCAGAGAAACCTGGGCCTAGAACAGCCCATTGCTCTCTTCTATGAGACTTGCAGAGGGCGACTGGGCTGGAGGTCAAATTTGGAAGAGCCTGTTTCACAGGGTGTAAACACTACAGACAGACAGCAGCTCTGGATCTGCCCACGGAGGCCTCATCACCTCCAGGCTTCATGGTCGCTGTGAAGGGAGATGTGCAACATGGAGCAGGAGCCAGCCGGCCAAACCTGGGGCAACGGTCAAATGTGGCACTGTTGCCTGTCTGTTGGGAGGACGAATGGAACACACCCCTCGTCCATCTGCTTGTTGCTGCGTTCAGCACCATAGAGTCACGGACAGCCACCTAGAGTGTTACTAGAGTGACCCGCAGCTCTAGGGCCACTGCATGGGCAGACCGCAGTCACCGATCCATACAGCATGGCCCTGGGTGGAGATAGGAAGTGGTGGCTGCAGGGATGGGCCCAGGGACCATGTAAAGAGAGACACACCCACTACACCAAAACACCCATCCCCGGCCGTGTAAAAAGGGCCCTAGATAACTACTTTTTACACAGAGAATTCACCATATCAAGATTTCAGCAGATGCAATCTGCAGTTTAAGAGGGCCATTTTACAGGGATCCCGATTGGTCAGAGACTTTGTTATTGTCAGTCTGGTCAGATGGAGGCTCTTCCTCACTATTTGTTCCATTGTGAGGCTACTACGGAGATACTAAAGCCTCTCCTAATGGGAAAGTCATATTGGGATATGGTGCTAAAAATTTCCTTTTTGCTGGCAAATTCTCCTGATCATATCACTGGGAAGGTTGCCCATTATGCCCACGCGTTAGCTGCCTGTAGACGTCATCACCAGGACAAGAGGAACAGTGCGGGGGGTTTCTCTGTTGAAAACTTTGAGAAATTTGTGCTTGACATCGGGAATTTGTTTCTGAGATTGTTCAGAACTTACTGCTAAGAGTATCTTTTCTTAAAGAACTGGCATATGGTTTATATGGTTTATTTTATTTTTATGTGCTGAGACCTATGGTCATAACAATAAATGGATTAGCTGTCTACCTACTTTGTTGTTATTCTTTATCATTATTTACCTAGAGCCCGCAGCGTACCAGGCGTGGCACAAATCATTAATTACAGACAGATCGCTGCCCCAGGGAGAGTCGGAGACAAGGTTCTCCGTGTTGTCCCGGAAGTCCAGGCCTGGAATTAGATGCCTTCCCTCACCTCTGTCAAATTGCACGTAGCGGATTCAGAACGGTCTTGCTGCATTAGACACGGTTGGTGCTTCCTGGGTCAGTCATTGCCTCTGGGGGGTACGTTCCCCAATTGCAGGAAGTGTTTACTGAGTGGGGAGGCAGACTGGATTGGGATTGTGGGTGGGGGTCTGCCCTCATTTTAGGGAGATCCTCAGGGAAAAGGTGGGAAGGAGAAGATAATTTATTTCTCTCAAGTTCGTTCTTCTCACACTGGATGGCTTGGTGGTTCTGCTACCTCCTGCTTTGAGCTGGTTGGGCAGTTTTCCAACTTAAAATCAATGTCATCTGGCTGATAACAGAGATTTCCTGCAGACAGGGCTAAATTTGGATGCAATTTTCCATTGCCCATGCCTGCATGAAGAATGGGGGGAGGGGGATGGGGGACCTTCCACTCATATATTTGGAGGCAGGTGCCTGTACGAAGAGATCCCAGCCTCAGTGGCTGTAGGGTTTTCACAGGGGGTGGGGGGGAGCGATGAGGAAACGTCCAATCCCAGCATACGCCAGGGAGAAAGTTGGTCAGAAAAATAAATGTAGATTTTAATAGCGTGCATTATCTATTTAATTAATTACTCCAGCGAACATACTGCTCTCAGAACTCGCTGTAATTGTCTTCTCTGTTTCTAAAAATAGCGACTTTCAGGAGGGTTCTGCTTTCTCCGAGACTCTCCGTGCCTCAACATGGCACAAGTGTCTCTGTGTGTAAATATTCTCCTTAAGAGCAGCCCTGTGGCCCCTTCAGCTGCAGGGGCCCTAGGGGGGTTTGTCTATGTCACCTACGCCCATACCCTCCCTTATTTTCCTGAGGCATGAACATAGTCTGTGCCATTTACTGGATCAGACCAATAATCCATGCAGCCCTGAATCCTGTCTCCGAAAGCGGCCAGCCTCGATTACGTCAGGGAAGTACGCAGCACGGTAATCCACTTCCCGCCATCCTCCTCCCCCAGCTTCTGACACTCGAGAGTCTTGTCCCCCTGACTAACTAGTAGCCCTTTATGGACCTGGTCTCCAAAAATGCATCCAATCCCTTTTTTAAACCAGTTATGCTACTGGCTTGTACATCATCCTCTAGCAATGAGTTCCACAGATTTATTATACGTTGGGAGGGAAAGTAACATAAGAAGTCTCATAACTGGGTCAGACCAATGGTCCATCTAGCCCAGCATCCTGTCTCCGACAGTGGCCAATCACGGTAGCTTGGGAGAAGCACCCAACAGGCCACAATGGGGGATCCATTCCCTGCTGTTTTCCCCCAGCTCCCGTCATGTTCCCTGATCCTGTCTGGCTATTAGCTGCTAATGGAGCTATCATCCAGAAACGTGTTCAAACCTCTTTTAAACTCAGCTCTAATACTGGCCCTCACCACAGCCTCTGGCAGTAGATTCCACAACCCAATTATACGCTGAGTGAAAAAATATTTGCTTTTATTGGTTTTAAACTTGCCACCCATGAGTTTCATGACATGTCCCCTAGTTCTAGTACTAGCTGAGAGGGTCAATAGCTGCTCCTTGTTTATTAGTTCCACCCCACTCATGATTTTATAGACCTCTATCCTATCTCC
The DNA here is from genome assembly GCA_003113815.1 of Sphenodon punctatus. NCBI lineage: Eukaryota > Metazoa > Chordata > Lepidosauria > Sphenodontia > Sphenodontidae > Sphenodon > Sphenodon punctatus. The sequence goes on from QEPC01002388.1 coordinate 2,767,621, forward strand.
TCTCAGTCGTCTCTTCTCCAAGTTGAAGAGCCCCAACCTACCAAGCCCTCCTCATACGGGAGCCCTTCCATGCCCTTGATCATTTTTGTTGCCCTTCTCTGTACCTTTTCTAGTTCAGCGATGTCTTTTTTGAGATGGGGTGCAAGGTTGGCCCCGTGTCCAGCTGGGGCCCCACACTTGCCTGGCTGGGAGGCAGGCTGAAGCCAG
>QEPC01002388.1:2769665-2784548 GCA_003113815.1 Sphenodon punctatus
TCACAGTCTGCTCGTGTTTTAACTACCTTGAATAACTTGGTGTCATCTGCAAATTTGATCACCTCACTCTTAACACCCTTTTCCAAATCATTAATGAATACATTAAACAGCACCGGTCCCAATACAGATCCCTGAGGCACACCACATTTTACACCTCTCCGTTGTGACAACTGCCCATTTAGTTATACCCTTTGCTTTTTATCTTTTAACCAGTTTCTGATCCATAGTAAGACACTAACTCCGATTCCATGACTTTTTAATTTTCTCAAGAGTCTCTCATGAGGGGCCTTATCAAATGCTTTCTGGAAATCCAGGTACACTATATCTACTTGGTCTCCCTTGTCCACATGCTTATTGACACCCTCAAATAATTCCAACAGGCTAGTGAGGCATAACTTACCTTTACTAAATCCGTGTTGACTCTTCCCCATTCAGCCATGTTTGTCAACATGCCCTGTAATTCTGTTCTTAATTATAGTTTTCCCCATTTGGCCCGGCATAGACGTCAAGCTTACTGGTCAGTAGTTTCCAGGCTCGCCTCTGGATCCCTTTTAAATATCGGGGTTACATTTGCCACCCTCCAGTCCTGGGATACAGTGGCAGATTTTAGTGACAGGTTACAAATTACTAACAGTAGGTCTGCGATTTAATATTTGAGTTCCTTCAGAACTCTGGGGTGAATGCCATCTGGCCCTGGTGACTTGTTAGTATTCAGTCTGTCAATTTGTCCTAGAACATCCTCCAACGTTACATTGATTTGTAACAGCTCTTCCAATTCCTCGCCCACAAAGCAAGGATCTGGCGTGGGTACCTCCCTCAAATCCTCCGCAGTGACGACCGACGCAAAGAACTCATTCAGCTCCTCTGCACTGTCCTTATCCTCCCTGAGCGCCTCTTTTACTCCTTTGTCATCTAATGGCCCAACTGACTCCCTAGCAGGCTTCTTGCTTCTGATGTATTTGAAAAAAAAATTGTTGCTTGGTTTTGCCTCTTTAGCAAGCCTCCCTTCAGAAGCTCTCTTGGCCGCCTGCCTTATTAACACTTTACATTTACATTGCCAGTGTTTATGCTCTTTCATATTATTTGTTATATTTGGTTTATATTCGACACCTGCTCCTGGAGTCTCCCCCCGATGGCCATGTGCACTCAGAAACCATCCACTGTTGGGGATCCCGCCATCGTGCCTTAAGTTGGTGGGCGATCGGGCCTTGGCTGCAGCGGGCCCCTTGGTGTGGGACTTGCTTCCGTCTGATGTCCCTCTCAGTTCCTCCCTTTAAAAATCACCTGGGAACTCATTTATATTTATCTCTAGATGCTTTTAGGATCTGCTGCTAATCCCCTTAATGTAGTTCATACCCCTCCTCTTTACAAGGGCTGAACTGAAATAGTAAACATTTTATTCATGACTATTTCCGAGTTTCCAAGGACCAGAGCGTTCGACCTTGGTGCTCGGTAAAATACTCGGTAAAATAAAACCGAGTGCTGAGTATTTTCTGAGTACCAAGTACCCTTATATAGGGGTAAGAAAAGCCCCAAATGTTGCTCATTCAAGGATTTTCTGAATACCAGGCAGATTCCTCGGTAAAACTGAGTTGGATACTGATACTCTTAGTAAAGGCTGAGTTTCAGCACTACTCTTTACCTCCCCCTTTTAAATTATTTTAAATTGGTTGTATATGTTTTTTATTTTTATGACTGTAAAGTGTTCCAAGTGCCATTTAAAGGCAAGGGGAACACTACAAATAAAATAAAATAATTTATTTATTAAATTATTAAATTTGCTGCCTGTAAATTTCCTGGAGTGACCCCTGGGTTCTACTCTTTTTAATAGAAACTCCTTCTTTGCCTGTTCCGCACCTCGTAAATGCCAATCACAGATAGGCACAGAGATCGGGGTGGCAGGGGTGTAATTCCTCTCAAAGACAAGAGCCTTCTTGCATTGGTTCCTCCCAGAAACGGAGTTTGAGCAGAATGCCACAGGTGAGCTTCATCTTTTCCTGATGTCTGAAGTGAGGCTTTCTGTTGTCTATGGAGGGAGACGCAGCCCGGTTTCCCACTCTACAAATGCAATTGCTTATAAGTGCATGAAATTACGGTTCAGCCTCGTGGAAGATAAGGAAGACCTGTCAAGCGTGGCAGTGATGTTATTACAGAGCGGGGGTATCAGAAGAGGGAATTTGATGTCCCTGAACCAATCAAACAAGCCCCATTATTGGAAGAAACTCAAAGGTGGCGTCTAGGCCAGACCCCAAACGCTCCCGACTAGAACGCTTCTGTCACTCCTGCCTGAATGTAGGATGGAGCTACCATTTATCCCTGAGAGAAGTCAGAAAGGGATATGTTTGGATGCACCAGCAAGTAAAAGAACCTTGGATACCTTAAACCTTATCCCTGTGAGAGCCTGGGCTGTTTTTTCATTATGTCTGCACATTGACTAGTGCTGTGGGGCCTGGTCCGTGACCGGTGTGCCAAGGCACTCCAGCAATCGAGATAATTAGGATCAGAGAGGGCACTTGTAGCAGCTGGGTTACCAAACCCCAGGGGGGAATTTCTTGCAGACCATCCAAAAATGGAAGTTAATCTCCTGAAACGCAGAGGAGCTGGGAGTCCAGCACCCCAGATGCAATTGTTACATTAATTAACCTCACCACATTTATTTCTTATTTTTATGCTATTACCCCCCCTCCCTCCCCCTCGTTAAGAACCGTGTAGGCTCTCACGGGAAGTGTTAAGTAGGGAGGTGAATGAGCTTTGCCTTATTCGTCACAGCTCAATCGTTCCGCCAGCGAACGGCAGAACAGCCAATGCCAGTGGGATTTGTTGCCAGAAGATCTGGTCAAGGCCAGTCGCGTAGTTGGGTTTAAAACAAGATTGGACAGGTTTCTGGAGGATCGGTCCATTAGCAGCTATTAGTCAGAGAAGATTTGGAGAATGTAACCTCTGGGAGCGAACAACAGGGAATGGATTACCCATTGTGGCTTGTTGGGTACTTCTTCCAAGTGACCGAGATTTGGCAGGATGCTGGGCTCAATAGACCATTGGTCTGACCCAACATGACACTACTTATGTTCTTACAAACATTGTAGCTTTCTGGATAGCGTCTTGCTATTTGAGGGGCCTGCGTGGTAGGGGATGCCCTTGGTGGTTAGCCAGTGTTGGGCTCTGGGTGGGTATTAACTCCTGCAGCACTCCGGAAAAGCATTCACTGTCACGATCCTGACCCTGATTATGTTTGTGTGTCCGAAACATGGCCCATGCAGAGCTGAAATGGAGAGCTCGTTTGGTCCCTGGGGAGAATTCACGCAATTTCAACTACCGTATACTGATCAGGCACCTGATGACTTGGAAATATCAGGTACTGGTGTTACCTAGTTACCAGTTTATCATTTGCCGACGACCAGAACCTAAAATAACCTAAAATAAATGGTAAATTGGTAAAAAGGAACTGGGGTGGGAAGTCAAACGATCGGTACCAAAAGTGGGGAAATCAGGACAAAAGAAGATATTTTGGTAGATCGTAGTGTGCACCAATCGGGTACCGATTCATATCCGGCCCAGGCTGAATGCCACAATGTCAATGAACATACCCATTGTTGTGAGTACTCACGTCAGCTTTAGTCCCACGCCAGCCTCTCCGAGGCTCACAAACTCTGGCTGGAAAAAGAAATGAAATGCCCTCTGTAGATGCTCCCTAGAAGCTGCATAAGGCAGAGAGGAGAGCTGAGTGCAGTGAAACCGGTCAGGCACTTGCTGAGAAGTCAAACCAGCCTCTTCCGACTTCATCAAGTGTTGGGAGAACTTGGCCTTCCTGGGTTATGGTCTGGCACGCTGATGGACGTGTCTCCCGATTTGCCAATCCGTCACTAAGGAAGAGCCCTGGGAGATGTTTGGGGGGGTGGGGGGGATTAATTGTTTATGTGAAGTGAGGCTAATTGCAGCTGGTGGGGAAGATTATTTGTGTCTGCACTTGGTTCCCGGTGTAGGAAAAACGGGATGCCAGCTGGTGCTTGAGTCCAAGAAAAGTCACATTTTCCATTGAACTCTCTGTTCCTGGTTGCAGAGAGCTGTGAACGGGAGGCCCTTCCGTAACCTTGACTGAAAGCAGAAAACTGAAAGCAGGAGGCCATGTTGTCTTAAATTCACCACAAGCAGAGCTGAAAGGCATACCCTCAAAAACGGACACACTGTAGAAAATACGGTATCTGATTCAATCCGGTAATACCGAGTACCAAATGGTGCCCGATTTACTCCCCGGCAGGCTGCCCAATCCTTTGAGTTACCAATTCCTTTACAGGGTTACTGATTCGGAGCTCCCTTACTGTTACCGTAATTCCCTTCTGTGCGATTCCCATTTCTGCACATTCTCACTCTGTGCAACTTTTTTTTAATTCCCCCCTTGGACCTGGGAGTAGGACAGGAGGGAGGCCTGGCTACAGTGATGTAAGTTGACCTCGCTTTCTCACTGGCCAAGGTGTGCAAGGGGCAATAGGTCACATTGGGAAACGACTTGGCTGTTGGCCAGATGTGCATCGGAGAGTCTGGGAGTCGGGACTCCTGGGAGGGGTGCAACGGCAATGGCATTTTCTAGTCCTTTACTGACGGTCAAAGGGCATGTGGGTGATGGAGTGTAACCTCTACGCTGGATCCTGTCGTTAATGCTGGCTGAGCGCAATCTTTTCTGGGATTTCTCCCTCCCACCATCTGCCCTTTCACTCCCTGCAGTTCTTTAATTATGAAATTTCTCGCATTTATTTTAAACTTTATTTTAAAATGAATTTATTGCAAAATTTTAATTTTGATACCTTTCTCTTTGGTGTCCTGGCCTTTCCTCTTTTCTAACCTCCTCCTTCTTGACCGTGACTAAGATTTGCTCTGCTTCATTCATCTTCATCCCTAGGTCATGCAGGTGTTCCTGGGAGACAAGCTACATTTTCCTCTCTTTCACAATAACTTAATTGCTTCTCCATCCTCAGATATTAGCTTCTTTGACGTTGATTTGAATTTTGATTTTGAACTATGTATGTGACAGTGTCTGTAGGCAGGGATGAGCTCCTGCACCATGTGTAAGTCTTGTCAGGATGCAGGCTCAACATAGTCTCTCTCTTGGGGTTTAGGTCACAGATATCTCTTTATTCTACTCCCCGTCGCTATAAACATGCAGAACGTCTCCACTCTGCTGTTCATACACAAGTTTTCCAGCCAGAAAAAATCCTCCAGCTCTCCGGTCACGGTGCGTAGCTGGGCACACACACTCTGAGCCAGGCACTTCCTCTGGACCCTGAAAGACCCTGGCTCAGGCAACTTCTCTGAGCCTCCAAGTCTTTAGGCAGAGCTCCCTTTTGTAGCTCTTGCCCTCACAGCAACCTCCCCAGCTCTGAGCTTTAGCTCAGACTTTACTCAGCTGAGCTGGTTACGTCCAGACTCAGCTGCTGTCTCTCAATTAGGTGCGGTCCTCTCCGTAGGCACAGCACCGGCATCCCTGCTAGCCCACTAGCCCGTACTCAGATCATATGGCCCCACAAGACTCATGCTGCGTCATAGACAGAGATACATGCCCTCCTGTAGGGAATCATGCATACTACACAGCTGCATACACACCGAGTGCATAATACCGGGCCCAGCGGAACTGTCCTCCACATGATTCCTCAGGCCTGAAGCTTAGAAAAAACATAGATTGGTTTGTTTTATTTTATCTTTAAGACTTTATAGCTGAAGCCGAAGCAGAGGTGATATCGCAGCCATTGGCCACCTTCTGTAACCTGGAAGCACTGAATTCTCCTTTCTGGATCCTCAAAAAACCACCACCACCAAGAACAACCAAAAAAATCCTGCTTCATGTGTTTGAAGTTTTAAATAGGTAGCTCCTTTTTACCCATATAGAGGTGTGAATAATGTCCAAGTATAATTTACTGTATAGCTTCTCTATATTACAATAATCCTTCAATTACAAGACATCACGGTCCTTACTTACATGACTCTCAAACCGTCCGCCATCTTCTAGCGCATTATGATTGTCCAACCAAGGAGGAAGAAGGGAAGCTTGCTCGCAGATGAATCATCTAGTTCTACACAGCCGGGGGGGGGGGGGGGGCACATTGCTGAAGTTTCCTCTTACCCCTGGTAGGCAGATGTGGCAAAGCAGCTTGACAGTCAAGTCTAATTTCTTGAGAGTTGAGGGTTGGAGCAGTTAGACTTGTTCATCTCTTTCAGAACTCATTATAAGAGGTTTAATTTCCCCTGAGATTCTGGTGGACGAAAGCATCCCACTGTTGCAAGATTAGAGAGAGAGAGAGAGAGAGAGATTTGGAAAGCAACTGAACAGCCCAACTCTCAATGAAGCTCTGGATCTCAGGAGGATGCAGTCAACCAATCATTGAATAATATTTTTTTGTAGATGTAGATCGATAAACAGGTAGATGGAAAGATAAAAAGCTGATGCTGAAGCTGGAGCTAAACATTTCGGCTTCTGCGTTCGTCAGTTGCAGACTGGGTTTCAAATGGTGCCCAGAGATAGGGGACAGTTAGAGGAATGCTGTGGTCTGAAAATTCCAAGGCTAGCTAGGGAACTCCTGAAAAAGTGGCAAAAAGCAGAAGACAAACTCTTCTTAACTATTATCTTCCAAATTGAGGCCATGAGGTGTTAAGTCTATAGATCCAGAAGTTCTCCCTTTTATCCAGCGTCACAGGGTTTGGTAGGTGTTCAATGGGGAATATTTCTAAATCTGATGTTCATGATCTTCTAAATTAAAGTGTTTAGCAACAGATTGTTCTATTTTTTTGGTCAGGATAGCTGATTTGTGATTCCTAAAATGGGTACGTGGATCTGTGGTGGTTTTACCAACATATTGAATGTGGCAACCTGAGTGTTTGCATTGAATGATGTAAATAACATTGCTGGTTTTACAGGTTAGATTTTGCCTGATGAGATAGGTCTTGTTGGTTGTGCTCTTGAAGGTGGCTGTTTTTCTAAGATAAGAGCAGGTGATGCATCGGTTAGATGAGCAGGGATGTGAGCCAGGATTGTCAACAGTTGGTGTGAGTTTGTCTCTGGCTAGTAGCTTGCGTAGATTGAGTGGTTGTCAAAAAGCAATGACTGGGAATCTTCTGATTACTTTTTTGAGATGTTCTGAAATGGCAATCAAGGGGTTGCTTTCTTTGATGGCCAGCTTGTAATTAGGCGATGCAGGATGATAGTCCACAACAAAAGGAATGGGTTGTAGGTGATGTTTTTTCTCTCTGCTGTTAAGAAGGAGAGGTAATCTGGGCAAAACAGATGCTCGTTGTATGTTGCAATCAATTATGTGAGAAGGGTATCCACGTTTATATATATTACATTACTCCTGCCAAACTGGCCTAGCCCATCCCTAGCACCCAGGAATTCAGCATGGGACATGATCTGAGATTAGCCGGCAGAGCTTCAAAACACATAGATTTTTGTGTTTCAGAACAAGCTGATGTTCCAAAGGGTAACCATATAGGCCTCTGATAGCATATCACGTGAGCAGGAGTGTGGTGAGATGTAAGGTTCCTCTGATGTTACTGGATCTACGAATTTGGACGAGCGGGTCACGCAGTCCCTATTGGTGCCATCACTGGGGATTCCTGTCACTGTTATACACGGATGCTAAGTTCATCTTAACTATATCAATCCAGTCTATTTAGAATGTGAAACAGTGATGCCAGCATCTCAATTAATTACCATCCTTTCAAGGAAGATGCCAGAAGACGACAGCAGATACAACAACAACGTTGACCATGATAGTGAACTCCTGTGCTGTCTGTGAACTACTTGTCAACAGCTTGAGATGTAATGCATGATTCATTGATCCCAGTAGTTCAATGTGGAGTCTCTGTATGAACAAACTTGAGCCCATGGCTTGCTTGTTGGGAGCTGGCCTGTTGGGTGAGTACATGCCCCCTGTTGTTATTTGTTCCAGATGATTGGTCAACTCAGCCCCATGTTTTCCTCTCTGTCGCTGATTGGGTGATGCTAAAGATTCCGGTGGGAGGAAACCCTTTTCCTCATTCATAAATTATCCATTGAATGCCAACGCTGAGTGGAGATTTCCCAAGTAAGTTACGAATGGGAAAGAGCAATGTGTTGTGGACTGAGCCTTGCTTAGACTAGGGCTGACATGAATAAATGGTGCCGATCATAATAGTGCACACCTTTTGGGTGCACAACAATGCTAAGCAGTAGCGAGTGATCAAAATGAAGAACCATCTATGCAAATATTGCACGTCCAAATGAAGACGGCCCAGGTTGGGTTGCTGATATCAGACCTGTCCTTTACAGTCTGCGCTGACTTCCTATCACTTTCCAGGGACAAGTCAAGGTCCTGGTTTTGACTAAGGCTGGAATGAAATCTTGGTAAACCGAGTAATTGCATCAACATTCCAGTGCTCGTTCTGTTCTGGGACATACTGAGCGCCGGGAGGTGCTCTCCAAGTCCTCGGTGAGCAAGAAATAAAGAAAAGGAGGGCAGGGGGCTTGAATGAATTCATCCCCCCCCCACTCCATCAGGTAGCCCCCTAAACAAATGGACAAGCACCAGCGGGAAGTTCTGGGTGCCGAACAGCTGTTTGGTTGGGGGAAGCACAGAGCTGCCGATCCCAGCACGTACGCTCCACGGACAATATCCATACGCGCCTCTGATATCGGTCCCCCTGGGAACGTATACTCATTAGGGAGTTGCACACCATTGGGAAGAAGCCTCCCTGCTCGCTCAGAAAAAGCTGAGTGGGGAAGCCCTCAGGTTAGCTGTGCAGCTCGTGGGCCGGGGGAGGAGAAAGGAGCAGGGCGACCAGAACAGTAGGCGCCCCAGCCACACAGTGAGCTGAGTCAGCCCAGGGAGCATGGATGTGGAGCGCAGGGGGCTTGAAGAAATTCATCCTCCCCCCTTCCCACCCCCTGTGCTTCTCAGATGAGAGGTGCTGCGGGGAGGGGAACCCATTGCGTGGCATTTCAAAATCCACTTCCCCACACATACCGCCATACAGCTGTTTAGCGGGGTAGGAGGAAACATAGTTTTGACCTTTAAAGCCCTAGGTGGCCTGGTTGCCCCATATCTGGGAGACTGTCTTTCCTACCATGCGCCACTGCCACCCCTGCAGTCAGCCGGGAGCGGTCGGCCAGGAGCGCTCTCTTGAAGGCACCACCTGCCAATCTTGCCCGTACGCCGAGGGCCCACAGAGCGGCGTTGTGGAACTCCCTTCCCCCGGAGGTCCGTCAGAGCCTGAGCGTATTCCGTTCTTTTCGGCAAAGTGTTTGGAAGGCGGGAAAAGGGGTTGAAGTGAGTGGGTTTAGGGGTGAGGATTAAAGGGATTTAATTGTATTTCGATGCATTTTGTGTTTTTAATATTGTAAGCCTCCCAGAGTCTTAGGGGAAGGGCGCAATAAAATTTTAATAAATAAATAAATATTTGGTAGTGTATCCAAACATGTGAGTAGTCTTCATGAATATAGAGTGGTAGATTGGTTTTAGTCCTACTTTGGATTAATTCAGTTGCCCAAGAGAATCACAGCCTAGAGTCAAGATGGGCTTGTATCAGACAAGCACAATAGCTGAAATGTGAACCCCGTCCTCCCAAATGGACAAACCCATCAAATGTCCAATACCTGCCACCACCACGTTTGAGAACTAATCAGAACTCTATTAGTGCCCAATGGGTAACCTGACGTCCTGACTATCTGACTTCCAGTGCCAGAAATGGAGGGCTGATTTTTCAAGTTTCCATCATGTTTTCTTGACTTTTCATCCCATTTTTCACCATGTTATGACAATGTAAGACCTATTTATTTGGCCAGGCACTTGGTGGCTTGGGATAGGGTTTGGGGGAGTTAGATTGGGGTTTTAATTGGAATTTGATATTGTTTCATTTTATTGATTTTTAAAATATGTTTTGCTAGTAAGTCCCATATAGCCTGCGGGAAAGGGTGGGATATAAACTGAAGTAAACAAATATTTTCCCCCAAACCCATTTACAGATTGATACATTGTTACCAATTATTCCCAATTGTTTTCGGGGAATCTGGTACCCAATCGTCACTCAGATAACCCATAAGGCACCCAACATGGGGCACGAAATTTAAAAAAAGGCCGGGCAACCCCCACTCATTGCTGCCAAACCCCAAGCTGAGTACAAGCCAATGCTGGAGCAGGTGCACAATCCTGGTGCTTGTGTACCCTCCTGTCCGATGCCGTTCTTGGCGGAAGCTTTTCCACCCTTTGAGCGACAGGGAGAGCCTGCTCTGAACAAATGATACATCTTGCCCGGTTTTAGCCAAGCTGGGGAGAAAGCAGTAAGTCATTTGCACCTGTCAGATCCAACGCTCCTCAGCTTAATGAGGCGATCTATCACTGTACTTTTTTTAAACACAGACTTAGCATGGGGTGAAAGACTAGGCCAGTGTGTACGAGTCCCACTCAAGGGGAAACAGCAGAGATGCCTCATGCTTCAGAGACGAACAAAAGAACAGTCCTCCCCCTCCACACCTTCCTTCGTCTGCCCCAATTATGTAATTAATTATATAAAGTAACCCGTCCATTTTTCCGCATTAGTCCGCACAATGCCAGCATTGCTTTTGTGCCTACCTGGGGAGTTCTAGAGCGTATTCCTATGAGCCTTTTCTTCCATCTCTTCAATTTCCTGTACCGGATTAGAATTGCAGGTTTTCACTTTTCTCACGTTCCCTCCCCTGGTTTAAAAATCACTACCCTGATCCCATGTTCCTGCACACCTGTCCCCAGCATACAGGACCTGTATGAGGGCTAAAATGACATCTTGCCAAAACGTTATCGAAATCCTGTTTCACAAAACCATCTCAGTGGAATCGAGAACCACTCGGCACTCAGTAATATCTCAACTGACATTTCATTTCTCGATTTAAAGACGTTCTACTTACCGGGATCCTGTTTACCACTTTGCTGCCCATTTCAAAACACCCACGCAATATCACATTTCTTGCACTCCATTTCCTGTTCTCCTTTCTTGTCGCTCATTGGCTGGTACGCAGATTCCTTTATTAATCTGAAATCCAGTTGCAGGTTGGTCAAAGCAAAGCAAAGAAATATTTTGTTCATTTCTAAAACATAAAATTAAAAATTAAAAGCTGCTCCTGTACTAAATAGTCACCGGACCATTTTGTGCAAGCTCAGCCGTTTCCCACAATGGCACCAGCAGCACCGGCGCCATTTTGGAAAATGGCTGCATATGCACAGAATGGTCCGGTGGCCATTTTGCACACGCACAGCGATTTGTTTTTTTCAATTAACTTTTAATAAAATAATTGGGGGCTGGGGTAGAAACAAAAACAGTAGGATCATTTATGAAACCCCCCTGAAAAAGAAGGGTTTTTTTGTAAACAAAAATAAACAGTAGGGATGCCTTCTTCACACCCTGAGAGACATTCGGCAACTTGTCAAAAGTCAAGCAGCAAGAACAGAGCTGCTGAACCCAGAGATATTCTTAGTCCATGAAGCATGTAAGAACAGGCCCGCTGGCACCGTTCTCACTGCTGTAGCAGTCATTTCCTGAAGGCAACATCAGCAAGGAGATGAAGAGACGTGATATTTAGTCCTCACCTTGCATCTACTGCAGGGAATGGTCCGTTAAACCAGGGGCACTTTATTGATGCCGTAATAGCGCCATTGCACTAATTAAAGAGACAATAAACCAGTTCCCCGAGTGGAAAAACTATGTGGACAAATGCCAAGTACTTAATTCTGACATGGAATCTGAATTAATGACTCATAAAACAACAGGGCAGAACTATTGGCAGCACTAAGTTACAGTCTGCCGGAAAATAAGCTCAGTGGAAGTTTGGACAATACAGAGCGAGTGCCCCTGAAAGGCAGTATAGCCGCTAGCCCTATTGAATAGTTAATGGCATGTTCTCGAGTCTCGCTGGGTTGTTTCACGGCTAGAGCTTCTCTACCTGACGTATTCTCTGACTCTCCTAGAAGAAATCCTTTCTTCTCAATATCCCATTCACTATATGGTGGCACCAAAGTTCCTGACACCAAACCATAATGTCTGATAGAACCGAAATATTAGGGATGGGCGAACAGAACGGAGTTCGGAAATTCGGTTCAGTTTGAAATTCGAGTTCGGAAATTCGGTTCAGGAGTTCGGTTCGGTCGACCGAACAGACTGAGTTTGGTCGAATTCTGAACTTCCGAACCAAGTTCGGCTATTCAAAACCAGGTTTTTTGGTGTGTGTTGCCACTAGGGATGGGCGAACAGAACGGAGTTCGGAAATTTGGTTCAGTTCAGTTTGAAATTCGAGTTCGGTTAGGAAGTTCGGTTTGGACGACCGAACAGACCCAGTTCAGTCCGAACTCCCGAACCGCGTTCGCCCATCCCTACGAAATCTGTAGCTCATTCGCTAATCTCGAGCAAGACCCACATTTTCTAGTACCGTCTCAGGTACCCAAAGGGCTACCCGATAACCAAACGGGTACCAATATATGCAAAAATTGGTAAATTCGGGGACCTATTTTTCAATTTTCAAGTTACCAATCAGTAAATTGGAATGGAAAACTGAAGGGAAAAAAAATCAGGACCGGAAGTTGATATTCTAGTGCCATGTACACTGCTGGCGCTATATAAATGTTTGTTAATAATAAATAATAATAATAATTCTAGGACTGAAGTCAACATTCCGGGACATCTGGTATCCAAATCAGGTTAAAATAGTGACTGATCACAACCCAATATTTTTTAGACGATTTGGGTACCGGAGATTAGACGAGTATACCTGTGTTTTCAGGTACTTGTTACAGTCCTAGTCCCTGACCCACAGGGTTTACAATCAAGGGTGGAAGGATCCCATTTTTTGATATTGTGTTCTTCCAAGTTATTTCATGAGCCGCTGGCTTCCTTCCTTGCCACCTTTCCTTCCTGCACCTCTGATTTGCAAGTGTTGAACTCCGAAGCTTCATTGGGAAATGTATTCTGCTTTAATGAGTCTGACCTGTTCAGAGAAATGGGTCAACATGATGGCTGATGGAGAAAGCAAGCTTGTGCTGCCACAGAAGGAGATGCCATCTAACCTAAGTCCAATCATGCACGCCACATCTGGCTATTCATGGACAGATCTGAGATGTTACCAGCAGTGATTTGGAATAAGGTCCCACTTGTGCTGCCAGGTTTTGTTGCATTACTTTTTTTGGGGGGGAGGATTTTGGGCACCCCAAAATATTTGGGGGGGGTGCCAGGCACTCAAACAGTATTTGGGTACGAATTCAGATTCCCGAAACAGTACTCAACATTTCCGGTATTGCTCGCAGTTACCAAATCAAGTCCTCTACCCATTTCTGGTCTAGGTTTGATTGAACGAGCGCCCAAGCACGGGGCCTGTTTGGCAGTTACCATGTTTGGAAAAACTGCTGACCACAGCAAGGAACAAGTCAAGGTTTCATCTACAGGGGCTTTGACCTAAAAGTGTCGTTCCTGCTCTCTCTCGCCACATCACTACCTTGCACACGAAGGAACCTGCTTTAAGCACTGGATGAGAAAAAGCCATGTGTAAAACAGATGAAGCTGCTTTGACCTAACACACAGAGGGTTTATTTGTCCCTCTCTAACTCGGTAAATACAGAACTTACCTGCGGGATCATCTGTGCTCGGATGTGTTATTTAGGGCTTTCAGATGTTCTGCGCTCTGCGCTCACAGCAAGTCCTAATGATAAAACCTGCACCAGGAGTGTGGGGACAGGCATCACAGTTGGTAAATCACACTGCCATCTGTCGACCCGTTCCACCAGCTACGCGGCCCTGGGGGACAGAAGAGCAAAGGCTGCATGGACCTGGAATGATTTGTGACACTGAGCAGCACTACAATTTGGCACAACAGATAATGTACCTGTGGAACTCCCTGCCACAGGATATGCTGAGTGCATCAAGATGGATAAGTCCCCAAACTGGATTTTGCTGATGAGCTTCCTGAAGAAAAAAAGGGTTCTTGGTCTGCACTTGAACCAATTGCTTTCCTATTGAATTAAATGATGCAGAATTCTTATTCACAGAATCATAGAATTAGAAATAACCTGAGCCGTCATCTAGTCCAACCCCCTGTTCAATGCAGGGATTCCACAGCTACAGCATTCCTGACAGATGGCCGTTCGGCCTCTGTCTTATTCGTTATAAGAAAAGATGCAATAATGAAGTAAAAGAAAGAGGAAGAAATCCGATTACAGCAGCATGAAGCTAGACATGGTGAGCACTGAGTGCACTGGACTGTTTTCCATCCCTTCCTTGCAGTCTAGCACTGTGTTTGACCACAGTTATGGAGTTAGAGGAGGAGGAGTAGATGGAGGAAAAGGAGGAGGAGGAAATATTTACGTGACTCTGGGGAAGATTCTAGAGCAAAGTGACAAACTGAATACTAACAAATAACCAGGGCCAGATGGCATTCACCCCAGAGTTCTGAAGGAACTCAGATATGAAATCGCAGACCTACTGTTAGTCATTTGTAACCTGTCACTAAACTCTGCCCCTGTACCCGAGGACTGGAGGGTGGCAAATGTAACCCCAATATTTAAAAAACGATCCAGAGGCGATCCTGGAAACTACAGACCAGTAAGCTTGACGTCTATGCCGGGCAAAATGGGGGAAACTATCATTAAGAACAGAATCGCTGTTGATAAACATGGCTTCATGGGGAAGAGTCAACATGGATTTAGTAAAGGTAAGTCATGCCTCACTAATCTGCTGGAATTCTTTGAGGGTGTATATAAGCATGTGGACAAGGAAGACCCGGTAGATATAGTGCACCTGGATTTCCAGAAAGCATTTGATAAGGCCCCTCATGAGAGACTCTTGAGAAAATTAAAAAGTCATGGGATAGGAGATAGTGTCTTACTGTGGAAAGGTAACTGG